>OZ018332.1:4852500-5220000 GCA_963969495.1 Ceratothoa steindachneri
CCACAGGCTGGTGTGCCGTATGTGATTTCACTGTGTGGGTTCATTATTTTTCGAAGAGGCCAGTATCACGGTGACGATAACGTCAGATCATTATTTTGAATTGTTTGAGAGTTTTCTCCGTCCAAAGAGGGCATATGAGGGATTTTTCTGAAGGAGAAGATTTTGTATCTTGTTTTTTATTACCGTTCCAAATCAGGGAGGTCTTATTGCTCCCTCTGTAATTCTGCAGAAAAATACAAATAAAAGATTATTCCAATAAATTCGATTTATAATGCGAGAAAATTTTATTAATAGGGAAATTTTCGAATTTAATTAAATATTTAGTTAAGTTGAAATTAATTCTTGAGAGTATTTAATGATCGTCAACTCAACACAACACAACACAACACAATACAATTTACAGGGGATCCTATACTCCCAGGCTATTTCAATAAGAGGAGAATTTATAATTAGCAGATTTTTTAACGTGGAATTAATACAAAAATAGCATTAAATTTAAAGAATCTTAATAATTTTGAATATGGAACAAGAGATCATTGAAGGAAGAATTAAAATATGTTCCACGCGAATGCCTTTTATTTTTTTCCATAGAATAACTTTTTGCGCACGTAAAAGAATCGTTTACAAAATATGACGGGTAATTTAATTTTTCTCCACTACTTTTCATTGATTCAAACTCTTCGTCAATAAATAAAAATATTTTTTTAGTTCTTTTGGGAAAAGAGACGAACTTCCTCCAATATATGCTGAGCAAACTAACACCCAAGCAGAAATACCTTTGCGTGCTCGATTCTTCAGCGGCAGACATCAACGGAGAGCTAAAGAAGCACCTTTGTTTACTTATAGAAGTGAAGTCATCAAAACTATAATTTATGACAAATAAGTCAGTTCTAAACTCAGCATTTAACCAACTAAGAACCAAATCCAATAACCATATATACCCAAACTAATACCAAAATCACAGACAATTACAACCAAACAAGACCAATATGATACCCAAAGAAATCAAACTTAACTTAACCCAAAATGAATTAATCGATAGGGGATATATGTGAAAAATGTAAAATACTCAACTTAAATTCAATAAAACCTAAAATGAAGTTGGAACTTGAAAGAGAATAAAGATTAGTGAGGTCTTAATCCCAATGTTAAGTGAACCGTGCATAAACAAAGTGAGATACTAAAATTAAAGATAAATTGAACTAAAGTAAAAAGTGTATAAATTACAATTAAACACTATAAAATACCCTAAACTAGCAATAAACATAAACTCAAACAAATTAAATAATCGTGATAGTATGAATACCAAAATAAACACGAATAAAAGAGGATCTATAAAGCGAAAATAGGTAAATTAATCGCTTCTACCGTTATGAGATTGAACTAGTGAACATTGAAACAAAGAGCTAAAAGAAATACAAAGAAATGTAAAACCTAGTGATTCCACTTATTATCAGTAGGTCTACAAAATGTAGTTTTTGCATGTGTGTTTCAGATTCCACGTGAATCAGTAGGTCCGCAAAATGGAGTTTTTCCATTTGTGTTTCTGATTCCACGTAAATCAGTCAGTTCATAAAATGAAGTTTCCTATGTGTTTCAGAATCAGCGTAAATCAGTAGGTGGTCAAAATAGATTTTTTTTCCTCAATCTATCTATCCATAAAGAGAAGAAAATCAACATCAATCAATTTCTATTCTCTTACTCTCTTATCACACTTCATATCCTTTACTTCTACACCTCTCTCCTGACGACCCTTTCATATCTAGGTCAGATTTGATCCTTTGGAAGAGACGAGGAAGAACTATGAAGTGCCGGCTGCGAGCACCTTCCTAGCCCACTTTTAAGATCGAGGGAAGAAGAAACACACACACATACCCACAATCTCAGACTATCACAAACTCGAACAATCTCATACTCTCTCACAATCTCCCTCTCCCCCTCTCTGACACTCTCCTCTTCTCTTCTCCCACTCTCCTTACTTTCCCACCTATATCTGTCTATCTCTATCTCTGCCATTCTGTCTCTGTCTGTCTGTCTCTCTGTATCTCCCCTTCTCTTTCAATTTTATGTCTAAAGGTTATACTTGATAAATGTCAAATCCTGACATTTTGCGATGTTGAATTCTTAAAAAATACATCAATAAAATTTCCTTTCTGAAATATTTGAAAAAAAATACAAATCATAAACTCTTATTACACTCCTCGGCTTTGGAGTTATAGAAAGGGGGCGGACGTGGCGGCCTTTCGTATTGGAAAATTAATCGATTTAGAAAGGCGAAAGGAGGATCAGCAAAAGAGAGTTCTCTCTAAGGGAGAAAATAGAGTAGATAAACTCGTTAAACATAAACCAACTGCAGTAAAAGACAAAAAATTCTTAATCGTTAATGAGATAAAGATAATTGAGCAAATGCTATACATTTTGAGTCTATAAGTTACTATGTCAGTCCGTAGGTAGGACGGTCTGCTGGTAACATTTTTACTTTCAATGACTTTTTTGGCAATAACATCGTAACTATGCGGCCAATTCTAAAGTAATCCTAAATTTTTGTGCACGTGTTCCCTAAAAAGACTGTCACCTAAATGTAAACATACACTTTGTACACGTGCTCTCCTAGAGAGGCCGCAAACATGACTGCAAAAAAACATTTCTGTAAACATGCTATCTAAAGTACTGAGAACATGGCAGTAAACAAAACAGTTTTCTAAACATGCTCCCTAAGAGTCTGGTCCTTTGAATTACTTTGCGTTTTGAGGTCTAACCTTATAGTGGTTGTTTCCCTGTTGTGAGTGGTTTGGTTGCCACGAGTGTTTTGTCACCGAGTTTAGTACCTATTCTGAGTAGCCAAATAGGGTTCTTTGTAATGTTTGGTGTCTACCAATTTGATTGTACGTGAGCCACAGAGTCTAAAGGGTAGAGTTATCTTCTTTCTTGTTTGGAGGTCGGTTAAACGTGATCAGGGATTTGTTTAAGGGTAAAGAGATCTTCTTCGCTGGATTCAGTATTCCCTATTTGACTGGTAATTGAAAAGTCTTCGGCTGTCTCTCTCTTCTTTTGTATGACTCTTCTGATGTATTATTCTTCTTCCTGGGGCATGTATGTATGTATGTATAGGTTTATTGTGCAATACATAGTACGTAAATATAATATAATATATATAAGAATATACAAATACGACTAAATACATTGCACAAAGCGGGGACCCCACCAGTGTTGGTGTGTAGCAAGATGCGGTGGAGTGTCGCCCCGTGGCTTGTATGCTACTAGTGTTTGGCGGTCGTCCTCAACACCCGTCGCCCAGCTAGGCGTGGGCGGTGAAATAGCGCGGTAGGGGTGCTGTTCTCAGCACCTCCAGCAACTCGATTGTCGATGTGTGGCGGACCAACTGGGAGGCTCTTGCCTCTCGTACCCTCAGTAGAGCGCCTATTAAAAGGGGGAGGGGCTAGTGCTGGCTCTGGCCTGAGGCAGTCGGTGGCTGGGCAGGAGAGTAGGTAGTGCACCAGTGGGCACCGAGAGCGGCCACCGCAGTTTTTGCACCTTCCTTCCACAAAGTCGGTGTGTAGCTCGTCCCGCCTGGAGTAGCCCAGCCTGACACGCTGCCGCAGCACGCAGTTCGCTCTGGGCTGCTGGTAGGCTGCGTCCAGTGTGCGATAGGCTGTGGTTGCAGCATAACCCGCCGCTTGCCTCTTGGTTGCCTCCCATGCTTGGTGCTGCTGGTGGGCGGCCCTGCATTTGTGTGCGACATGCTGCATGAAGGACAGCTGACCCTAGGTATTTTGATTGTATAGGTTTATTGTGCAATAGCGTACATTTATACATAATCATAATACAAATAATAATATAATAAAAAAACAAACAAACAAAAAAAAAGAAAAAAAAGGACAAATACAGTAATAATATGATACAATAATATAAATACATGTAGTATAAATGCACACATTACACAAAGCGGGCAGCCCGTCAGTGTCGGCGTGCAGTAAGATATGGTGGAGCGTCCCACGCGTTTCTTGTCTGCTGCAAGTGGGTGGCGTCGGTCTTCATCACCTGTCACCCGGCTGGGCGCGAGCGGCGATCAGCGCGAAGGGGGTGCTGTTCTCAGCACCTCCAGCAGCTCGTTTGTTGGGGTGTGGCGGACCACCTGGGTGGCTCTTGCCTCTCGCGCCTTCATTAGGGCGCCTCTTACAGGGGGAGGGGCTGGCGCTCGCTCTGGCCTGAGGCGGGTGGTGGCTGGGCAGGATATGAGGTAGTGCACCAGTGGGCGCCGGGAGCGGCTCCCCTGGTGTAGCCGAACACGTGGTGATGAAGGCTTCCCACGCTCCAATGTAGGCGATTCAGCACCATCTTCTCTGCCGTTTTTTCGGTGCAGCTCAGGAGGGAGATTGGCCTGAAGGTGGTGTGATCCTTCGGCTTGGGGATGGGCTGGATGTCGGCGTCCTTCCAGGAGGGCGGCAGACGGCCTACCAACCACGACGTGTTCAGAAGGGCTAGCAGCGCGGCGTCCCCGGCGGGCCCAGCGTACGCCAGCATGGAGTACCGCACTCCGTCGGCTCCCGCCGCTGTGTCACGTCGACTTTTCGCCCTGGCCAGCTCCTCGAGCGTGAAAGGCTGGTCCGTCGCGTGCGGCTAGCCCCGCGCCTCCCTGACCTCCTTGTCGCGCTGTGGGCTTAGCTGCTGCTGTAGGTAGCTGGTTTGGGGAGGAAGCTGCTCGCTAGAACGCCTCGCTGTAAAGCAGTTCGCCAGCTGATCTGCCTCTTGCTGTGGGCGTGGGTGGGCAGCTGGGCGGGTCGGGGCGGTGCCTGAGGCCTTCCTGAAGCTCCCCCACAGCTGGCCGAGGGAGGTGTGTTGGGCTGAAAGAGGCGCACCACTGAAGCCACTTTACCTCTCTCGCGCTCAGGGACACCTGTCGCGCGCGGGCTACCACGTCATGCAGGAGCTGCAGGTTGATGGCCATTGGGCGCTTCTCGTACAACCTCCTGCGGACGTTGACGCGGTCAAGGCGCCCGCTACAAGGAGGCTGGAGTGGGATGTGAGGAAGAGCAGGTCCCCCACATCCAGCGGGTACCGCTGGCTCCTGTATATATTGTATACAGTGAGAGTGAGCGGCCCCAGCTGTAGCTCCAATGCCAGGACCTGCACGCCGTCACCACAGTACACGGGTGCGGCGAACCTCTTGTGCGGGATGGTGTTTCGTATGAGGGCTGCACAGACACGCCCATTTCCGTCACCAACCGGAAGCGAGTGGAGGGTGTAGCCTGCGACTCGCCATTCGAAGCTGGCGGGCGTGAGAGTCTCCTGTAGGAGATCCAGGTCCAGGTCTTCTTGGAAGACGGCTTGCAGCAGCTCATGTTTCTTGGGGCGAAGCCCCTGCACATTCCACTGCAGCACCCTCAGCGTGGGCGCCGGTGCGTGGGCTGGGCTGTCAATCCGCGCCTTCATCTTGGTTTTGGGCGAGCGGTGGATGCAGAGGGTGTTGGGTGGGACCTCTCGGCGTGGTAGATGATGGTGGGGGCTGTAGGGCACCCTCTGTGACGGCGGTTAACACCTCTTCGCGGAGGAGTGAGTCGAGGTCCTGCTCGGTGGGGTCTGCGGTGCCCTGCCGGCGGTCGAGCAGCTTCTTCACCAGCTGTACGACACACGCGAGGATGACGTCCACGATAGCTCTGTCCTCCTCATTGAGTCCCTCGCAATAACCTGGGGGTCCACGTTGAGACCCTGTCGCTGGTTGGGCATTGGGTAGCACCGTGGACTGCTCTTCGTCTGGGCGGGCGCGATGGGCCTGACGCCTGTGTCCCTTCCTCCTCTGTGGCTTGGGGACAGAGGGGGTGGGTTGCTGGGTGGAGGTGTGAGCGGAGTTGCTGGCTGTGCAGCAACTGGTACCCTCTCTTGCTCCCTGCCTGTCCTCTTCCCCTGTCTCGACCTGACTTGTGCCAGGCTGTTGAGGGGTAAGGGGTGGGTGGGAAGCCCACGCCGGCCTGTTTGGTGGTGGTGCTGGAACAAGGCGTCGGTTGCCTTGTTGCTGGGAAGGTCCACGTGGTTCCCCCTGCCTTTGCCGCTCCCCCTCCTGTGTACCGCCCAGACGTGTGCCGGGCAGGCCGAGAGTCGCGGGTTGATGGGTAACCCACGCCGACCAGATTGGGGGTCGCGCGGCAATGAACCGACGCTCTCTTCTTTGGGTTGGGGGGGGGGGCACGTGGTTCCATCTGCTGCTGCTGCTGCCGCCGGTGACCCCGTGGCATCCTTCTCTGTCGCTCAGGGCACTTCGTGTTCCAAGCGTGGTGCCCCTTGGTGCAGTTGGGGCACCGTTCCGTGGTGGTCTCGCTGGCCTTGAGGCGACCAATACACTCCTCCGTCGGGTGCGCTTGCCTGCACACGCCGCACTTGACGGAGTTTTGGCACATGGCCTGGAGATGCCCGAAGCGCTGGCACTTATAGCATCTCACAGGCTCACCTTGGTAGGGGCACAGGGCGCAGCGGCCCCAGCTGCCCAGGTCCAGCTTGGGTGGTGGCGGCCCCTCGTACACTACAAGGATCTGCCTGGTTGGGACCTTGTCTCTGTGTGTGAGGAGCCGTGTTGCCGAGAGCACGTGGGGGTGAGCCTCGACGGCCTGGAGTGGCAGAGTGGTCGGATACCGTTGAAGCACCAACTTGTGCCTCTTCACTCTGGGGTCGAGCAGGATCACTCGATCTTCCTCCTCGGCAGGGCCTCCGACCCATCGTCCTTCGGGGTGAGGACGTATTCGCCGTTGAGAGTAGGGCGAATGACTATCCGCAGGCCAGGGTGTGCTTTCTCCAGCTCCATCACAGCCTGGTAGGCACTGGTAGTGTTCCTCTGGTGCACCAGTTTAAACTTGTGCCGAGGTCCTCGTCGGGAATGAGACACTGTTACCCAGCCTGCCTCATTCTCCTGCTGGACCTCCTTGGTCTAGGGGCTCTCGTCGATGACGAGGCGACCGCTTTCATCGCTGGGGGCCTCCTCTGCCTGTGAGAACTCCGGCTCCAGTGTTCGGGCGGTCCTCTTCGGCGTGAAAGTCTCGTTCGGTGAGGGTGGACTTAACCCATTCCGCGTCGGCTTGGCAGACATCAGTGTGGTGGCTATGGACGCCGACCCTTGCATCGTGGCGTCATTCTTGTTCGCCCATCAGCGCCATGGGTGCAAAAAGGAGAAGAGACCAATGCCCTCTTACAAGCAGGACAGGAACAGGAGGTATCTCCAATCAACCCGTCCACGCTTGCTTCTGTCTCTTTTGAGAGCCACGGAAACAGGAGGAATCTCCAATCAGACCGTAGCTGCCCTTATGAGACAAACGAGGCAACCTTCTTGCTCTACTCTCAGGGTTAATAGTTACCAAATGGTAACATTCTTTGGCGATTAACTCTCGTGGAAGTGGTGATGACTCGTCAGCTGCTTGGATGAACTTTTCAGTGGGGCTAGTCTTCCTATGTGTGATTTCCTGAGGTATTTTCCATTTTCCATTTTATGTCAACCGTTCGCATACACAGCGGTAGTTAGCAGATTACAATTTTAATTAATCTTTTTACATTCGAGTTCGAAATAAGATTAAATTTATACATTCTAGTTACGTTAGTTTATTTTACAATGTTTTAAATTATTATAGAATCTTACAATTGTTATGTAATGAAACATAATTCATTTATAAGTTTTCTTTAATAATTCTTCGATAAATTTTTATATTTAGAGCATTTAATTTCTTCAAGTAGAAGTTTGGGGGACTCTAACTTATTGTATGTATTTGCTTAGTGTTTATTAAAGATATATAATTTTTACAGAAATAAAACCCAGCCGTTATATTAATTGATATTTTATAAGATTTATGTCATTTAAGGGTTTTGTTTCGATATTCGATTAGCGGAAATGGTGACGTTTAGAACACATCCCTTAATAGTTGCTCATTTTCCGTTTTTGGAAAATATGGAGACTTACTTTCGTTTTTGCAAAATATGGAGGATCAGAGTTCTGCTATTGGCAAATATGGAGGCTCTAATTTCCATTATTCGAAATTAAAAATGCTCTCAGTTAAGTTACCTGAAAATATGGCCGCCTTTAGTTCCACTATTCGCAAATATGGGCGCTTTTATTTCCCTCCTTCGAAAAAAGGGCCGCTCTTAGTTTCGTTTTTCTTAAAATATTGACAATCTTACTTCCTCTTTTGCAAATATGGACGCTCATAGTTCCATAGTTGGCAAATTTGTATAGTTTTAGTTGAATTATTGGCAAATTTGTATAGTTTTAGTTGAATTATTTGCAAATATTGATGCTCTACTTCCGTATTTGGCTAATTTGTAGGCTGTTCTTTCGTTTTTGAAAAATTTGGATGTTCCAAGTTTCGTCATTCCCAAAATGAACCCCCTAAGTTCTTTTATTTTCAATAATGAGGGTCTTAGTTACGTTATTTAAAAAGTGGACGCTATCAATTCCACTATTCAAAAATGGAAAGGCTCTTAGTTACGTTATTCGCTAATATGGGCTCTCTCAGTTTAGTTTTTCACAAACTATGGACGACCTTAGTTCCTTTTTTTCGCACATATGTAGGGTTTTAGTTACATTATTGCCAAATATTGACGCTTTTAGTTACGTCATTCGCAAATATGTAAGATCTTAGTTACGTCATTCGCCAAAAAATTAGCATCTCATTACCTTATTCGCAAATATGCACGCTCTTATTTCCTTCATTCGAAAATATGGTTGCATTTAATTCCGTTTTACGCAACATAGGGTCACACTTAATTTCTTTTGGGGAATATATTTACTCTATTCGTTCAAATATTTAGAAATATGGATGCTTATTGTTGCGTTATTCTCAAATATGGAGGTTCTTTTTTCTGTTTTTCGGAATTATCGATGTTCTTAGTTGTGCTTTATACAGAATAGGGAGGATTTTTGTTCAGTTGTTTGCAAATATGTACGATATTATTTCCTTTATTTCAATAACGACGCTTTAAGCTCCCTCATTCGCAAATATGGATGCTCTTTGTCCTGTTATTTCAAACATAGTCACTCTTTGTTCCGCTTTTCGCACCTATAGACGCTCAGAACCGTTATTCGTAAATTCGGATGCTCTAAGTTCCTTTATTTAAAAAATGGATGACTTTAGTTCCGTCATTCGAAAATATGGAGTGTTTTTGTTCCATTATTCACAAATATGGAGGCTATACTTCCGTTTTCCGGAAATATGGACGCTCTTAGTTCCAATATTTGCAAATATGGAAGCACTTGGTTCCATTGATCTTACATGTGAACATTCTTAATTCCGCTTATGGCAAATATGAACGCTCTTAGATCCAGTTTTCTCAAATATAGAAGCTCTTATTTCTCTCATTTGCAGATGCTCTTTATCCCGTTTATCAAAAATATGGACGCTTATATTTCCGTTATACTTAAATATGAACGCTCTTTATTCCGTTATTCGCAAATATGGATGCTTTTAGTTACGCTTTCATCAACATGGACGTTCTTTTTTCCATTCTATGCAAATAGGAAAGCTTATTTTTCGTTCTTGCTCAGGTCAAAAGTTTTGTTGAGCAAATAATACCTAGCCGTGATTCATTCCCGTCTGTTTCTAAGTAAATTTCATTTATAAAAAGTGTTGTTGTTACATGCATGATTAAATTTATGAACTGGGAGTTCTAATGCAATATTCCTTCACAATATACATAGAGACCAATTATTTTTAGAAATGTTTTGTTTTATATGCAGCGGATTGATGAAAGATTGTTTCGGTTTAACCATTCGTTAGTTTTTCACATAATAGGATAACAACGTTGATAAAATCCTATTCTCTTGTCACAAAAGGATGAAGTCGTTAGAAAAGAACAAGAGAAAATCTTTAAGCAAATTAAAATATTGCTCCCGGGCATAATATCTGCAAAAGAATCTCCTCCACATTGGTACTTCCCCAGCATTCACCTCTTAACTTATCACTCTCTCTTTACAAACGTTCGGTGCGTCATCATTTGACAAAATACTGATAAATCCATAATTGTGTCTTCAAGGGAAGAGCACAACAAGTACTCATGAGTATAATGCAACCTAAAAATATTACCTCTTGTAGAGGAGGAAGAGAAAATAAATTCAAAGTCTGGGTAAATGGGGTGTGGCTGGTTCCGTGGAGTAATAGGAGAAAAGGGTTGTTGGGGTGTGAAAGGTCCATAGTAACAAAAGAAGCAAAGAGTAAATCGGATTGATAAGTTCATAAGAGCTAAAGAAGAAAAGAGTAAATGGGATCTGGACTCGCTTAGTACATCCATTCGCAAATATAGATGCTTTAATGCTGGTTTTACCTGCAGCGAAGCGCCAGGTCTAGGCGTTGCTCTTTTCAAAACGAGTAAAGTTCAATTGTACTTATTTAAAGCAATGTTTCGTGGTATAGCTCTATATATCCTACATACATCTATTATATTTGATTTAGAGTGCGTGGGGGTTTCCTTTTTAAATAGTTTGGGGAGGCCAAGGTCCGGTTACAAGGTCAGATCCTCGTAAGGGAGGGCTAGTCCAAAAGATGCTACTTTAAAACTTAGTATTGGCTGAGAATTCCAAATCTTACTTAGTTACAGGCTATTGTTATACGGCTATGATGAGCTCGAGGGTCAGAAAACAAAGGAGTACGAAAAAATAGACTTTAATAAATAATAATAATTAAAGTTAATATGATACAATAATACACAGTTAATCAAGACACATAATTACACAAATGATAATGGGGAACGGTAGACGGCAATTATAAATTTGGGTAAGCTAAAGCATTATTTACGATACCTCGTATACAAATGGAGGGGTTGGAGAAGACGTTGGTCTTTTCCGACGAAGCGGTGAGATGATGGTTGGGTCACTTCGACGGGGTCCAAGGTCAACTTGTTTTTTTTTAGTGAAATATTCTTTGGAGATGACGGGGAGGAAGCAGAGTCTTCGAGAAGGAATGTTGAGAATTTTTCCGGTGCAAATTCCTTTGAAGAAAACGGTGGGTGAGTTTCTCCGAGACGTCAACGGTTTGTTTGGTCTGAGATGCGTAATCAAAGGGGTATTACGCTAAGAGGTTTCTTCACTCAAGCCTTTTGGGTTAAGACTCGGATCTTGTTTGGGGATGGTGTCGATGAGCGGAGTCGGACGGGTATTCTCACGGGAAGAAGAGTTCTTAACAAACTCTAGGGGGTGGATATTTGTTTTATCCAAGGAGAGAGGCTTAGTTTTGTCTCACAACGTTTCCTTGCCTTCGGCGTATGACAAACCTCAATCGAGGAGAAGTAAGAAGGTCTGCACTCGTGAGCGTCTCTCGCACCAATCTGCTCATTCCACGTTACGCGGGTAGATATGGACACCAGAAGTGAGGGAGCTTACCCCATAGTAGAAGGGGAGGGATATGATGGTTGGGTCACTTCGACGGGGTCCAAGGTCAACTTGTTTTTAGTGAAATATTCTTTGGAGATGACGGGGGGGGGGGAAAGCAGAGTCTTCGATAAGGGAGGTTGGGAATTTTCCCGGTGTAAATTCCTTGGAAGAAAACGGTGGGTGAGTATCTCCGAGACGTCAGCGGTTTGTTTGCTCTGAGATGAGTAATCAAGGGGGTATTACGCTAAGAGAAATCTTCAGTGAAGCCTTTTGGGTTAAGACTCGGATCTTTTTTGGATATGGCGTCGATAAGCGGAGTCGGACGGGAATTCTTACGGGGAGAAGAGTTCTTAACTAACTCTAGGGAGTGGATATTTGTTTTATCCAAGGAGGGATGTTTAGTTTTGTCTCACAACGTTTCCTTGACTTCGACGTATGACAAACCCTAATCGAGGAGAAGTAAGAAGGTCTGCACTCGTGAGCGTCTCTCGCACCAATCTGCTCATTCCACGTTACGCGGGTAGATATGGACACCAGAAGTGAGGGAGCTTACCCCATAGAAGAAGGGAAGGGACTATCTTACATCGTTTGAGTGATGGCGACGCGGCCCGGATGGCGATTGTCTCAACTGCTCCCAGCGTGGCTGAAAGGAGGGGCAGGGGGGTACTTCCGTCTTGTTAAAATAATCGCCTTGATAAGGGCTACATTCCATAAACACGCTCCTATACTTTCTCATGCTTTTGAGCTTCGAAAATTGTTTGTAAGCCTCACGAAGCCCATCAAGGGGAGGCAATGATTTAAAGCGACGTTATTTCTCCCCTCACCTGCTTCTTCCCTCACACCATAAAATGACCCATACGACTAGGGAACATATGGTTATTCACTCAGGAGATTTCAAATCTACTATCGGATTTTGCGCTGCTTGATGCCATCTATCCATTCAAAGACACTCGTAAGTGGTTTGAACCATGGAAAACTATCAATACAATAAGCATCTATCATTTTATCACAATACGCTGCACGTCATTGGAGGGACTTTCTCACTTGTTCGCAGCGTATGGGCGCTCTTAGTTCCATTTTATCCCAAACTGTTCTCTCTTAGTTCCATTATTAGTAAATATCGACGTTCTTAGTTCCCTCATTCGCAAATATAGTTGTTCTTATTTCCCTTTTCACAAAACACTGAGAATTTTAGTTGTTTTTTTTTGTAAATATGTACATTATAACTTCCATTATTAGCAAATATTGATGTTCTAAGTTTCGTCATTTGCAAATATGGACACTCTTCATCCTGATATTTGCAAATTTGATGCTCTTAATTCCGTTTTTTGCAAATATTGTCACTCTTAGTTGCGTTTGGACAAATATATACTATCCTGATTCCGTTATTCCCAAATATAGACGCATTTATTTCCATATTTTACTAATAAGAAAGATCTTCGTTCTGTCAAGTGCAAGTTTAGAAGATTTTAGTTCCCTTATTTAAAATATTGTCGGTATTAGTTCTGCTATTCGCAAATATGGAGGCTCTTTGTTCCGCATAACTATAGCAAACAGCATATAGGGCCTACTTCTTATCTTGATCGCCAAGAGGAACATCAAAATATGCCTTATAAGTGCGGATCACAAAGTTTGATATTTCTTGCGGCTTTGACGAACTAGCGTGTAACAGCCACATATGTAGCAGAAGGTGTCTGGAGCATTAACGCAATTTCATCTTGACGAAGCCATCACTCTAACATGAGACCTGAAAAAAGAAACAATAATATCAATATTTTACACAATAACACTTATACTAACTTACTCGTATGTACTGTGAAGTATTTGCTTTCTACAAGCACCCTCTCTGTCCGTCCGCAGGGCAGTTTTCGGGGAAACGAGAAAATAGAAATTACACAATAACTATAGCATGTAGGTAAAAATGGAGTATATATTGGAAATCAGCATGGAAAATCGAATTAAAATTGGCAGATAAATCTAAGTCACCAGAAAATGTGATTAACATTGTTCCCTTGTGTAATTAATACCTTTTGAGAGAAAAAGTCACATAGGGCGGATGGGGAGATACGAGGAAGAGTTTGGGTCAGCCTGAGAGACGAGAGAGGAGCGATAAGCTTTAAAAGTGCATGAGGATCCTCACGAGAGAAGCTTGCTCCATTTCCACGTTTTAAGGAGTGTGTTGAAGGATTAAGGAGCGCAAGACCTGCAAGAGGATGCAGGATGTAAGGGACTGTGAGTGTTAAAGCAGGATGAGATTAACTTTAAAAAGGAGTGGAGAGAGAGGTTGAGTTCGGAATAGGGGGCAGACAGGCGGGCTATCCGGGAAAAGTGAGGCGAGATCCGGAGACATAAACCTAGGGTCTATAGAGGAGAGTTTGCGGTGCTAGTAACCGTACAATAAGGTTATTTTGAGGGGGTAGAGTTAAATCGAATTAAATAATAAAGTGATCCTAAATACCGTTTGTGAGGTCTGCAACAGAGTTGGTGAAGTGGATATTTGGAGAAAATGAGATCAAGAATATTACCGTGGGTATAGGTGGTGGAAGTGACAAAATGGGCGAGAGAAAAAAGTTCGAAGAATTTAAGGAGTCGTTAAATAAACATTTTGTGAATGTTTTACCGTCGACGATAGAAGAGGTAATAAATTTGTTGAAGACATTATTTCAAATAACCGAAAATTCCATTAGTTTTTCCATTAATAAATTAAACTTTCCAAATCGTAAAATCTATTGGATCCACCTTAAATAAATAAAAAGCGAACTCTTAACTCTGTATAATTTTCCAATAGGTTTTTTATCTAGGTAATCGTTCCTCAGGAGCTTAGAGAGGCAAATCTAACAGCAGTTTTTATAAAATAAATAAGACTGCCTCCGGGAATTTTCTGTCCATCTATCTTCCTTACTTTGGTATTTAGTCTCTTACAATATTAGAGATACGATCATGGCATATCTACAGGTAACAGCGTAATAAATGTCCTAAATCACAGTTTTAAACGTGGGCCCTCATTTTGAACCAATGAACTTGATTTTTTCACGAAATGATAATCACATTTGACACAGATAAAGTCGTATTTGTAATCTATCTCGATCTCAAAAATATTTTGAAATCATCCAAAATAAGACGATAAAAAGTACGGATTTATTTTATTATACACATCGATCACTAGCGGAGTTTCTCAGGGAGCTATTCTTGGCCCCTTGTTTTTTGTACATATATTTCTTTACATGAATTTATTATTTTTAGGTGAAATTTCAAAATTTGCTCATAACTTAAACCTACCCAGTATGAAAAAAATATAATAGTGACAGGGGAAATATTGCAAAACACTTCGGATAGATTAGTCAAATGGTCGGTAAAATGGCAGATGCCATTCAACGGAGACAAGCCGAAAGTTAGTGCCATAGGTCATAAATAGCTTCAAACAAATTCTGACCATTTCGTTAAATATGTTGCCAGACTAATTTTAACCATTACGCTATCTGCGCTATCAGGCTAACTCCGACTATTGCACTAACTGCTCTAATGGAATAATTCTGACCATTATGCTAAATGCGCTAACAGAATAATTTTGATGATTAAACTAACGTGCTGCCAGACTCATTTTGACCATTACGCTATCTATGCTACCATAATAATTCTGAGCATTACGCTTCCATAAGATACCGGAATAAATATGAACATTATGATACTACGCTAGCCGAACAATTCTGAGCAAGATGTTAACTACGCTGCCAGAGTAATTTCAACCCTAACGCTATCTGCACTACGAGTACCAGGATAATTCTGACCATTATACTAATTGTACTACCAGACTAATTTTAACTATTACTCTAACTGCGGTAACGGACTAACAATGACCATTATACCAACATCGTTGCCAGACACATTTGGACCATTACGCTACCTGCGCTACCAGACAATTTCTGACCATTACTCTACCTGCTATAACAAACTAATTCTGAGCATCATGCTAACTGCGCTGCCAAATTCATTCGGTCCATTATGCTAACTATGCTGACAGACACATTTTAGTTATTATGCCACATGCGGTACCAGATTAATTTTCATTATTTTTGTAGCTGCGCTATCATGCTTATTCTCACTATTATGTTAACTAAGCTACCAAACAAATTCTGACCGGTATGCTAACAGTGATTTCTGTAAAAATTGACCATCAAGCTATCCTCGCTACTAGACTAATTCCGACCATTACGATAAATGATCTACTAGAATAATTCTAATTATTATGCAAATTACGGTAACACACAAATTTAAATCATAACGCCATCTGTGCTACCAGAGTAATCTTGAACATTACACTAAATGCACTGCCAGAGACAATTTGACTATTATGCCAACTACGCGTCCAAAGTAATTTTTACCATTTTTCTAACTGTTACACTAGATTAAATATAACTATAAGGCCTTCTGCCCTAGCAGACTAATTCTAAATATGTTAATTGCGCTACCAGACTAATTCTTACCATTATGCTAAGTACGCTACCATACAAATTTGAAGCACCACGCTATCTGCGCTACCAGAATCATTTGACCACTGTGCTAACTGCGTTACGAGAATAATTTTAACAATTGCGCTATATGTACTACCTTACTAATTCTGGGCATTACGCTAACGGAGCTGCAAAAGAAATTCAGTCTATTATGCTAATTTTGCTACCAGAATCAATTTTACTTTAATGCTAACCACGCTCTCAGACAGGAATTGACCTTTGTTTAATAGCAATCATTTCTATTTGCTTATAAATGTTTAATAGTAGCCTGTTACGTTTTTATCCCTGTTTAATAGTACCCACATTATTTTATTTCCTTTACTTAATCACGTCATTTATGTATGTCTAGTTTTGTTTAACAGTCGCCATTTTCTTTGCTTAATAGTCACCAATATTTTAGTTTATTTCTTTCCATTTCTATTTGTTTACCTTTGTTTAATAGTCGTCAATTTCATTTGTTTACCTTCGTATAATACGAGCAGGTTTAGTTTATTTAACTCTGTTTAATAGTCGGGGAAGGGGTTCGGATTGTTTACCTCTGTTTCATAGTCACAATTTCATTTCTTTGTAGGTGTTTAACACGTGATAGATTTCTTTGTTTACATTCGTTTTATAGTTGACAGTTTCGTTTGTTTACCTTTCCATATCAATAGCTAGATTCGTTTGTTTTCCTTGGAAAATTAGTCGCTAGTTTCATTTGTTTACCTTTGTTTACTAGTCCTTACATCTGCAGCTTCTTTAGTTTACTCTTCTATCATATTCTCCAGGTTTATTTGTTTAACTTTGTATAATTTCCAACGGCTTCATTTGTTTACTCTTGTTTAATACTCTCCAGTTTCATTTGTTTTCTCTTCTTTCATAGTTTACTTTTGTTTAACTGGGTTTAATAGTTGCGGTTTCATTTGTTTACCTTTGTTTATTAGTCTCTCATTTATTTGTTGCCCTTTGTTTAATAGTTGCCTTTTCATTTACTTACTTTTCTTTAATAGTCGTCTTCATTTGTTTATTCTTGTTTAAAGGTCTCCAGTTTCATTTGGTTAACTTTGTTTAAGAGTCGCCGGCTTAACTTGTTTAATAATCTCCTCTTTCATTTGTTTAATTTTGCGGCTGTCTTTGTTTACCTTTAATTGATAATCGCCAGTTTGGTGTGTTTACCCCTTTTCAATAGTCGCCTGTTTCATTTGTTTATGTTTAGTTGATACTCGACGGCTTCATTGGTATATATGCGTAATAATAGTAGCTAGTTTTATTTGTTTAGCTTTGTTTAAAGGCGTGTAATTTCATTTGTTTAGCTTCGTTTAATTTTTAGGGCATCATTTGTTTACTTTTTAATACATCTAGTTACATTTGTTTAACTATGTTTAAAACTCACTGGCTTCATTTTTTACCTTTGTTGAATAGTCTCGAGTTTAATTTGTTTACCTTTGTTTAATAGTTGCAGGTCAGTTGATTTCTTCTGGTTAATATAATTCACTTTCATTTTTTACCTTTTTTATATTAGCCAGTTTCGTTTGTTTACCTTCTTTTAAATTTCGCTAGTTTCATTTTTCACCTTAGTTTACTAGAGACAGTATCAATTGTTTACCATTTTGATAATTATTAGTTTCATTCAATTACTTTTATTTAATATTTGCTGGCTTTATTTGTTTACATTGATTTAATAGTCTCATTTTTTATTTATTTACCTTTGCTTAATACTAGTCGTCTTCATTTGTTTACTCTTGTTAAAAGTTTCTAGTTTCATTTCTTTTAGTTTGTTTAATAGTCACTTTATTCATTTGTTCACCTTTGTTTAATAGTTGTAGTTTCTTTCTTTATATTTGTTTAATAGTCAACCGCTTGATTTGTTTACCTTTGTTTAATTAGTCGCCACTCTCATTTGTTTACCATTGTTTGAAAGTTGTCAGCTTCATTCTTTATCTTTGGTTAATAATCGTGTTTCATTTGTTTTGTTTTTTTGGATAAGTCACTAGTTAGTTTGTTTATCTGTTTACTTTTGGTAAAAATCTCTAGGTTCATTTGTTTACCTTTGTTTAATAGTCACCAGTTTCATTTATTTACCTTTTTTTAATAGACCCAAATATTTTTGTGTTTATTTTTGTTTAATTGTCGCAGGTTTTATTTCTTTATATTTGTATAATGGTCGCCATATTTATTTGTTTACTTGTATTTAATAACCATGGCTTAGTTTGTTTAACTTTGTTTAATTGTCAACGGCTTTTTTTGTTCTCCTTAGCTTAATAGTCCCCAGTTTCATTTGTTTACCTTTGCTTAAAAGTCGCCAGTATTTGTTTACATTGCTTTTACAATCGTGTTTCATTTGTTTACCAGAGTTTAATTGTCACTAATTTCATTTGTTTACCTTTGTATAATATTTATCGGCTTCTTTTGTTTACCTTCGGTTATTAATCTCCAGTTTCATTTGTTTACCTTCGTTAATAGTCATCAGTTTCAATTGTTTAGATTTCTTTAATACTCTTAGTGTTTCATTTTTTTATTTAATAGTCTCGTTTCATTTATTTCTCTTTATTTAATAGTTGCTAGTTTCATGTTTGACTTTGTTTAAGAGTCGCCTGCTTCCTTTGTTTAGCTTTGTTACAATACTCACCAATTTTATTTGTTTACCTTAGTTTAATAGCTACCAGTTTCATTTGTTCACCTATGTTTCATAGACACCAGTTTCATTTGTTTCCCTTTGTTCAATATTAAGTTGCATCATTTGTCTTAAGCTCAGCAATGCACCTTTCATACCTGACACACGGTTCCAAACAATCCTCTACGCCTTTATATCAAAGTGAATAAATAGCACATGACAGTTTGTTTGCCCGCGTTTGACTCCCCCTTGTGGCGAGGGGGTTCTGGATATGGCACCAGACACCATCCTGTGTCGGCATAAAGTGAAAGGGACTCTTTAGAATGCTTGTCTGTCTCGTAATTTTGATATGCTTCTATCCCTGCCTTTTCCCTGGCATCGACACTACCGACCAAAATAAAAGAAAGACTTTGCTCTATTGAAATATCTTCAAAAACAGGAGTAGGTAAATCAACTTTCCATGGTATAGAAAGGCATGTATTTAATGTATTTTATAAAGATTTTATATGATAGAATACTATATGTAAGAAATTATACTAAATAAGCTAACAAAATAAAATATTGACGCGTAAAATAAGAGAACGAAATTTTAAGGAACAATTTCGAAGTGTCTCTTAATCACTTGGCAACATTTTGGTCAGTATATAAGAACTGTACAACCGCCATTTTAGTCGCACTCACTCTGCAGATATGCCATCACTCGTTAAAGTGACTCCTGAGCTTCGTCAGAGAATAGTTCGCTTGAAGCCTTCTGGGAGGACTTTTTTTTCTGCGATTTCAAGAGAGGTAGGAAGATCTACTAGTGTGATTTCGAGCTTTTAGAAGATATACATTGAAATCAAAACCGAAAAATCTCCTACAAAAATTGGTCAACCGCGCATAACCACCATTCGAGAAGAAAAGGCTATTGGGCGCTTCTCTATAAAGGATCCCTTCGAGAGTGAAGAAGAAATTTCTGGAAAAATTAAGACCAATGGTCGTTTTACAGAGTTTCGTCGGCTCAATAGATCTAGTTTAAAATCCAATATTAAAATCATGACGAGTTTCATCTGGTTTAAAATCTCGTTCTCAAGAAACCAAACCAATCATCAGTAAAAAGAACTAGAAAGCGAGACTCGAGTATGCTAAAGCTCATGCTGTTTAGAGGGATGAAGATCAGAAGAGAATTCATTTCAACAAAGAAAGCAAATTTAGAATAGTTAGATTAGATGTTAGACCATTTGTTAGAAGCACTGCAGGTGAGAGACAACACTAAATGCGTTATAAAATCTGCTAACCATGGAGAAGGCAATGGCATGTTATGGATGAGGGTTTTGTCTGGAGGTATTTGTCTTCTCGCGTAAAATTAGAGCGCTTAATACAAATATGTAGCTAAACTCCGTCATGTTATACTTTCACTCCGAGCATTTCTGAACCTGCCAGCAGTATTTAGGTAGGACAACTGGCTATGCCAAACAGCAAAGAAATTTAAATACTATTTCGAACAAGAAGATTTGAAAGGAGTGAAGTGGCCTGCTCAGAGCCCGGACCTGAACCCAAATGAGAACCTCTGGAAGGTCATCGGGAACAAATTTCGAGACCAGCAGCCTTCAACTGTCAAGTATTTATGGACGAAAATTGAGCAAGAATGGAACAAAATAACGCCAGAATTTTGCAAGAAACTGATGAGGTCTTGAATTCGTCGTTGCGCAGAAGTGATAAAAAAAGGCTTCCACACATTAACTTTCATCGTTGTCAAATCTTGCTTTGTTTCTAGTCTATTTGCTTGCTAAACAATTCCTAATGATCGTTCTCTTATTTTGCACGTGTCAATATTTTATTTTGTTAGTTTATTTAGTATAAATTTTGGAATATTCGATTGTAACACATGAAATCTTCATAAAATATATTTCATGGATGCCTTTATGTACCATGGAAATTTCATCTACTTTCACATTTTAAAAAATATTTTAATAAAGGAAAATCATTCTCTTATTTTGCTTGCTAGTGTATCTATCTCCCAATGGTATGTCTATGTGCGTTAGTCTGTCTGTCTCTCCGTCTGTCTGTCCTTCCATTTCTGTATTGTTTGTGTTGTCTCTTAAACAGTAACCATTGATAGCATCTTTACTAGACTTGTTTTTTTCAGTAGTTTTGAATAGGAATTAAGATAAATGTTTCACAACTCTCATCAACATCCTTCCATCCCATAACGAATGACGACCCCCCCCCCCCTTTCTCAATTGTGGTGCTCTGTATTAGAAAAAAGTCCACTGACGGTTAGTGTAAACTTAACAAACAGAAAGAATTTTAGTATATCGGTTGATTAATCCCCAAAAGGCTTCTCTATTGCCATAAGTCCGCTCCACTCGCTCTGAAATAAGTTTCTCCTCCCCCCCCCGCTTCTTTTCCTCTTCCACTCTCAATCACAATCACACACATACACAAACAATTAAGAAAGTAAGTGAAAGGATTAATTATAATTTAGGCTTGAAGAACAATCACCTCCCTAATTACTCATATTGGGACAAATGATGTAATTTGTTGGACAAACTTCGAGGCAATGGAAAAAATAATCAACGGCTGCACCGAAATGCTTAAAAATATTAAATCGAAACCGATAAATAGATAGTTGTCAACATACTACTAGAGTCAATTCTAAAACAAAGAGTCTTAGTAAATCAGTTGGAATAAAGGAACGAGTTTTACTTAACTTCATTGACAACCAGAACTATTTTGCACAAGATGGAACCCACCTTAAGTAGAGGGAGAAGCCAAAATATGAAACTCTGATAAACCCGACCGAGCTCGTCTGATATCTCCCTAAGAAAAACTGCTTCAATAATGGTTCCATTTCGCCTTAGGCAAACGATACAAGCCTAAAGGCAACAGTATTCGCGAAACTCACCTAAAAGCTATTTTATTTAATACCTAACTAAACCTAATTTAACCTAACCTAACCTAATTTATTAAAAATAAAAGTTCCTATTCAAGATTTTTGGTAGCATTAGTAGCATATGATATAATAGGCGTATAAGACACATGAATCAATTGTCCCTCATATTTTAGTAGTGGATTTCTATTGAAATGGTATTTCAATACTTTTTCTTTTTTTGGTTTCATAAAGAACGGGGTGGTTATATATATATATATATATATATATATATATATATATATATATATATATATATATATATATATATAGAGAGAGAGAGAGAGAGAGAGAGAGAGAGAGAGAGAGAGAGAGAGAGAGAAAGAGAGAGAGAGAGAGAGGGAGAGAGATTGAGAGAGAAAAAAAAGAGAGAAAGAAAGAAGAGATGCAGAAACTGTGCATGTAGACTACAGATGTACATATGTATATAGCCACATAATACAAGAAAGAAAATGATAAAATCCGGCTTGAAAGTTAGATTTATTAAGCTTAGAAACTCGACGTATGAGAAGCCAATGAATTGAAGTTTATAAAATTTTGAGAAGAATAGATAATGTGATCCATTCAATTTTGGTTTAAAATTAATAAAAATTCTAGATGTAACAATGGTGTGAAAATTGTTCCTAAACCATTTATGTGGAAACCTTTTCTCACTCTAAATAGCCTCAGGAACCATTTATCGGAAGAAATGTTTCGAGTAATATTGTAGAACCATTAAAAAAGGTATTATAAAGTGATCAGAAACTTAAATTATTGAAATATGAATTTAAAAAAAAATCCTTTACTGTCCATTAGTCTCATCCTCTAGATAAAATATAATAGACTGGTCGTTTCTAAATTTTGATCTCATTTCAAATGTAAATATGTCAGAAAGTACAGAATCGAGGCAAATGATACACAACAAACTAAATGTTGCCCAATATGTGATTTATTTCTCAATACGCTGGTCTCTTCTTGGGGGGAGGAGCAGATGAATCATATGCTGAAGACAGTTTCTAAGTTTAAAGCATTTATCAATCTCTCTTTATATCCTTTTCTCTATATTTCTATCTATCCTTCTATATATATTTCTATCTATCTTTCTACCGAGCCACCCTTTTATGTCTTCTATTGACCTCATCTTACTTTTCGTTTGTCTATCCCTTTGCGCCCGTATCTCGCGGGCGTGCCCTGCCCCTGGACGCTTGAGCATCGAGCAGGAGAGATGGTCCCCTAATGGCGCCCATCCGTGCAACCCCATGCCCCTCACCGCATAAGCCTTCTGCGGTAGACGCTTAGCTAAACTCTCAAAGCAGAATTTGTAATGTGTCCCTCTGCCCAATAATGATCTTTGTCCAATAATGGGAAGATCCTAATAATGAGAAGTGTGTAATATTGAGAAATGTCAAATAATTAGAGATTCAAGATAATGAAAAATTCTCAATAATGATAACTCTCCAAATATGAGAAATGGATAAAAATGAGGTACAGAATAATGAGAACTGACAATAATTAGGTACCAATGGTGCGAAATGCACAATATTGAGATGCCCAATAATGAAAAATTCCCACAAATGAAAAATAACCAATAATGAGCAATGTCCATTAATGATCAAATTATAATGTGTCCCTCTGCCCAATAATGAGCTATGTCCAATAATGAGAAGATCCTGAAAATGAGAAGTGTGTACTATTGAGAAATGACCAATAATGAGAGATTTAAAATAATGAGAAATTCTCAATAATAATAACTCTCCAAATATGAGAAATGCATAAAAAATGAGGTACACACTAATGAGAGCTGCCAATAATTAGGTACGCAATGGTGCGAAATGCACAACATTGAGATGCCCAATAATGAAAAATGGCCACAAATGAAAAATAACCAATAATGAGGGATGTAAAATAAATATCAATTCATAATATGAGGTATGTAAAATAATGAGAAATCTCAATAATGAGAGGTCAACAATAATGAAAAGAGTCCAATACTGAGAAATATCCAATAATTAAAATGTTCAATAATAAGATCTACGTAATAATAAGAATGCCCAATGACGACAGCTGTCCAATACTAAGAAAATCCCATTATAGATGAATGAGGGTTTGAGTCTGTGGCGAGACCAGGATAAAGATTTCGGGAAAGCTATCCTGATTTCCACCCTCTGATGAGTCTGAAAAAAGGCTTTTATGATTAATAATGGATATCTTAAGCAGCTTACTAATAAATAACAGTACCTCACACAGAAGTGAGTACGAACTCTCTTAGATCCGAGTTTTTACCTATACATCAGAAAATTAGGAATTTTAGTCTTGGAATTCAGCTAAAGTATAATACTGAATTTAATAATTTTTTTTAGATTTACCTGCATTTTAGACATGTATCATATAAGATACATTCGATCTCAACGGTTTAAAATTATTTTTATATGTATTTTGTATCATTACTTAACTCTTTCTGAATAGCAGATACAAGTAGAGCTAAAAAAGAAAGATAAACATAAGCGGGTATGAAATTTGGGAGAGTCTTCAGCCCCCTATCCTTTATTCGCGCCTATTTTTGGTCAACTCTCATTCTACACCTTTTCAGAAGGTATCTCCAGTTTGCGCTCATCGGGAGGCAACGGGACGTTTTGAAATGCTCGATCCTTGAGCAGACTTCGATTTCAGAAGGAGATCGATTCATCGCCCCCTTTTAGCTGAATGAGTGTGAAACAGGTGACCTTTGCAATTACTCTGTACAATGGAGAAAATAACTGGCCCCGGCGCAGCCCGAGGTGTCGTGATTCTTTTGCTCCATTGTTTCTTCAAAAGCTGACTTTTTGAGTGCCAAATGATTAAGCAACTTTTGATCAGGTCAAAAATGGAAATAGGTTCCATATGCAATGTTATTCAATGAAAGCTAACTTATAAACGTAATTTTTAAACGAGATGGCGAACTTCACATTACTTATAGAAAAACTGATGGTTGATAAGATCCCACACAAGTTACAGCGTACAAATGGGAGATGCCTTTCTCACTCGCCTCAAAAATCTCCCTGTCGTAGAATACCCCCCCCTTTTTTTTCTAATAGTGCTAAGAGTGCTAATATTGATATCTTAAAGAAGAGAGCCATTAAAAACACGTAAGGATATAGAGAAACACACAATAATTCCCAAAATAAACTTATATTTTAACTATAACAATTGAATACACAAAAATTAACCATTAAACACAGAAATACTCCGAATATTATAATACACAAGAATTAATTAAATTAATTTGACCTTCTAAAATTGGTTAATTTTGCTTCACACCTCAATAATATAAGATTTAAGCTTACGGACTCTACTGGAGTTTAAATGCCTCAGGAATTTTATTGTCTCACGACGCGTGCCGCCTGGCAAGATATAGGTGGGCGTGATCACGAGGTCATTTTGAAGAGGGTAGCAGTTGGGGAGTCTACACGGTATTCTGGTGAGAGTTCTTCAAGGAAAAGAACAATTACGGTGTGTGATACAACGGTTTGAGGCCGCTTAATTTCAACCGCTGTCACGTGTTATTTAGAAACACGTTGCTACCCACGTGCATCTTCGCCTTCAAGCCAGGCACGTTATCGCGCCACCTGAGTCAATATTTAACCCAGAAGGTTTATCCCCCCCCCCCCGTTTCGCCCCATGCGCCGATCACGCCAGATTAAGTTAGACTTATGGGCAGATAAGGTATTGTTCTCAGGCGCGGCTGGACAATTCCCTCGAAGCCCCCACTCCATTGTCCCCTACGCCAAGGGGATGACTAGAATATTTATATGGAAACTTTACCAATAAGAGCAGATTCGAGATCCAGATTATCTTAGCGAGACATCCCGCCGATCCGGTCTCACCTTGTGCACCAGGGCCCTCTACCTCGAGATCCACTATTTTGTCCAGAAGAGGACAATATTCCTTGAGTGCCAAGGTTTGAGCCTTCAAGACGCTAAGTCCACAAGGCCTCCCCTGTTGTTCAGAAAGAGAACAACGTTAGAACAGCCATTGTTCTTTGAGCTCGTTGACAAGAGACGGTTCTCACCCTCCCCCCTGTTGTTCAGAAAGAGAATAACATTAGAACAGCCATTGTTCTTTAAGCCCGTTGACAAGAAACGGTTCTCAGCCTTTCCCCCTGTTGTTCAGAAAGAGAACAACGTTAGAACAGCCATTGTTCTTTGAGCCCGTAGACAAGAGACGGTTCTCACCCCCCTCCTGTTGTTCAGAAGAGAACAACGTAGAACAGCCATTGTTCTTCAAGCCCGTTCGTCAAGAAACGGTTCTCATTCCCAGCGGACCGAAGATTCCTTCGGCCCGCCTTCCTCTGCACAACAACTTTTAATTACGTAAGCTGAACGTTACCTTTGAGTATTTAACCTTTGTGTCAACCCTATCCCGTGCTTTAAATGGTTTAGTGGCCTATCCCATCGCTTTAATTTTTATTTGTTTTACCTTTTTAAATCTCTCCCAAATCCTAATCCTCGGATTAGCCAGATTTCCCACGACCCTTTCCATTCTCTGTTTATGTCAATATTTTCCGTTTTGTGTGTTGTTGATAGTTTTATTAATAAAACTCTATTTTATTAATGATAGCCATATTATTATCCTTGAGCTCAGTTCCACTTATTAAGCATATTGAAGATAAATAAAAACGGTCAACCAGATAACCACGCACTCTAAATATAATTGAATAGTTCCCTCAACGAATAGTTATATATGGTATTTTGTCGAGAGTCCATTCTACAAAACGGTGCTTTATACGGCACCAAGGTAGTCATGGTCTCTCTAAGGAGAGTGAATCGAACTTGGTTCTTAAACCAAGTTAACTTGGATTGCGCTGTGACCACCGAGTAACGAGCTCGAGGGGGAGCTTTTCTCCTTCGTTACTTAATTCCTGATGGCCGAGGACTGAACTCGGGAAGAGTCTTCTTTAAGGGCGAGGATCGAGGAGACGTGGTTTCTCTGACGAGGATAAGTTACGTACAGTTCGGTTTGGTACCCAGGAACTAGCTCGAGGATGAGCTTCTTCTTAGTTCCAGTCTTCTTCAAGGTCGAGTATAACGGAGTGGGGTTTCTCTGACGAGAATAAGTTGAACTTGGTTCCTCAACCAAGTTAACTTATGAGTTCGGTGTGGCCACCGTGTAACGGGCTCGAAGGGGAGCCTTTTCCTTCTTTCTTTAATTCTGTAAGGACGAGGAATACCCCTGGTGTTTCAGATGCATCAGGATATGAGGAGTCTCTCTGACGAGAGTAAGTTGAACTTAACAAAATTAACTTAACGTTTGGTTTGATAACCAGGGACTAGGTAGAGGATGAGCTGCTTCTTAGCCCCTTAAGGTAGTTGGCCCTGCCTCTCTTGCAGGGTACTGCTTGGTCTGGCGAACCAAGTAATCTACCTGTCAAGTCTTGGTAGCCCGATCTTAATCCGGGGACTTCGTCACCTGGAGACTGACGTATTCTACCTCGATTTCCTCAGTGTTTCTTATTTATACGTCGTCAACCCACTGAACGAGTGGTAAGAGGAGGGGGGGAAGGCTTGAGGACAGGCCCAGGAGGGTTCTTATGCCAAACGGTTTTTCTCACCAAGTCTTACATCGGCTCCTCGTTAGCCTTCGAGCTCGGGAGAAACACGTCTCTAATTTCTTACTTGACGTGAAATTGAATCTCAATCTCCTGGGGGAGATCTTGCATTTTAACCTTTAGGGCTTTCATAGCGACGAGTGGTGTGGCGCTGCGGTTACGCGCTTGACTCAACGGTGCCTGCGACCGGACATCTTTGCGGTAATCGCCTCATGACTCCACCGCGAGAGAACCGGTGGAGTGAAGATTTTCCTACACTTTCTTTAACTCTAATCCAATTTCTTAGCACTGTTCTTTGGTAGACACGCTTGTAAGTGTCGTTAGTAATGAGCGTTTTAAGGTTAACGTGCATATTTGGATTCTGCAGCGTCCACCCCTTCGCAAACCTCAAATTCCACATACTTTTATACTTTTTATTACTGAGTCACTCACTTGTCTCCGTTTTCTCATCGAAGTTACTATAATTCCCCAAATGTATACATAAGTACACATGTACATCTGATTTCGTACTCGTGTGCAGCGAAAGACAAAGAGTCCATTATATGGACAACATTTCCTTATCATCACCAGCAACCTAAGCAAGGGATGTCGATCCGTTTTCTAATTGGTTGATGTAAAGTTTCCATTCTTAGTTCTGATTTTGTTCAGAAATTTTACCTAAATGTCTCCATGATTAAACTATCGCTAATTTTCCCACTACAAGTTTAACGTATCGTCGCTCTTTGATCAGAATTGACAAATTGCGCATCACAATAATCAGTCATACGAAACATCGTTATCTGACCCTTTGAAACATTTTTTCCCTTATCCAACCACCCGCTAATTAAAAATACCATAGGACTTTCCTGAGGCTTCTAGTGACAAGATAATCTTGACCTTTTTCGCATCATTCTCTAGTTATAACCCAAACGACTAGGGAAACCCTGAATAGAATTCGAACTTAAGCTCGAACAAGGAGATTTTTGCCCTCCTAAACGTCGGTGGTCTTTTCTGATTATTGAGTAGCTAAGAAACCCTAGTACGATTGGAAAGCGGTAGGGCACTATATAGGGCTAAAATAACTAAAAAAGATTACTATCTAATATATTTCATCCACCATTACATGAATAATATTTACACGAAACAATATTATCTAAGATTAATCTTGATGGGCATATCATCGATCTCTATGATAATCACAAACGACATTCACAACACCATTAGGACTTTTGGATGTAAGAGTAACGAGACTGCCTTTCGCGTTCAAGACAGTAGCATAGACTTTCCAGCGCTTCACAGAACAGCTAATCCTTGGTTTAGTCGTCTGTCGTTGCTACTTGAATTACATATTATCTACGTTTACGACTACATAAGAGCGCTACGATCAACCTAAAGTACATTTCACTCTTCTGAAATGATTCAAACTTGTAACAGTGCCAAAAAATGTAAAATATCTTAGTATTTACACTCTAAACCACTTGAAAAGTCTACTCACCACGTGAGAGCATGCATTTGTTTTACACGTTGCAATTTACCAACAATATGCAATATGACAAAGGTCAAGAAATTAATGTCGCCGACAGACTCGTGAGAAATAAAATTAACATGGTTTTGATTTTAAACTTAAATTACGGCGTAATTGCAGCTGCGTAAAATTTAATAGAAAAGCACGAGAATGATTCTAACAAATCGATGAAAATCTACCTGTGACAAGAGGACCAGCAAACCTCGCACTTTGGTACCTTCAATATTTCGAAGAGCTAATCGAACTCGAGACATCAAAGTCTGCTTTTGACCCAAGCTAATCACGTCCTTCTTCACAAAAAAGTTAAGTACACAATCTCAAATTCTTTAGTTACCCTGTAAGCATTCAAATAACTCCCACTCAAAGGCACCAAATGAGCAAGTTTGAATTTGGAATAATTCCTCGGTCACTACGAACGACCTATATTCGAGTCAAAATCGCCGGCAAAATACTAACACATCGTGGATTTAATAGTTGTCAAGCCTCAGTCTATTTAGCTCAAATAATCAGCTTTGTGAGAGAATCCCCACGTGAAAGAACTTCAGCAGAAAGGAACTCCCATGTGCAGCAAAAGGCCCGGCTAGGACTAAAGTGGTAAGCCTACCTAAATCCCCACCTTCAACAAGCGGTAGCCTCGAATCGAGTCCTCCCACGATTCACCTTTATGCGGGCTAAAATAGCTCTGCCAGGAATATTCGAGGCCCTTCAAGAGTAGAGCTGTTCCCCGCTAACCCCAAACTCCGAGGAGAGCCTCAGATATAAATAACGCTCGACACCCCGGAAGACACACAGAGTTGAAAACTCTCCCCAGACCACAGAAGATTCCCCAGGGTTCCAAGTCAATTGCTAGCAACAAAGCAAAGTGACTGCTGGACTATTTTGTGTATTTGGAATTAGCCCAAGCCAGGAGTTAATTCCACTGAATGATCGCCCCGAGTGATTTTCCCGACTTCTCCCATCAACTCCTGTCGAAGCCTCCATTATTTCGGGTAGCCAAAATACTCTCCCCTGGGCCGGAAGTTACCCGTCACCCCCTTGTTTTTGAAGAACCGTCTTTAGTCCAATCTCCTGCTCAGAAGTTCCAAACGGCCACACCTCACGTACAGGAGAGAATCTGTGAGCCAACCCCTCTCCCTCCCCCCTTCAGTAACCCAAATGAGTTAATTCCCCCTTTCCTTTACAAATCTGATTTTGCTCGTTAATTCTCTGAGGTAATTTTACCCATCAATTCTCTCAGTAATTTTGTGTAAATAAAATTATACTTTTATACATGCCTCGTTAAATAACCTTGAGCTTCGCCCTTGTCCACAATTTACCTGACCTCGTTGCACTCTCTCGCTACTCAATCCGTCTAAACTCGTGGTTTTCCGTCCCTTTTGTCGGTTCGCTTTCAAGTTATTGGTCCCTCCTTTATAGATATAATATGGTATTGATATAATGTAATGTCATACCACGACATATATATATATATATATATATATATATATATATATATATATATATATATATATATATATATATATATATATATAATATTATATAATTCTGGTTTCAAGTGTGTTGGGGTTTTTACGAACCCGTGTCATTTTAATTTCGACATTAGAAGTTCCCTTGTTTTCACGTACATCCTTTTTATTTTTATTTTTTTATTGTACTAGCAGAAGATAAGTTCAAGTTATTTGAGCAGTGACACGTAATCTATTTAGACTTTGTGTTGGACCCCAGGTAATTAATTTTCTTTTTATTGTGTTGGAATTTTGGAGACTTTCATGGTTATTAATCAAAAAGAGTTAAGATCTTTGGTGTCCTAATTCCGGTAGGACTATTTTAATTTATTTTTGTGCTTAGAAACAGCAGAGGTGGGTAGCTGTAGCTTAATTTTTTTTGTGATCAAGGCCTTCAGGAAGATTCGAGTATTCGTTCCGCGTGGGTAGTGTCCTAGCCCGTTCGCGTATCAGTGTTCCCTCAGTTAACTGCGTAAAAATGTCATCCTTCGAAAAATTCAAGAGTCAGGGTGAAATGTTAGGTCTTTCTGGCAAGAAAGTGCTGAAATACGTACAGAAAGAAGAAAGGAACGATCAGGCAGAGCGAAGGGAATTGGAGATGGAGAAGAACAAATTGGAGATGGAGATGGAGGAGAACAAACTGAAGATGGAGATGGAGGAGAACAAACTGAAGATGGAGATGGAGGAGAACAAACTGAAAACGAAGATGGAGAAGAACAAAATGGAGGAGAACAAACTGAAGATGGAGATGGAAGAACGTGAACAAATTAGGCAGCATGAGCTGGCAATGAGCCGATATCAAATGGATTCTCCGTCCATCGGTTCCCGGGCTGAAATTCCCAAAACTTCTTTAGTCCACCTTCCCTCTTTCAATGATGGAAAAGACTTTGGGTCAATTTTGGCCCCTTTTGAGAGAATCGTTTAGCTCAATAGATGGGATCTCGAAAATGATGGCGTCGCTCGCATACTTTCACTTCTAAATGCCAAGTTAAGGGATATCTTCGTATCCCTTCCTCCGGAAGCAACTTTGGACTATTCCACGTTAAAGTACGAATTGTTAGCCGCTGTTCACATGAATAGCGAATTCTATCACTCCCGATTCCGACAGGAAAGGATCCGCCAAGGCCAAACCTTGCGACAACACGGGTACATCCTCCAAAGAAACCTTCAGTACTGGTTGGATGCATGCAAGATTCCCCAGGTCTACGAGTCTCTTCTGGATTTCTTCCTTATTGATCAGCTTTTAGCTGCCGTGGCTCCCGAAATTTGCGCCTTCATTAAGGATAAACGTTGCGCAACTTTCAGGAGTGCTTGGAAGAGGCCGATGTTTACGCGTGTAGTCACGATTTATACCTTAAGGATGTTAAAAAGGCTCCCCAATCGTCGCACAAAACTAAATTTGATGGCCCTAAGGCCCCCTTTAAATTGGTTCCAAGATTTAACAAGGCTCCTAGTCCCTCGAAGCCAAGAAATTTCCATCCATCGGAACACCGACACGTTAAGCCCCTAGTTTCTTCTCCTTCGGTTGTGCCGTACGAAAGGAACCTGATCGTCTGCTACATCTGCGGAGTTCCCGGCCATTACCAGACGAACTGTCCTCAAAACTCTCGATTCGCAAACTCTCAGTCCCACCAAGTACACCAAATCTGGTCGGCCGTTGATCCTCCTCCGACGCCTCAGAAGACTCCCGAACCTCCCTCGCCCACTAAAGACCCGGTCCATCAGGTAAATTTTTTCTTTAATGAGAACAAGCCTTGTAAATTGAAGTTCGAGAACGGAACTGTAAACGGTCGAAGAGTATCCACCCTCGTTCGTGACACCGGGTGCACCTGCATTATAGTGTCTGAGGACATACTTCCCCCTGTTGGGCCCGACCACAAGAAATTTTCGGTGGTCCACGACTACTTTGGCAGGGCCATTAATTTCCTAGTAATTTGTTGTCACATCAAGTGTGACTATATGTCCGGTTGGGCCAAAGTAGGAGCGGCCCCAATCCAGTTCTGCTCTGTTTTATTCGGTCAGAACCCCGTAATTCACGACCATTTCGTGTCCCAGCCCGTGATTACCCATACACAGGCAGCCCTGGAATCCCGTGCACCTGTTCCCCTGAAAACTCCTATCGACCCGGAGTTCCAAGCCCTTTGGAGCGACAAGTTTTCCCGCGCCCAGAAGGAGTGCGCAACACTCCCCCCCGTTGGGAGAAAACTAAAGCCCTCGAGGGTGAGTCCACCTGAGGCAACAAACTAGTCTCGTATCCCGTGAAAAAGGACTTATTGAGAGGTTTGAGACCTAATGTGACCTTAAGTCACAAGAACGAAAATTCAAGCCTGGCGCGAAGGTGCTGGTGCTACTTCGCACTGGAAACAACAAAATCCTTAGCCAGTGAAAGGGACCCTACCCCGTCCTCAAGGCTAGAGGACCCGGGGATTAACTCATCCATACTTCGGCGAGAGCCAAGGTTTTCCACGTGAAATTGTATATATATATATATATATATATATATTATATCATCAATGTTCCTAATTATGATTTTTTGGGGGTCCACTAAATTTGTAAGTTTTTTTGTCCCATATTTATGCCTCCATTTAGTTGTTTCCTTTTTTTCTTGGTTCCACTAAAATGTCGCCAATGTTCTCCTGTGATTTTTCTCTTGTTTAAAATTGTATTAGTTAAATTTTCTATAATCGACCTTTTTAGGCTTATGCCCGTAAATTCCCCGCTGAGCTTAGATTTACGTTTTTTTTTGTGTACACCTTTCGTAGCAGATAAGAATTTTCCTAGACCTTTGATAATACTAGTTTGACGGGTTGGGATGATCCTTTTCTACGCAAATGCTCTGTAAAGCATCATCTTTCGGGTGGGAGATGTGTGAGGGAATCCCCACGTGGAAGATCTTTAGCAGAAAGGAACTCCCTGGTGCAGCAAAAAGCCTGGCTAGGACTAAAGTCGTAAGCCTACCTCCCCCCCCCTTCCACAAGCGGTAGCCTCTAATCAAGTCCCCCCACGATTCACCTTTATGCGGGCTAAAATAGCTCTGCCAGAATATTCGAGGCCCATCGAGAGTAGAGTTGTTTCCCGCTAACCCCCATATCTGGGAAGACCCTCGGATATAAATAATGCTCGACTCCCCGGAAGACACACAGAGTTGAAAACTCTCCCGATACCCCAGAAGATTCCGCATGGTTCCAAGTCAAGTGCTAACAACAAAGCAAAGTGACAGCTAGACTATTTTGTGTATTTGGAATTAGCCCCGCCTAGGAGGTAATTCCACTGAATGATCGCCCCAAGTGATTTTCCCGACTTCTCCCATCAACTCCTGTCGAAGCCTCCCTTATTTAGAGTAGCCGAAATACTCTCCCTTCGACCGGAAGTTTCCCCCCCCCCCGTTGTTTTTGGAGAACCGTCATCACTCCAATCTCCTCCTCAGAAGTTCCAAACGGCCACACCTCACGTACAGAAGACATCCGTAAGCCAACCCCTCCCCCCCCCCTTCAGTAACCCAAATGAGTTAATTCCCCCTTTCATTTACTGATCTGATTTTGCCCGTTAATTCTCTGAGGTAATTTTACCCATCAATTCTCTCAGTAATTTTGTGTAAATAAAATTATACTTTTATACATGCCTCCTTAAATAACCTTGAGCTTTGCCATTGTCTACAATTTAACTGACCTCGTTGCACTCTCTCGCTACTCAGCCCATCTAAACTCGTGGTTTTCCGTCCCTTTTGTTGGTTTGCTTTCAAGTTATTGGTCCCTCATTTATAGATATAATATGGTATTGATATAATGTAAGGTCATACCACGACAAGCCTTATGACACGTTTATTGACGCATATCATCATTATACATATACTCTTTTTCTTATTGAGCTTCTTCACGTTAAATCCTTATTTCCCATATTAACATTAAAACCAAACATGAATTTTCGGACTTATTTATTGGGATTTGGATAATATAAGAGCGGAATATGGTGACGAGAGAGAATATAGGATAGTCAGGTAATATTGTGCATAGGATGAATGTTGATGTCATGGTTATGATTAAAAAATAGACGTAGATGTAGTACAGTGAGGGTGATGATGATTTTTGCCAGGTTGGCTGGCAAACTCTTCTGTTTTTCAATATGATTTGGTTTGGTTAGATTATTTTTACTCTTAGCATAAGAACATTTGTTCTCTCGGGGTTTTGTTTATTCTTGATATTTTCTTTTTCCTTAATATTTTTGTTACTTATTTATAATTTCGCTAGTTTGTGAACTCTCATGCTTTTATGTATTTATTTATTAAAATCTCTCCGATGTCTGCGTATATTTTCTTAAGGGTTTGTTCACGTCTGGGTTTTTCCTTGCCAGGAAGGATACGATGAGGTAGACTCTTTGTTTCTTCTTGGTCGCCCATGTTGGGCCGTTTAGCGCCTTTCTGTAGGCTTCCTTCTCGTTGATGCTTGATAATTTGCGTGGGTATAAAAGTATTCTTTCCTAGTCTTGCGATCCCCCGTAAGGGAGCGGAGGTAGACGATAAGGTAGTCTTCTGGGCACTGATATAGGTTCGAGGTACCTTTAGACTCCAATTGTTTTACGGCAGATGATTATTTGGAGTATGGGATTGGAATCACATAAGAGGTCAAGGTGTAGGGGAGAGATAGAAAGGTAGAGATATTGTGGTGTGTGTCTGTGTGTGTTTGTTTATGAGATGGTAATGAGTCTCTGGTGTTATATGGCGATGATTTGGTGAACATGATAATGATATAGTGAATTGTGCCAGGTTGCCTGGCAAACGCTTTTCTTTTTGTATTGTATTTTATTTATTATTATGTTTTATAAATATAATGTTGTATTTTAAGCATTCGAGCCTTTGTTATCAGCTTCTCATATGAGCTATTTATATGTATATATAAATATATATATATAAATATATATATATATATATATATATATATATATATATATATATATATATATATCTTTTATTTTATTTTTTCTTATTATTTATTTTATTTCATTTTTATATTATTATTATTATATTTATTTTTATTTGTTTTTTGCACTTTCAGTGGTTTCGAAGTACTATATTTATATACTCAAAATTTGCTTTTTTATATTTCTCATTACTCTTTTCTATTCGTATTCTCTTTAGTGCATCATTCTTCGTAGGTTCTCAATATTGGTGATTCTTTGTTCGCTAGGTCATTTTGTGTTAATTATAAATTGTGTTTACATACAACGTTGTATTTTTCTTGCTTCCGTCAAATCTCATCCTGTATTTTACCTGATGGATTTCATTGTTTAAAACGATTACTTTATTTAGTTCTTTCTGGGGTAAAGTTTTATTTAACTTTTCCCAAGTTTTTTTGGCTAATCCTGGAGTACTGTATTGATGGGTTCAAGCTCAGTTCTTCTATGCAGTTCCTCGCATGATATTCTGTTCTGTGTTTTTTATTTTCTATGAACCTCGTTGCCCAGTTTTGTACCCTTTTGGCCTTTCGGAGCTGATTTTTACTCAGAATGTGAGTCGGTATAATCGGATGTAGTAATTTAGAACGGATAAGGGCTGTATATAATTTTCTTTTGTTGTTGCTTGAAAGGTTATGACATCGTAGTAGGGTTGACATTGTTGTTTTTTGCTTCATTTACCATTTTTTCTAGGTGGTAGATATACCCATTCGTCGTTAGGTTGAGTCCAAGGACTCTTCCTTCCGTGTTGTAATGGTATCCTTCCCCTTTGACCCGAATTGTGGCCTTTTTTCTTTCATTAATTGGAATAATTCTGAATTTGTTTGTGTTGATTTTAATTTTGTTCCTTTTTTCGAAATCGTTTTTGTTTTTGATTTGCTTTACTGTTCTTTGGGCGATATCTCTTGGGTTTTGTCTGTTACTTGAGATGATTCGTGTGATGTCATCCGCTAATTTGATGTACATCGCAAACTCATCCGTTGGTTAGGGTAGATCATGGGTATATATAGTATATAAGGTTGGGGAGAGACACTCTCCTTGTGGTACCCCCGCCGGTAGAGTGAATGTGTCACCCATTTGGCCATTTAGTTGGAGAATGGATTTTATTCCAATTAGGTAGTAGCATAATATTCTGGTTAAGTTGGTCTCCATGTTGAGAACGCTGATTTTTGCTTGTAAACCAGGGATCCATACCTTATCGAAAGCTTTGGCAACTTCGCGGAGAACGAGGTCAACTCCGTTACCCCGCACTCTTTCGATGGTAATTTGTTGTTATTACTGCCAGCGCGGTTTCCTTTCCTCTCCTGCTCCTAAACCCATGCTGTTGTGGGTTATATAGGTTATTTGTTTCAAGGTGTTTTTTGAACCTTTCGTTGAGGAGCTTTTCCAGGAGTTTCCCGAGAAACTCGAGTAGTCAGATTGGGCGGTAGTTTTCGATTTGCTGTTTTGGTTTAATCGGCTTCGGCAAGATCATCTTTGAATTATTGAAGGCCTGCGGAAATATTAAGAATTCAGACAGGCATTGAAGATCCTTAATATTGCTTCGTGCACGTTATTTGGTGCATTAGTTAGGTGCGCCTTTGTTATGCCACTTACTCCTGGAGCCCTTTGTTTATAGGACTTGACTGCTCTTAAGTACTCTACCATTGTGAGCGGCAATCCTTCTTCCGAGAGCATTGGTCTCTCCTCGTCAATGTGTGCGTATAGCTCGATGTTTTCTTGTTGGTTCTCAATGGTACGAGTTATTTCTTCCTCGTAATCTCTATGGAAGTCAAGGCTCTCTTCTGCTTAAATCGAAAAAGATTGTTCCCAGTGCCTTCTGAAGTGATCTTGAATTTATGCCTCTTGCTGCAGTTCCCTATCTTGCACTTTGATCTTTATTAGTTCTTTTGGTTGGGGTCCTCGTATTCTTCAAATTTGGGTCCAAAGATTGCAGGGATTCCTTTCGATATCCATTTTTCTGATGATATTATTCAAAGTTGATTTGCTGTGCTTTTATTATTCTGTTATATTTTTCCATCGTATTACCCAGATCGGTTATTTCTCTTGTCAATGTTTTAAGTTCTTCTATTTTCCCTTTAAGTTCGTCATCCCATATTGGTGCAGGAAGGGCTCAGTATTCTATTTTAGGTGTATACGAGGGGCGTTCAATAAGTTTTGCGAATCAGTAGGGTAACCAGAGGAAGGGGGATGGCTGTTTGTGGGGGTGTTAGGATAAGTTATGACAAGTCATGACCTTAAGCCGCACGCTCCTGCCTCGTCTATTTAAGAAGCAGTAGCTGATCGCAGATCCTCAGTCACAAATTTTCAACAATGGAGAAGGTTGAGCACCGCACAGTGATCAAATTTTCTGACCAAGGAAGGTAAAAATGGGAAAAGAGATCCATGAACGCATGGTTGCAGTGTACAGCGACACCGCCCCTTCCTATGCAACCATTGCTCGGTGGAATAGGGAGTTCCGCCATGGTCGAAGTTCCTTGAAGATGACTCCTGTCCAGGATGCCCGTTAGAAGTGACCAACAAGGACAATGTGGCCTGTGTGGAGAGGATATTCTTCTAAACTTGAAGGGTGAAGGTCGAAGAAATCGAACAAGAACTTGGAATACCACATGGAAGTGTTATCAACATCATCCACGACAATTTGGCCATGACCAAGGTCTCTGCCCGTTGCATCCCTAGAAACCTCACGCCCCATGATCGACTTCAACGTCGCCAGAGTTGCACAAGCTGCCCTGCTCGAGTGCAGATTCGAGGACCTCAACTATCCCCCCTACAGTCCAGATGTGGCCCCTAGTGACTACTTTTTATTCCGCTAGCTCAAAGCTGCACTGCATAGACCGCGGTTTGGGGACGATGAAGATGTCCAGCTCACTGTCCATGAGTGGATTGAACAGCATTCGGGAGATTTTTGTTTTTTTGGGAATTCGAAGCGTCAGAGATAAGTGGCACGTGGATTGAAGTAGAGAGTAGTTATATAGAAACATAATAAAACAATTTTCCTCATATTTCATTTTCTTATATCCAAATTGCAAAGCTTATTGACTGACCATCGTACATTGCGTTGGCTTCTATTATTATTTTCTGTATTTCAGCCTCTATCACGTTTGTTTCTTGTTTATTAAAGGTTCTGTATCTATGGTGCTGCAATAATCTTTATATTTGGCCCAGTCTGTTCTGCTCTTGTGATTTCCTTTGCGGTATCTTAATTTGGATGAGTGAGGTGGAAATGGTTGTGACTGTACTAAGGTGGTCGGCTGGGGTTACGGAGCCGGGCTCGGTATGTTAATTGAGGTTAAAATTGGGGTTGGTGAAAACTATATGTGGGGTAGTGAATGATCTGTAGGATAGGAACGTTGGGGACTCTGGTCCTTCTCTTTGGACTATATTTGTTTGCACCAGTAGTTCTAGGGTTCTGCTTATGCCGTTCATATTGGTTGTGTAGCCTGCTTCTCTGCATCTGGCGTTGAGATCTCTTGTCAGAATTGTAGAGCTTGTTCGGCGTCAGAGTTTAATAAAGTTCGGAATGGGTAAATACGAGCCTCTTGGGGGTTGATAAGCTCCAACTATTACCAGATCGCGTATAGTCATTTTTATTTTTACCGCCAAGTAGGATTGCTTTAGATCCTTTATTTTGATTAAGGGAATCCCCATTTTCATCTATGGATACACCGTCGAATCTGGTTTGGGTATGGTTGGCAGATATGATCCTATAATTCAGTATTTTTATTTTTTGAATTCGGTGTTGATACCATGTTTGGTTAATATGACTATATCTGGTTCTTCTTGTCTAATTATATTTGAGTGAATAATTCTCTTTGTCATCCAGCCGTTTGTGTGTATTGTAAATATTTTTAGTTTGCGTTGGTTCGTGAACATGATTGATTTAATTCCTGCTTTAATTTTCTCGGTTCTTGCTGGGGAGTGGGTGCGGCCAGATGCTTTTTTCTTAAATTGGTCGCTGGAGATATTATAGCATGAACCAGGGGCAATTATGATCATTTCTTGCTTTAGGGCATTGTGGACTTCTTTCTCGTCTGCGTCTGCTTCGTAGTCCCATTTATACCTTCCTTTAACCAATCCTTCTACAATTTTTTTTTTTTGCAGGTTTTGGGCACGGGGTTCGCATGGATGCCGTATATTTTAATATTGAGTTTCTATGTAGTTATTTGATGTTTTAGTTTTGTGTCTTTTTCTTCAGTTTTACTGCAATCTCTTCGTCAGGAATTTCTACATCGGTTTCCTGGTCGGTCTCCATTTGATTTTCCTCTTGGTTGTCTGTGTTTTTTTCTTGTTCGTTTGGTCTCATATTATGTTTTAGATTTCGCTTGAGGGTGGGTTCTCGGGGAACCACATTTTCTTTAGGCCGTTCTTTTCAAGCATCATGTTTAGTTTGGTAGCATATGAACCAGGTTTTGCAATATTCACGAAGTGAGCGTGCATAATGGAAAGGATGAGGTCTGGCCGCATGTTTCCCTGAATGTTCACGGTGAGGGTTGGTGAGTAAGTACTCTTGTTGGTCCTCCTGCCGTTGCGGTGGCGTATGTTGTGTTACTTTTTTCTGATAGTTAGGCTTTCATTTTCTTTATTAATTGCTTTTTTAATGGGCAAGTCATTGCAAGTGTTCTGTTGGCCGTTTCCACAGTTCATGGACTTCTGCCCGGCTGTTCTACATTCATCACACTGGTGGTCTTTGCCTGAGCATTCCGAGCAAGTTTTCCTGTTGAAATAGCAATCTTTGGTTGCGTACTGTTCCAAGGCGTAACACTTGAAACAAACCTGAATCGAAACAAACGTCTCTCTTTCGATCTTATCCAGGAAGGTTTTGGTGTAAAAGGCAGCCAGGCCGTGTTCTTCAGCTTTCTTGGCCATTACCGTGGTCCAAAAGACGATTTTGAAGACGTGTTGATGTTCTTCGCCTTTCTCGTTTTTAAATTTCACGATGTCTTTGATTCTGGCCCAAGTTCGCTCTTTTCTATTTCCTACTTTATTTCCATAGGTGAGTGGGCGCCGAACCACGTATCTTTTTCTTCTTACATTTGGGGGGTGTACAGGGGGCGAGACCGAATTTTTCTAGTTTCTTCGCTGCGTTTTCACTTATGAGGAGATCCAGGTCTTTCTTTGTGTCAGAAAGTGCCACAAAGCCGTTGTATTGATCTTTCAGTCTGAGTAGAATTACTCCGACTTCAGCCTATATCGTTTGCAGGGTCCTTTCACGCGTGGGTTTTTCCTTCCCTGGGAGGTTACGAAGAGGTACCCTCTTCGCACCCTTGTGGTCTTCCAATGCCGTTCGTGGGGAGCCTACTTTACGGCGGTCTGGTATTTTTCTTCTTACCTGTGCTTTCCTGGGGAAAAAAATCCCAACTTACGTTAGGGTGATTGAGAAAGGGAGAATTCTTCGAGGCAGCTCGATTGGTCGAAACTGCGCTTTTAATTCCCTAATCTTAGAATTCTTCTCTTCTCTCAGATTCCAGTGATGAAAAGGGCCAAATTAGCGTAGGCTAAATCTTTTGAGCGAGTTAGCTCAATATCCTTGCGTGAGAGCGCTCCAGAAGCGTCGTCTATTTGGACTTGAAATTTCATAGGTTATTTTATCTATGAGAAATATGGTAATAATTAGTTAGAAAATATTATGCAAATATAAGATTAGAAAATATCAAAATAATGCCAGAGACAATAAATGTAAATTACACTTATTTATTGAAAAAAAAACAACAATGTTGGAAGTGTAACTAAATACTTTTAGTAAAAATGATAAATTACGAAAAATGATATTCAAAGGATAAACTGTAACAATTCACATTTCTACGCGTAATATTTATATAAGCCGCTACAACCTAAATGTAAATTTGCTTCTAATTTAAGACGACGATAGCGGCGTTTACTTCAAAATTTTGTAGCTGCTAATGTTTAGGTTTTCAGCCGAAATCTTTTGGGACGAAGTTGGTTTCGTTCCAATCTAGAGGGACACATTTTTGTAAAAATCCCAGAAATTAACCCTAAACTTTTACAATGGAAAAAGAAAAATGTTTTTCACTTACTTTAATTGGGGTAAAGCTTGGAAATAGCGGCGAGGAAGTGATTTTCAAAAAAAATACCATTTAGAACCAAACGCTTGAAATAATGGCGATTGCTCTCCCCATTTTCAAATTATCGTTTTGTTTTACCCCATTGAACAGAAAAGTTTTCTTGGTTGGCAAACGCTTGACCACACTCTTCACAATTAATGTGAACTTTCATTAATTTATGATCTGCTGAAAATGTTACTAATTTTTCTCGATCGCAAAAGAACCCTGAAAGTTTGAGACTATTTTTAAGTCAAGTTAAACCCAAGGAATCCAAGTTGAAACTGAAACTCCCGCATAAAGGATCGTCTTTCATCATCAAAAACTACTTCCTTTAAAAGATCTCGCTAGGTGTTTTGAAATGTATAAAAAGGAGAAGAATAGTCAAAAAGTGCAAAAAAAATAATGGCAGCAAAAATAAATATACAGTGATTAAAGTGATCTTAAATGGAATAAAAAAATAGAAAATTCATTATCCATTCATTGATGATTCCAGTCCTCACCCACGAGTCGAAGAACCGATTTTGTAAAAAAAAGTGATAATTAACGTTAGTTACGTTATTTTATACAAAATCCGATTATAACCTGAAAAACTTCGTAAAATTTCGAAAAATAAATTCCATTAGAATTGCATAAATAAATAGGTATTCATATGTAATTCGATGAGCTGAATAACATTGCTTCTATAGCATTTATTGATTAGAAGGCTCTAAACGTTGGAAATTACGGTGCTATCTTCGTCTTAAATTACCAATTTGCCATTGCAATCTTTATCCAAATTATAATAACACAATAGAGATTATTTAGTTCCTGTATATATCATTACTTTTTCCTCCTTTTTGTCATATATATTTCCTTATATTTTTGTGAAATGTAATTTTTTAAATTCTTTATGCCTCTGTTTTGTTTTATTTTTATTTTTCATCTTGAATCCTTTACATATAATCAAGACATACTTTTTGTTATTTTTTTTAATTTTGATTGTTTTCCTTTTTTGATTTTCTCACATTACAGACATTTTTACACAAGAACGTATATGTACACACCAAGAAAATATCTATACGAACATGTACGAGTATGCAGAAGCAATCCAACCCAGTAAACGTGTACACAAGCAAACGGTTATTCATTCATTTTAACTCGCACACCCAAAGTACATGTAAGTCAAAGTCCCTCATTCACACCAACACCTAACCTAGAAATAATCAACAGCCCTTTATTCACGCTCACTCCAACCATCATACATAAATACATAGTTTTGCCTTTTTATTTGACTTTGTTGATTGTGAGGGTGCGCCCCCGCATTTATAGCCCTCTTGTGGTTGCTAGAGGGATTTGCTTAGCAACGAGCCTCCTTCCGAGACGAGCGGAAATTAAGACTAAAGGAAAAGAATTTCTCAAATATCCCTCGGTGGAGTTAGGAACAAATGGATTGGGGGCTCAATACACGATAGGGAGGGGGGTATGTGATGAACGTTTTTATTCTCTCACATCTTTCACCTCTGTTTTCCTTCAACGTAGCTTGGACTATTCCGCCTATTCCCTGTTTCGTGATCAACAAGAGTGTTTCGATGTGACTTCTTCATCAATCATTCCCATATGAATCGGTGAAATGATGAATAGTCTAATATGAGGGTAAGAGCACATAATTTCCATCATACAGACTTCCACATGTTCTGAGCTGATGTGCAAAAAAAAAAACAAGCGCTTTTCTCTTTACATCTCCAGGTACGGAGGAAGATCTAACACGAAAGCACCTGGTTTCTCTCTGTCTCTTTTTTTGTGATTATAGATTACATACTTACACTTATGTATGTATATATACAGGTTATTTTGTATCCATGAATGAAATAATCATAATATAAGGGCATTTTTCATGAATTCTTGTCTTGCCTTGCCAATGAATCTGTTTTCCAGCGACCTTTAAATGCATTAATAACTTCGTTTCCTGAAGTTTCTGGTGTTCAGATGATATTGTCAAGATGCAATCCGCAAGTTACCCTTCTCATCTTTAGCGCCGTACAGTAATATTTTACCATGAGTTTTCAGAAAGAGCAACCATAACTTTTCTCATCTTATCCAGGTGCCAAGTGATGCTGGTAGAATGAATGTCCCGTTATATTTAATCAGACTTCGAGGAGACCTAACCTCTTTATTTCATTATCTATTATTTATTCCATCTCTCTATGGCTTCTACATCTGGACGTTCCTCCATTACAACCAACTCGAGGGTCGTTTGGAAGAGTTAGGTTGCCAACAAGCGCTTATGAGGCAAAGGATACGGGCTCTATCTCCTTGATCGACCAGATCTTGTGGCCATGGGTTTTCTTAAGGTTCTTTAATGTTCTGTTGCCATTGGTCGTGAAAGTTGAGAAGATCTTTTTGCCCATAACATCGTAACTCTTCGGTCGATTATAACGAAATTTGAAATTTGATGTTGTTTTACATTCTTCTTTCGAATGATATAATTCCCAACGTTCTTTCAAGGGTATTTCTGGAATGATTGAAAGTTTTGAAGCTTGTTAGGTCCTAAGTTAGAATAATTGAGAGCACGCAACTTAGGTCTGTTTTCCTTGTTTAACTGTGAAGCTTTTTTTCTTTTTTGGCTACCACGAAATGTGGTCGGTCATTGCAAAGGAGTTCTAATCAAGTCTCTTCTGACGAAGACGGCTATGGCAGTCTAGGAAGAAGAAAATGTCTCTGTCGAGCTGCCCACGCATTGGTATGGATTGGAAGCTGTTCATAGGCAAACTTTACAGCGATTGCAAAGTCCGGTCGTTTTCCTTGAATTTTTTGAAGTGTCTACAAGAAATACCCTTAGCAAGCTTAGCAGAGAGCAATAAACTAGTTATACTGTTACTAATTAATATCTTCTTTGCACGATCACTTAATCTCAAGAAGAGCCTTAGGTAAGGGGCTAACTCAGAATGGCATCCCATCTCGAACCATCACCGAGACGCTTTTATTTGATGAAATAGACCAGTGATTTTCAACTTGGAGCTTAGAAGTAAGTTCCACGGATATGTCACTTATTTGATAGATATCTTTGAGTATCTAAGCAACTTGAACAAGCAACGCTAATGAGCAATTATAACTCTTGTGTAGGCAAAAACAGATTTTTTTTTCTTCTTCATTAAAGTTCTTGAATTCTGGCAATGAAATATTTTGGCAAGAAATTTCAGTCAATTTACTGATTGAATAAATGTGACATAAATAATATTGGTACTAATTTAATTTTGAGCATTTTAAAATCTTAATAAAGGAACTCAATGATAGATTTGGTAATTTAAAGGCAATGAATTAAAGATTTTCTGATCCATATATAAAAAGTCTTCGAAAGGGTTCTGTCCTTATTGGTTTACCAATATTTTGTACAAGAAATTAAAGGGTGGTAAGACTCAACTTCAACTTCAATCAAAGATCAGTATGCATCGTGTTTTTTTTTTTAACTATACCACTGTTCCTCTGACTATAGCAGAATTTTCATTAATAAGAAACCATTCCGTCTTTTGTAACACAAATATTTAGGAGCAACGGTGAATCAGTTTTGCAATTCGGATATAAGGAAACGAGATATGAGGAAAAGTGTTTTATTATTTTTCAACATAACTACCCTCGACTTTAATGCACTTGCGCCACTTGTCCCTGAGGCTTCGAATTCCCGACAACCAAAAATCTCCCGACTGTTGTTCAATCCACTCCTGGATGGCGAGCTGGACATCTTCATCGTCCCAAAACCGGCGTCCACTCAGTGCAGCCTTGAGCTGGCGGAATAAAAGGTAGTCTCTATGGGTCAGACCAGGACTGTAGGGGGGATGGTTGAGCTCCTCGAATCCGCAACTCACGCAGGTCAACTTGTGCAATTCTGGTCTTGTGGACTTTGATGACGTTGAAGTGGATCATGGTGCGTGAGGTTTCTAGAGACCCAACGGGCAGAGAAATTCTTCATGGCCAAATTGTCGTGGATGATGTTGATAACACTTCCATGTGATATTCTAAGTTTTCGCTCGATTTCTTCGACCTTTACCCGTCGATTTTCGAGGATTATCCTTTCCACACGGGCCACATTGTCCTCGTAGGTCACGTCTGACGAGCGTCCTGGCCGGGGGTCATCTTCAAGGCACTCACGACCATGGCAAAACTCCCTCTTAAAGCGAGCAATGGTTGCATAGGAAGGGGCAAAGTCGGTGTAGTCTGCAACCATGCGGTCATGGATCTCTTTTGCATTCTTGCCTTCTTTGGTCAAAAGTTTTATCACTGTGCGGTCCACAACCTTCTCCATTGTTGAAAAATTCGTGCCTGAAGATCTGCGATCAGCTACTGCTTCTTAAATAGGCAAAGCAGGAGCGTGCGGCTGCAGGTCCTGACTTGTAATAACTTTTTCTAACGCACTCACAAACAGCCATCCCCCTTTCTTTGTTTTGTCCTACCGCTTCGCAAAACCTATCTATAAAATTAGAAACCAACATTCTTCAACTCCATTATCAATTATTTGGAACTTAACCATTTGCATCCTTTCTAAACAGCAAACCAACATGTCACCAATAGTTTTTTAAGTTTAATTCAACTCCACCCTACCTGTCTGCTCCGGAAACCCATTCAATATAGGGACCCCTATCTGGTAAGCAAATTTGCTTTTGCCTATTGATTTAGTTATTTTTTTTTATTGTTATTTTTTGGTACATTTTATCTTTTTTTCAATTAATGGTAGTTTCTATTTCAAGTCTAGTTATTAAGAATTACTTACTTATGTAATTTGGTAAAATTGAAGGAAAACTCTCGCGATGATGTAGAAAAAGTCGAAATATCTTAAATAATGGTTCCAATTCGAGGTGTTGGCTTTATTCTTTATAATTTGCTTGCGCTTCGTGAAGAATCGGCTTATCAAAACAGAAAAGTAAAGGAAAAGGTTATTTCAAGACTATATTAAAGTGGAAAAAAAGGTTAGTACTGCCTCTTAAACAAGAAATCACCTATGCAGCCGAGGAAAGAAGGATTAGGCGAGAGAATGACAGATTAAAAGTTAGTAGGTAGCTAGGTTAAACCAAATAAGGTGCTCTCACTTATTCTGATTTATGGCTTTACGACCTTAAAAACTTTCATTAATTCGAGGAATAAACTCGGGAGGACCTTGGCAATTTTATCATTCAGAAGAAAATGTAAAATAATATGAGGGTTTCAAATTTCGTTACAATCAGCAGAATAGTTACAATGATATTAAAAATACAAAAAAACAAGCAAATCGTGGGGCTAAAATGGCAAAGGTAATGAACATAGCCGAAAGCAATAAAGAGTTTAACGAAGAAGGGATTGCCTAAAGAATAAAGGTGGGGTAAGAAGGGCTCCGTAAAATACAGAGGAAAACACAAAAAAAGAAACAATTAAGACAAAAGTAAAAAATAAAACACCAAAAATGAGATAACCTATTAAGAATACATATATATTTCAAAATTATGTTAACAAAGAGAAGAAATGCAGTGATAAACAATCGATTTAAAAATGAGGTTTTAGTAATAGGCTCAGTTTTAAAATGTCTGTGAGAAATATTAAAAATGTCAAAGTGACTGAGACAAGAACATTCAACAATATTTTCTTACAAAATCTTTATAATAGTATATAAATTTAGTTGAATTTTAATTGATTAAGGTATCATTCTTAGATATAGGCACATACAAGACACTATAATCTCGTTGTTTTACATTGTATTGAAGTTGGATAAAACATAAAGAAATTGGTTGCCTTAGTATTTAATGGGACAACTCAAAAACTAAACCTAGTAAATGCCACCTATATTGTTCTGATTTTATGAAAAAATATTTTATGCTTTGTCAAGCTATACTGTAATGCAAAAGAAGTGTGAACGTCTTTTAAAGGGTGAGGAAGAACAGTGAGAAAATCAGAAAAAGTTAGAACAAATATATTTTGAACATTAAAAGAGATACGTAAATCCGTATCATAGAACGACCTTTTTCAGAGTTGATAATTTTAGAGAAATTGATCCGGGCAACAGAATTTAGGACCAATCTCAAAGATAGTCGAGAGTTCAGTCTCCGTACAATCAAAGCTCACGGCACGTAAAGAACATAGAAACGTAGAAGGAAATCAGAGCGTTTAACTTTATGACTATGCACAGAATAAAAGTGAATATAAGATTAAATTTTTAGGTTTGTAATAGATATAAAACTTTAAAATAGACGAATTTTATGAATAAGAAAATCTAGGAAGTTAGGCGTTCTATTATTTTAAACTTAATGGGTAAATTTAATAGACTGAACGAGTGAGTTCATTCTAGTTAGGAAATAATGTACATCGTAAGATAGGAAAACCCAGGATATTAGTGAAGAGTCTTGCTTCGAAGAAACCGTAAATAAATTAGAAAGAACGAGTGAAAGTCAATTCAAATTCCTAATCCAAACTTTAGAAGGAAGGATTTAGATATACCGAACAAACCCTGCAGTTTTTGGCACTCAATGATATTGTGAAAATGAGAGGAAAAATAAATAAAGAAAGGACAACATTACGCAATTTATCTGTAACAAAATGAAAAGATCCTTCCAATTTTCCTAATAATAATCCGCGAACCATCTTTGTTGCTCCGCATTGCCCCTATTTTAGACATCTCTACACCCTTTCGTAGATAAGGTCACTAGAGTTGCACCGCATATACTAAGTCTATTCTTACCATGAAGTTCTAGCTTAGAAGAAGGTCATTGTCGAGTGTTAGTGAGTGGGTAATCCCAGTCCCACTTCCTTGGCATCTATTTTAATTCCGCAGCAGGGTAAAGTGGGGGTAAAGTGTAGCCAATACACCTACTGTAGCCACTTCCGGTGAATAAGAATAACCCTAGTGCTTCCCTTTTGATCAAAATAAAGATAATCATCCCCTGAGTGTGTTTTTACTCAGTAAAACCCAGTCATGGCTGGACTTATCTAATATCGAGAATTGAGCCGAGTAGATTGCTTATTAATTGCTAAAGGATCGTCCAAAATAGTTAAAACACACAGTAACAAAAATAAACTTTAATATACATAAATTGGAAATATGAAATAGCATATATATGTATAAATAGGATTAACTTCGCACTGAATTGGCAAGTCTATATAGGATGCTTGTGTCTTAATTACACTGGATAGAATGAATTGAATAATATCACGGAATTAAGCACTGAATTTATCACTTGTTTTACTCGAGGTTATGAGCTCGGGATGGAAATTCTATTTAACGATTAAACTGGTGAAGTTAGGGGAGGGGATAATTCACTTAAACGATACCTTTGAGTTTGTAAGTATTTGGCGAATGACGGTGAATATCTTCTTCTTTTGACGATTTCGCACTTGACCCGGTCGTCCGAGGTTACCGAATGTAGAAGTAATCCTAGACCGGTGTCCTGATATAACGATCCTAGGCCGGAGCGTGAAGGCGAGTTAAACTGTGACTCAAATCGGAATTTTTCTCCTCGAAGTGTCCGTTCCGATTATTGGCACCTGGAGTGTGTAGCCAAAAATGATTACCTAGCTGCGTGTAGGGTAATCCGCAGAGGGAGGTCCTATATAACCTTAGACTCTGAAGAGTCTGCGTGAAGTTTAGCACCTACAAGTACTGTGAAGGCAACAACAAATCCTCCTAAGTTTCTTCCTTGCAACGTGATAACTGTTTTCTTTGTGAGACTAGCTCCACACACAACCTAGGTCCAAGATCTTCTGCCGGAATTCAGGGAGAATTCCCTCTTTTATTTCCCTTATCATCGCGCGAAAAGACCTTTCGTCTGCCGCCAGGACATGCCGAACATTTACCCCTCGGCGCCAAGTTTATGACGGCGCGAAGAAACTCGGACCTTCGTCAGCTGGTGGATGTCTTTTGAAGCAGATATTGGCCTGTGTGGCTGGCCGCAAATTTGGTTATCTCGAAGGCGCGAAAAAGGGTGAAGTGGATTCAATGCGAAACCGCGAATTTGCAAAAAGGAGGGGGGGGGGGGGCACGCAGGAGTGTCGGTGCATTTATGTATGTAATAATGCATGGGGTATTTAGTCTTCTACAGAAATCTTTATAGTTGTTGGAAAACTTGTATAGATAAATCCTAAGACTATTATTTGTCTTATTGCACCCAACATACATTGTTTGGAAAATTTTAATTCATTATCAATAGACATTCCTAAATCTTTATCAGTTTCCACCTTACACAAGTATATTCCTGACACGGTACATTTAGTCAAAACTTTAGTTTCTTCCTATGATATGTAGTATACTTTCCTTTATTAAACTCCATTTGCTATTTAATTGATCCTTACACAAATTGTTGTGCTTGAGTTTTATCTCGTTCAGGAAATATATCAAGTTTCCCTCCCAGGTTTATTTCATCATCGAATTTTGAGACTGTACATAAAAGTTTATCGTCTATACCATTAACATACATGATAAAGAAAAGAGGTCTGAATACAGATCCTTGTAGATCTTCACCAAAAGAAGAGAATCGGCCACCGAACGATGAACCAAAACCTCTCATTGGTTAATGAGAAAAGAAAGAGAGGAACTAGGTCTACCACACTGGGAGTCTCTCCTTACAAATAAAAACAAGAGAAAATAAAGATCACAGCTGTTTACACCATGATGGAAAAGCTCCATAACTGGAGTGCATCTATAAAGTAATTGCATATCTCATTCATAAAATGCTTTGATTGCTATTGGAAAATATAGCAACGTGTAACACAAAGTTTGTCCATAACATAAAACTATTATTTTCTAATTTTTTCGGCAATATTAAGTAACATGGGCGGTCACCAAGTTCAGACTTCAGTTCTGAGTTCATGAGGTCGATTTATTGATGATATTGAGGGGGCCGTTTTTTGCATTATCTTGCACTATCTCATTTGAAATCAAATGGATTCTGCTAAGTATTCTTGTAATTGATGTTAACAGGATTATTATGATAAATCAAGGTTAAAAAATGAAATTCCCCCGGCCAATTCTTTAGAAATCAAGATTACAAAAGGAAAAGAATATGGTTTAAAGGAAATAGAATAAAGATTGGAAAACCAAATGATTAGAGGCACAAAACGAATTAATTTCAACGGGAAACTATTCTTGGATTTAGTTTCAAATGGAATCTGATATCATTAAAACCAGAGAATAAAGAATCAAAAAATTGCAGCTGATTTTATCATAGTAAATCAAATTTTATGGTTATAAATATGGAAATAGATGAAATAAAATAAAAATTTGATTTATATTACCACCGTCTTATAAAAGTTTGTTTTAAAATGGGAAGGAAATTGGGAATGAATTTGAAAGGCCCTCCAAAAATAGAATATTATAATATAACTCATTCAAAAAGAATATATAAAAGAGGTAGAAAAGGAATTATTACAAAAAGTTAACATTACAATACAAACTATAGAAGATACAATAATGAGTAATAAGGATGAAATTTTAAAAAAGGGTTGTAAAATGAATTACAGATAAATGAGGACTGGAAGAAACCTTTATGGATTAATAAAAAAATAATAAATGACATATAATAAAAAATATTACCAAAAAAAGAAGCGTAGCTATAAAATATATATTCATGAATTTAAGATATAACGTAGTTATCGGAAGCCGTAGGAAAAAAAATAACAAAAGATTTTTTAAAAAAATAAAATCGACAGAAGTTTTGGAAATAGTATTTAAGAGAAACTATTAATAAAGTTGATAAAAAACTATCTTTAATAAAATGAACTTATATTAAAAAATAGAACGGATGGTTTAGAGAAATTGGTAAATAATTTAGCAAAATATGATAACAATTGATGTAATATGAAGTCGGTTACCGTATTTAAGCAGATCTCATCTACCAGGGAATGTTATCAATTCGGCTGAGATTCAATTAACCTGGTCCGCTAACATTAATTATAATGATTTACAATTTACATACCTTAATTACAAATGTGTTAGAGAATGAATTTTAAATAAAAAAGTTTCTATTAAAAGTTTATTTTTAGTTTTGTCAATTCTCCTTGTTTTAAGAGACTAAAGTATTGGTACTCTGTTTCTCACCTGTAAACTCGACTCTCATTATATTTTTAGTCGCGTGGATGAGAACGTATAAGTTACTATGTCGGTCGGATGGCAACCATTTTACTTTTAAATGAGGTTTTGAAAGTTATGAAGGTCAGATGATAGGTTTTTTAATTAAAAATAAGTTTGTTAATTAAATAATTATTTTCAAAATTATTAAAATAATTGAGAGCACGCAACTTAGGGCTGTTGACCTTGTTTATTATATTTAGGCCTGTGTAAATGTGTGTGTTTACTGTGCATGAATATAAATAACGTTTGACTTTTATTGAAAATTAATTTTACCAATTGCCTTTGTTTCATAAAGCCATTAACATGTCTTCGATAGTCTCCCCCTGTTCTTCCCTTGAAAGTGTTGTAATAAACGAAAGCACTAGGAACCACAGCAAAAGGCATTTGTATCATAAAGCCAAAAACAGTTCAGAGATCGTCTTCAGTTTTTAGTCACGTGCGAGTCTAGTGGCGGGCGCATCTCCATCTCTCTATGTCGGTCGGTCGGTTCCCGTCTAGCTTTTCTTTTGTTTTTTGTAATAACAATGTAACTATTCTGCCGATTCTAACAAAATGTAAGACCCAGATGAGGTTTTCCATTTTCTTTCGAATAATATAATTGCTAAAGTTCTCCCATGGTTAGCCTGAGAATTATTTTGTTTTGGCAATAACAGCTTTAATATTCTGCTGATCCATTCTAACGAAATTTGAAACCCTTATGTAGTTTTACATTCTCTTTCGAATGATATAATTGCCAAAGTCCCCCTAATGTTAGCCAGGGAATTATTTACTTTTGGCAATAACATAATAACTACTTGGCTAATTCTAACGAAATTAGAAAGCTTTATTTTGTTTAAAAATCTCTTTAGAATGAGCAAATTTGTAAGGCTTTTCAATGTTTGCACGGGAATTATATTGTTTTTTCAATAAAATCATAATTATTCTGCCGAATCTAACGAGAGTTGAAACCCTTATGTTGTTTTAGATTTTATTTCGACTGATATAATTGCCAAGGCCTTCCAAAGGTAAGGCCGGGAATTATTAAAAGTTTTAACACTCGGTTGTCTACTGTTAAAGTTAAATTTTAAATGAAATCAGCAGAAACTTTCTTTACATCTTATTGGAACGTCACCTGTGTAAGCATTTCTTTTCAAAATATTTTACAAGTTTTCTGCTATATTTAGGTCGGAACTCTTGGGTGGCAATTCTATTTTTTGAGTCTCTTACAAATCCTCTTGCCTTTATCTCATTATTAGAGACCTTGAAGGAATGATTAGAAACATTATCCTACAAGAAGACAATTGAAATTTCATCCTCACTAGCTTTTTCTTGAACTAAGGTATGAAGTTCTTCTCCCTGAACTCGAAGTATGGCTTCGAATCCATTTTGACACTATCATACACTTTGAAATGCCTTACAACTTGGTTCCCAATAATTGCAGTGCAAATCATTATTCATTATCATTATTGTTGTTACATCCTGAACCGCATCAACTGAGCTACATTACAAATAGTTATAACTCTAACCTGTTTTTATGGCCTTCGAGGGAATGATTAGAGGCATAATCATACATGAAGAGAAATGAAATCTCATCCTCACTAGCTTTCTCTTGAACCAATGTAGGAAGTTATTCTTCATAAGCTCGAAGTAGAGCATCTAATCCGTTTTTTTACTACCATACACCTTGAAAAGTAATACACATTTGTTTCCTACAATTATAGCGCAAATTATCAATCCTTATGATCATTGTTGTCGCATCATGAACTGCTTCACTTGAAGTGAATTTCCAACCCAGCCTCTTGCCCAACCATCATGACCATCCAGAGTGACACGTGTTTCCTCTGTGAAGATAACTTTGCTAATGTTAGTTTTCATGGGCAGAAGAAGAACTTTTAACTTTGTGTTGTTTTGCTTATGGATGGCTTTTTGGTACTATTTCTAACAGGAGAAAATGTGCTGATAGCCTTATCCATCTTTCTCTCAGAGGGAACGAGACTCAGCACTTGACAAATGAGTTTAGTGTTAACATGAAGGTGTTTAGCCATTTCTCTTTTAATTTGAGAAAGATCTGGCTAGGCGATAACCAAATATGTTTCGCATCTTTTCTCAGTGCCATTAAAAAGGCTCCAGTGCCATGAGGTCGCCAAGTGTTGCTATAATGAGATTGCCATCTTTGACTGGGTACACTAGGTCCCTAGGGGTAAGAGATTGAAGTTGTGGTTAAACCTTTTTCTTTTTTAAGTGAATGACCTTTATACATTTTTTTAAAATGTGATGATCACGCTTAATATTTGTTGACATTTGTAGAGAAGACATTCCTTTACATAATTCTTTAAGATATAATTCTTATGTTGAGGGAAAAGTTCATTTACCCTCGCCATTCTTTGAATGCTGTGCGTGCAAATGATTTCTGGAGGTCGTTGTAATAGAATTTCAGCTAATCGAGTATAAACTATGTAATTCCTGAAATGATGAATGTAAGTATATAATCAAATGTGCTTATTATATTCTTAAATGTATCTGTAATAAAAATACGTTTCATACACTTTCTGGAAAAGTTTCATCATTTACACTATTTATTAACAAATTTTGGATCGTTATATTTAATCAAAATTTTGAGTTTTCTTCTCTATGTTGATTTTCAGTGGTTTTAACAGAACTCAGTTAGTCTGTCCAGAGTTTTAGTGGGTCTAAGGGTCATAAGAGGCGTTCATAATTTTGTTTCAGATTACAGTGTTATTATTATTATCATATTTCTTATCACTACTCTTATTTTTATTTTAAATTATTATTGCAGGGGTGACAATTTGTAATAATAATTAAAAGTTAATTAGCGGCGTTTCATCCGAAGTTTAATTCAGGATTTTCAAGTATTAATCTGCAGTTGAAATGGACTTTTGGGTTTCCATTTTGTGCGGCGGTTTTAATTGCAAGAACCGATAAGGCATCGCTGCCAACAAATATTTCATCAGTATTTCTATTTCTATTGCAAAATGTTACTTACACATGTGAAAACATTTATGCACACATGCCCACACACTTGGTCGTTGAAGTGATCAGATCAAGTGGAGAAAACATATATATTCAAAGCCTATCAGAGAGAGGTGATTTTAAATCCAAAGTTCCAGAATCGTAAGACTAAAATTTACTTCATAACTATATAAAATAAGGATAATTTTAATATAATAATGATTAAATTGATTAAAATAATTAGTCTTGATTATGTAAACACCCTGCAAATATGTATTATCTTTATTTACACGGTCAGATCTGAATTCTTCTTGATTGCCATAGTCAATTTACATTCACTCACGTGAATGTAAATCTTAGATGTTGACGGTGAGGCTGGCACTTGGCGTGGAGTGAAGTTATTTGAAAGAATCTAGAAAACGAAGTTGCTCGCTTTCGAATTAATTTGAACCAGTCGCTTGATCTCCGTGGAAACCAGACTTGCTTCACTCGCTAACCTCCCGGCTATTTCCTCTCAATTCCCCCTTACCTAGTTGACTTTAGAATTTTCCACAGTTCTTCAATTTCTACTACTTTCACCCAAATTGATATAGCAGAGCAATAAAGCTACTCAAACAATCCACACTCCTCGCTCACTGTATGTCTGTTCAAGCACAAGGCGAGATATCGTTTCCTTTTACGCCGATTGGCCTTTTATATCAATGGAGTGCCATGAGCTATTGCATCTCGTCTAGTCACTAGGTATTTGTCTGTCTATCCCTCTACTCGAAGTAATAGGGGTTACTTTAATGAAGTAGCGTCCTTCTTGTTCCTTTGCACTTCTACAACATCTATTTCTCTTTTTGGCTGCTCCATTTATAACTTTCCACTCACTTTCATTTTGCTTAACTTCTTTTGTTTTTATTCGCACTTTTGAACCTGAACTTATTGAGAAATTTTTGAACGACAATTTGGTGATTTTTTACAGTCTTGGGTGCATCAAACTATCTTGACTAAGTATTTCATGTAATTTTGTGCCGCAACTTACCCAAGGAACAAGGTCAACAGATCTAAGTCGCGATGCTCTCAATAATTCTGACTTACGACCTTATGACCATATGATATTAGGGTCTTTAAAACATTCAATAATTCTTGGAATAACCTAAGGTAGATATTGGCAATTATATCTTTCGAAAGAATATGTAAAAGAACATAAGGGTTTTAAATTTGGCTAGAATAGGCAGAATAGTTACGATGTAATGGGCAAAAACAGAAAAAATGGTTACCATCAAACCGACCGACCTATGGACCGACATAGTAACTTATAGAGTAGCGTGCACGCGACTAAAAATACTTACATTTTATAATAAGATGAAGAAGTTAAATTCATCGAGACCTAAAGAAGTTAACGAATTAATAGGATGATCTATAAGGGATCATTAGTGATGAGGAGCTCCCAGTACAGTTCAGATGGCCAGTAATCAAAAGGGCAGAATGAAGCGATTCTACTAACTATCTTCCCCTTAGTTTAGCTTCACATATTTGTTAGCTTTTCCTTACCAGAGGTCGTCATTTATGATGCCTCATTTCACTCGGCAAAAGACTCATTCTTTAAGGTTTTGGAAGAGCCTTTACGGACCGATGATCTTTCTAACTCCAACTCTCCCTATAAGTTTGGGCATTATCTACAATAAAATCAGCTAATTAAAGTTTCTAGCATGAATTTAGACAAAAAAGTTTGGGGGGGTTACCAATCTATTCATTTTATTTCACAAAATAATTAGTACCAACAATGAGCAAAATCCAATAGTCATTTATTAATAATATTCCTTAATTAATACTATTAGCACCTCATGATTATACAATAAATCAAAGTAAAAAATAGTTCTTTTTGAAATGTTTTTTTATATATTTCCCTTTAATTGAGTTACAAGAAGACGCGTTAATGTGGTGTGATTCAGTTATTTTATTATATTTTTTCCCTTTACTCTAAAACCTTGCGCATTTTTTTGTTCGCATCAACTTTTCCTGGTTTGAAACACATCAACGTTGAGATGTGCGATCGATTTAAATTGAAAATCGAAACGAAATATGTCATATTGGAACAACTATTCAATAGGGCTTAGTCTTTTCGGGATCAAGACGTATCTCCTACATGAATAAGTCACTAAAGGGAATGATTCGATTTTTTTTATGAGAGGCTATGGATTTTGAGTATAGTTTCCTCATCTCCCTTAAAATATTTACTTAGGGAGGTTGAGAAAAATCTGGAACGCTTGATTATGTAAATACGCTGCAAATGTATATTATCTCTATTCACACCGTCAGATATGAATTCTTCTTGAGTGCTCTGGTCAAGTGGCTGCAGCTCACGTGTGTTGAGAGCTTGGAGGTTGATAGTGAGGCTGGCACTTGGTGTTGCTCGAGTGAATGAATTGTGCTAATGGCGAGGCGATGACAACCTAATATATTTCGCATCTCTTCTCTGTACCATTAAATAGGCTTCAGTCGCGTGAAGTTTTGAAATATCGCCATCACAGAATTGCCAGAATTGCCCTCGTTAAATCTCTGGCGTAAGAGATCTAAATTCTGGTTGAATCTTTTTCATTCTTTAGATAAATGACATTCTCTACAGTGTCAGAATCATGCCTCACATTTGTTGATATTTGTAGAAAAAACATTCCTTTGCATAATTCCTTCACGATATAATTCTTTTTTTGAGCGAAAAGTTGACTAATCCTCGCCATTTAATCAAGATGTTTGGAGATCGTCGTAAGATAACTTCAAATAATCAGATACAAACAATGTAATACCTATTTAAGATAAAGTGTTTTGGTCTTTAAAATAAATTATGCTTATTACCTTCTTGAACGGATTATAAGTGAAATCTTCAAACAGTGAAACATGGTAACTAGGAATTTAGAAATTAAGTACCTTCGAACTCATACTTACATTAGGAGGATCATCGTATTCTTTTAAGCCCTTTAAAACCATTTCATAATTTTATGTTCAGGTTAGCAGCAGATAAGTTTGGGGTTAGCAAATTTATTTTATTCCTATTAAATGAAAACAATTTTTCCAATACAAAATTTTAAGCTCTCTCAATGCCTTCATATGCTTGGTCAGGCTTTAGGTAAAGTAAAGGTTAATTTTAATAATAAATTATTTAAATTAATATGAAGGAGTTTTTTTTTAGATAAATTTTATATTAAATTTGGTTTATATATTTGATGGTCAAATGAATATATCAAGGATAAAAAAATCCCCAAAATACTCCTTTCCACAAAAATAAAAAAAAATGATTAGAATCTTTTATTAGGCATATCACAAAATTTCGTATCAAAATTGGACTGGCCTGAAAACAAATAATTAGGGTGAGGAGGGGGAATACCAACCAAGGGAAAGCACCGACCGAATGCTCTGGTACGATAACTATTTCAAATTGCCTGCCGCCACTCAGCACCAATACAGCACCCATCCTCAGTGAACAGCATGCGAGCAACAGTTTTCTGCCACCACGACGTCTGTGTTTACCAGGTAAGAAAATTGATTTTTCGGATGTCTGTTTTTATTTTTCACGGTTCTCATATAGTGTCTCACGTCAATGAATATGGCGTGCTTGTTTTGAGTTAAGTTTCATTTTTATATTTAGCGATATTGACATGTAATACAATGAAATGAGGTGGGTCCTTTAGAAGTGTCCACCATGGCATTTTTGTGAAAAAAATGGTGGTGCGGGAGAACATCAACCACCAACATGTGGGTAAACACCGATGCGTGAAGTTTTGAAGATTAGATATACTTTGAAATACTTAGAAAAACATAACAAAAAGTGACTGATTATGTATATTAGCATGAAAATAAATGGTGGTGGTAAACTAGTGCATTTAAATGAAGTGGAATAGTGTTTTGGGAGGCTATAAAGTTGAACGCAATTTTTAGTGAATTCTGATGTGATATCAGTGTCATTATGCTATAAGCACATGAAATATCTACTATATAAGTGACTTATGTTATTAGAATGACTCTAGGATTAATATTCAATTTTCAAAGTAGATTTTTACCACTGGATGTATTCGAGGCATGGCGGTTGGTGTAACCCCACATCACTACGATTTAAAAAACAAAGATTTAAAATACTAATAAGGGTTTAAATACTGTAAAAATACTGTAATATATAGCTAATTGCCAAAATAAAATACAAGAGACTAATAATTCTTGTTTTGGGGGGTTCAACTTTACTTATTCATATGTCTAATGTCATTTACTCTTTCAGATCCAACCTACTGCTTGCTTGGAATCCTGACCACCATACCTCGTAAGTATGTCAGGAAAACTGACAAGCATCTCGACCGCACCAACTTTGAGGCTGCATAATAGCACCGGGTTACAACCAATTGCAGCATCAAAGCGGCCTCTGAGGAATTCGGGGTCAATTAAACAACTCTTCTGGTAAGTTTAAAAAATCATTCATCCAATTTAGGCTATATTTAAGATCTGGAATTCACTTCCTCAGCCTGTTTCCCGAATCGTTTAGCATTTCCTCTTTTAAGAGGCAAGTCTGCCAGCATTTTCGGAATCATATTTTATTTTTTGGCATTATTTTATAGCTAGCTTTATATATTTTATTTTTTCATTTTTTTAAGAAGGGCCTTCTAAGGCCTAATTCATTTCTTTTGTTACGGGATGCCTTCAATCGGTCCAAGAAGTTGTCTGACGGGGTCACTTATGTGCCTATGCATCCCCATTCTAATAGGCCTTTCACTCAACAACAGGAGCTGCACATAGTGGAATATACCATTCACCTGCCTAGATCTTATATGGCCTGCCTATGAACGAGGTGTGAAGGATGGTACACCAGTATGCCGAAGCTTGTAAGAGCCAGACCATCCGTGATGCAATGGCAACGCGAGACTGGTACTACTCGTTCATGGACCATCATCCAAACTTGTGTTGAAGGCTCTGGAAGGCATGTCAATTGCCAGGATTGTGGCGTTCAACAAAGTTAATATGGAAATATTCTTTAAGGATTACACACTAGCTATGGAGAAATACGAATTCCCTTTGGACCGGATATACAATTTGGATGAGATTCTTTGTCTACAGTTATGAATGCTATTAAGGTACTGTGTGCGAGGCCTCAGCCAGTAGCCAAGCAGGTAACTCGATAAAGAGGGGACACCATGACGTTTGTGGGTATTATAAATGATGTGGGGCAGTCTATACCCCCAGTGTTAATAATTCCCAGATGCAGATGGAACCCAGCTTTCGCGAGGAACACGATCTTAGGTTCCAAAGGCATATTGCATCCTAATGGCTGGATGAACGGTGAATGCTTCGTGCAGACACTTCAGCATCTTCATGAGAAGTCTGGTTCTTCCGTGAACGACAAGCTTCTTCTTATCATGGACAATGCTGAATGTCACATGAACATTAATGTTATGGAGTTTGCGAACAAGCATGGTTTTGTGATTGTTACCTTGCCCCGCCTGCAACAGACAAACTTCAGCCATTGGATGTGAGTGTGTTTTTTCACTTCAAGGCGTTTCTGCGTGGCCTACTGAACGACCACTCTCTCATCGACCCAAACAAGCACATAACAGTGCACCAGTTGCGAAAGTTTGCCTCTGAGGCTGAAATAAAGCCAGTATCCCCTCCAACATTCTCGGTGGTTTCAGGTCGACTGGCATCTGGTCTATCAATCGCAACATCTTTACAGATGATGCGATTGTAGGAGCACAGGTAACAGATCGACTGGCAGCATCTGTAAATTTTGCAGTAGAAGTTACTCCAACTTCTTCTGATGGAGAGGAAGGAGAAGCTGAAGGCCATAACTCAAAAGTAGACCTTCCTGATCCGTCTCCCATGCACCAAGATGTCCTCTGCTGATGTGTCGGTGGAACCCTGCTCCTATGGGGCCCTGACACCTTCAGTGACACTGCCATCCCAAGACCTAGCACAACTGACCCTGCCACCCCAGGCCCTAGCACTGCTGACCCTGCCCTGCCCTCCCGGGCCCTAGCACTGCTGACCTTGCCACTCCAGGCCCTAGCAGCTCGAACCTTGCTCCCCCAGAGATCACCCCAGTGAGTGTCAGGCCGTTCCCCAAGGCTGCTCCTCGTCCTTATGGAAAGGGACGTAAGTGAGTAGGGGCCTGCATTCTGACTGGGAATGTGGAGGCCATTACAGATTTGAGGATCAAGGCAGAGAAGAGGAAGAAGATAGAGGAGAAAAAGAAAGCAGCGGCTGAAAAGAAGGCATTAAGACAGAAGAAAAAGTGTGTAAGGCACAGGAAGTCTGTCCCTGTAGAGCAAAATTGTGAGGAGGAAGACGTTGAGGATGTTCCTATGCAGCTTGATGACTCCTCAGATTACTCAGATGAGGTGGAGGACGACGAGGACAATTGGACAGAATTGTAATACCCTTTTGCTGAGAAGGCACCAAAGTTGAGGAACTTTATATTTTTGCAGCCAAAATTTAGCAATTATTATAATTCATTATCAGTGTAAGGGAATGGTCACTTCCCCCCCCCTCGTTCACTCTTGGTGCAGTTCCAAGGCGGTCACCGCAAAGACATCCGGCCGAAGGCATCGGCGGGTCCCGCGTGACCGCAGCACTGCCCCAGACCGTGCCATGAAAGAGGTCACCCCCCCCATCGTTCACTCGTGATGCAGTCCCAAGGCGGTGGTTACCGCAAGGACATCCGCCCCAGGCATCGGCGAGTCGAAAGTTTGACCAGAGGGTGGCATAACTCGTTGCCATGTAAGACCCTAAAGGTCAAAAAGGTAAGATCTTCCCCCAGGAGAGTGAGATCCAGTTTCAGGTCGAACAAAGAAATTGGAGACGGTTTTCTCCCAACCTCGATGGTTAACGAGGAGCCGATGTTTGACTTCGTGGGAAAGACCGTTTGAAAAAAAGAACTCTCCTGGGGCCGTCCTCAAGCCCCTCTCCCCCCCTTACCACCCCCAGTGGGGGTGCGAGGTATAAATGAGGAACTCTGAGGAAAATCGAGGTAGTATACGTCAGGCCAGGTGACGAAGTCCTCGGTTCCAAAACCGGGCTACCTTAGACTGGATAGGTAGTATACGTCAGGCCAGGTGACGAAGTCCTCGGTTCCAAAACCGGGCTACCTTAGACTGGATAGGTAGTATACGTCAGGCCAGGTGACGAAGTCCTCGGTTCCAAAACCGGGCTACCTTAGACTGGATAGGTAGTATACGTCAGGCCAGGTGACGAAGTCCTCGGTTCCCAAAACCGGGCTACCTTAGACTGGATAGGTAGTATACGTCAGGCCAGGTGACGAAGTCCTCGGATCCCCAACCGGGCTACCTAGACTGGATTGGTAGTATACGTCAGTCTCTAGGTGACGAAGTCCTCGGATCCCCAACCGAGCTACCGAGACTGGAGAGGTAGTTTACTTGTGTCGCCAGACCAAGAAGCACCCTGCAAGAGAGGCAGGGCTACCTACCTTAAGGGACTAAGAAAAAGCTCATCCTTGAGCTAAGTCCCTGGTTGTCAAACCAAACAATAAGTGAACTTTGGTAAGTTCGACTTACTCTCGCCAGAGAGATTCCTCATATCCTGGTGTACCTTAAAAACCAGTGGTATTCCTTGTCCTTGAGGAATTAAGAAGAAGAAGGAAAAGGCTCCCCCTCGAGCCCGTTATTCGGTGGCCACACCAAACTGTAAGTAACTTATTCTCGCCAGAGAAACCCCCCTCCGTCATCCTCGCCCGTGAAGAAGACCCTCCCCGAGTTCAGTCCTCGTCCATAAGAAAATTAGTAACGAAGGAAAAGCTCCTCCTCGAGCTCGTTACTCGGTGATCACACCGCACTCCAAGTAAGCTTGATTCAAGAACCAAGTTCAACTCACTCTCGCCAGAGAGACCACGACTACCTGGGTGTTGCATAGAGCACCGTATTGATTCTCGTCCTTGAAGAATCCCCCCCCCGGAAGAACGTGTGGACCCCCCAGCGGCTACCCTCGCCAAGACGACCGTGGAATTCCGCCCATCTACACGCGTCAAGTGTAAATATTTCTGAGGCCCTTTAAACTCCACGAGTCCGTAAGCCTAATTCTAATATTATTGTTTTGTCTAGAGAAAACGTGAACTTAATTTTGTGGGTCAACTAATTTAATTAATTCTTGTTTATAATAATATTTAGAGTATTGCTGTAGTTAAAGTATAAAGGTTGTGTATTCAATGGTTAAAGATAAAATATAAGTTTATTTTGTGAATTAGTGGGCGTTTCTTTTATATCCTGACGTGTTTGGTAAAGGCTCAGTTCATTAAGATATTCTTATAATATCAATATATTAGACACTCTTAGCACTCTTAGAATAGAACAAAAAGGAGGGGCATTCTACACTAACTAAATAAAAGAGGTGTCAGAGGTCAGGTCAGTAGGGTTCTTAGCAGAAAAAATTATACGATATAATTAAAGTGGTGTCAGGTCTAGAGGTTTTGTAGGTTATTATTAGAAAGAACCCAGCAGTGTCTAATTAGGAAAGAGCCAACACGTAAAGGAAGATCAGGAATAAGAGAATAATTGACGAGAGGAAAATTGGTAGAGTTAGGGGTGGTAACAATATAAAGGTAATTGGCAGGTCAAGTGGTAAATTTGTTGTCGGGAGTGATATTTCAATCAGCATAGTAGTGGGATTAAGGGTAAGTTATGCTGAGCGCTACCTGGTGAGTGGCGGCATAATTATCTGAAAATACAGAAAGGAAAAATCGACGGACCAACACGAAATGGATCCAGTCAAAAGATTTTACCAACAAGCCCAAAGTCTGGGACTTGAAGGCACAGAAATGCATGACTACGTCATGGCAGAATTAAGAATAGATTGTGTAGAAGAAGAAAGAATTTGGGATATAGAAAAGGAACAAGAATTAATAAAGTTTGAGAGAGAAAAAGAGGATATAATAAGAGAGGATACAAGAGAACGTGAATTAATGGAAATATGGATGAACCGGAATAGTGAAGAATCCCGAATACAGCGGAAAATAGAAACAGAGGAAAGAAGAATGCTGAGAGGAGGTAAAACAAGCGAAAGAATAATATTGTTGAAAAGAGAAGCACAAGAATTCAGAATAAGGATAGAAATGGAAGATGAAGAAAGAAGACTAAAGATAAAGCTGGAAGATGAAGAAAGAAGAACTCAACGGGAAAACGAAATAGCGAAAGCAGAACAAGAAGCCGAGGAAAGGAGAATGAAGATGGAAAAAGAGTCAAAAGAGAGGAGAATAAAGATTAAAAAAGAAATAGATGAAAGGAGAATGAAGAGGGAAATAGAACGTGCTCAAGCGGAAAGAGAAGAGAGAGAAGAAAAGGAAAGATTGCTCGCACTCGAAAGAGCACCTATCGAGAATCTCATAGAGGCCGAGGAAGTTGGAGCCCGGCCTGGACCTAAGAAAGGACCATCGAGGGAAACCCAGCCAAATGGGGTAACGATGGAAGAAATAGGAAGTAGGGATGAGGTACCAGCAGGAGTACCTAAAGGAAACCCTACGAGGAGAACCCAGCCAAATGGGGTTATCTGGGAAGAAGAAGAAGGTAGGGTAGAGGTACGAGCAGGTGTACCTGAGGAACTACCTACTAAGAGAAGTGAGTCAAATGAGTTGACAAGGAAGGAGGAAAGAGGTGCTATGGCTATGCACCCAGGTAAGACTAATCAAATGGTAGACGCGGATGAGTATCCCCTACCCCTAGTAGTCTCCTCCCCGAACGGAACGTCCACGGAGTTACCGCTAAATCGCCAAGTCATAGTGAGCGCCAAGCCCATTAACGACCTCGCGGGGAAAAATTTTCTCGATCCCCAAAGATCGAACCCAGACACGATCTTCCCGTGTACCTGGTTAAAGGAAAGCTATGGGACCTACGCTCCCATCAATTATGCCCCGCTACAACAGGCCGCTCAAGCCTTAATGTTCAATTTAAAGGTAGTCAAGTACCATAATATGAGTAAGTCGAGTAGGTTGAAATACCACTACCATTTAGTAACATACTTGGGTAGACTCAATAACCAGGACGGCCGACTCAGGCGCGGTAGAATAATGGTCACAGAGCACCATTTTAGTATTAGCTACCTCAAAGGAGCCGATAAAGGACAGCTGCTCTATAGGCGGAGACGAAATACAATTGAGGGTTATTTCAGCACCTAATGAGCGTGAAACCATGTTTTCAGTTGTTGTTCGTGTAAATATTTATCGGTAGGAATTAAGTTCTCAAAAACTTAGAAATGTAAGGAAGTAGCTTGTTTTGTTGTTTTTTTTTATGGGTAATCGATGAATTAAGGTTTTGTTATGTTCATGTAAAATTGTAAATCGAGTGTCTAGCTCGACACATTGCCTGTGTAAACGCGCGCGTGGGCGCTCATATGTAAGGAAACTTAATGTAAGGGAGGGCTCAAAGAAATACAACTTTGCTAAGCTCGACTAGGTTGAGTAAGTTGTTTTGAGTTCCCGGGAGCATCCCCCGCCCCCCCATTATTTTCTTCGGTGGGAGGTGTGTAAGGGAATGGTCACTTCCCCCCCCCCCCTCGTTCACTCTTGGTGCAGTTCCAAGGCGGTCACCGCAAAGACATCCGGCCGAAGGCATCGGCGGGTCCCGCGTGACCGCAGCACTGCCCCAGACCGTGCCATGAAAGAGGTCACCCCCCCCATCGTTCACTCGTGATGCAGTCCCAAGGCGGTGGTTACCGCAAGGACATCCGCCCCAGGCATCGGCGAGTCGAAAGTTTGACCAGAGGGTGGCATAACTCGTTGCCATGTAAGACCCTAAAGGTCAAAAAGGTAAGATCTTCCCCCAGGAGAGTGAGATCCAGTTTCAGGTCGAACAAAGAAATTGGAGACGGTTTTCTCCCAACCTCGATGGTTAACGAGGAGCCGATGTTTGACTTCGTGGGAAAGACCGTTTGAAAAAAAGAACTCTCCTGGGGCCGTCCTCAAGCCCCTCTCCCCCCCTTACCACCCCCAGTGGGGGTGCGAGGTATAAATGAGGAACTCTGAGGAAAATCGAGGTAGTATACGTCAGGCCAGGTGACGAAGTCCTCGGTTCCAAAACCGGGCTACCTTAGACTGGATAGGTAGTATACGTCAGGCCAGGTGACGAAGTCCTCGGTTCCAAAACCGGGCTACCTTAGACTGGATAGGTAGTATACGTCAGGCCAGGTGACGAAGTCCTCGGTTCCAAAACCGGGCTACCTTAGACTGGATAGGTAGTATACGTCAGGCCAGGTGACGAAGTCCTCGGTTCCCAAAACCGGGCTACCTTAGACTGGATAGGTAGTATACGTCAGGCCAGGTGACGAAGTCCTCGGATCCCCAACCGGGCTACCTAGACTGGATTGGTAGTATACGTCAGTCTCTAGGTGACGAAGTCCTCGGATCCCCAACCGAGCTACCGAGACTGGAGAGGTAGTTTACTTGTGTCGCCAGACCAAGAAGCACCCTGCAAGAGAGGCAGGGCTACCTACCTTAAGGGACTAAGAAAAAGCTCATCCTTGAGCTAAGTCCCTGGTTGTCAAACCAAACAATAAGTGAACTTTGGTAAGTTCGACTTACTCTCGCCAGAGAGATTCCTCATATCCTGGTGTACCTTAAAAACCAGTGGTATTCCTCGTCCTTGAGGAATTAAGAAGAAGAAGGAAAAGGCTCCCCCTCGAGCCCGTTATTCGGTGGCCACACCAAACTGTAAGTAACTTATTCTCGCCAGAGAAACCCCCCTCCGTCATCCTCGCCCGTGAAGAAGACCCTCCCCGAGTTCAGTCCTCGTCCATAAGAAAATTAGTAACGAAGGAAAAGCTCCTCCTCGAGCTCGTTACTCGGTGATCACACCGCACTCCAAGTAAGCTTGATTCAAGAACCAAGTTCAACTCACTCTCGCCAGAGAGACCACGACTACCTGGGTGTTGCATAGAGCACCGTATTGATTCTCGTCCTTGAAGAATCCCCCCCCCGGAAGAACGTGTGGACCCCCCAGCGGCTACCCTCGCCAAGACGACCGTGGAATTCCGCCCATCTACACGCGTCAAGTGTAAATATTTCTGAGGCCCTTTAAACTCCACGAGTCCGTAAGCCTAATTCTAATATTATTGTTTTGTCTAGAGAAAACGTGAACTTAATTTTGTGGGTCAACTAATTTAATTAATTCTTGTTTATAATAATATTTAGAGTATTGCTGTAGTTAAAGTATAAAGGTTGTGTATTCAATGGTTAAAGATAAAATATAAGTTTATTTTGTGAATTAGTGGGCGTTTCTTTTATATCCTGACGTGTTTGGTAAAGGCTCAGTTCATTAAGATATTCTTATAATATCAATATATTAGACACTCTTAGCACTCTTAGAATAGAACAAAAAGGAGGGGCATTCTACACTAACTAAATAAAAGAGGTGTCAGAGGTCAGGTCAGTAGGGTTCTTAGCAGAAAGAATTCTACGACAATCAGAACTAGCCTAATCTCGTATATATATTTATTTTTTGTTTTGTTTTATCTCATTTTTAATACTTTTTCAGGTGGGAGACTGTTCTTGTTGAGCTGAAGCTGGAAGAGGGAAGAAACGTGGGCATATTGTTGTGCTATGTTGCCCAGGTCTTGGCCATCATGGAGGATGGGAAGTTTAATCTTACTTCCCTCCGCATGAAGTCAGCTTTCTCCAAGGACACCTTAACCTTCCCTACCACCTTGGACGAATCGTCTGTCAAGCCAGGATAAAGGAAGGGTGGCCTGGTAACCACCAAGGGTGCCACCAAGAAAAAGGCCGACCTGTTTAAGGTGTAACCCCCTCTGATTGCCTTCAACATGCACTTCTGAGCCTTTAGTAGCCTACAGACTAAGGTATATATTTGTATATAGTTTAATGTCTTAAATTCCCTCTATTTGTATGTAATTAGGCTATAAGTTGCTCGAATATACTTTAAGGTGTCTTAACTTTCCTCTCTGGTTCAAATAGTTGTCCATAAAATTTCCGAAAATTTCCAAAAATGATTTTTGTCTGCCAGAGTTAAATTTGTTTTGTCAAATAAATGTTAATTTTTTATGCGCTTATCTTTCTTTTAATCACTTAATAATGATGGGGGGTGGCTAGAGTTATCATATCTGTTGATTTCAGGCAAAAAAACAATTTTGGGGGTTGATGAGCTTCAAAAATAAGAGGCGATGCTCCCCCACACCCGGTCGGTGTTCCCTTGCGTTAGAGGAACACCGACCGAGGTCCTCCAAAATTTTCAAGGGCAAAAATGTCACTTATTTTCTGAGTTGGGGATTTATGAGTATAGCATAGGTGGGCCATGTGGCGAAGTTTGTTTTGGGCACAGTTTGCACTCAAATTTTTATGCAGGTTTTACTACTAATAGGTCGGTGTTCACTCACCCCACCCTACAGATATTATTTAGTTTGGCTATTATAAAAGCCTTTACCAGTTTGACACCTAAGCGGCACTTACTGTATCGTAGCCTATTTCTTAGGCTATATTAAAACAAAACGAACACAGCAAAAACTACAAGGATAGTCACAAATGGGGAAAACTTACACTGACGACTAGTAACTAGCAAGGTATCTCAAGACTTAATACTTTGTTAATTTCGTTTATAGTTTATGAGTTTGATGACAGCTTACTATGTCAATTTTTAAATTTATCAACTATACGAAACTAAGGAACACTTATTTGTAATAGCACCTTTTCGAATTCAAACAAGAACTAGACAAAAGAGTTGAAAGACCGGATAGAGAGTATACGAATATACACGCATAATGATGCAAGATTAACACTCTGTGTTTCCAGACTTAAAAGCGAATAATCAAGTAAACGGACAAATTACAGTCAAATTAACTTTGCAAGTGACCTCGGTTCCCGGGGTCTTAATATCAGAAGACTTCAAAGTGTCAAAACAATGCATCGAATCTTCTAAGAACACTAAGAACATGTTAAGATATATTAACCATAATTTAGCATCCAAATTCATAAGATATCTTCTAAATTCTGCATAAATTCATCGATCGCCTTTACCTAGAGGTCGATGGGGAATTTTGGTTTCGCTATCCCAAGACGTTGCATATTAGAATTGATTCGGCGACGTGCAGCTAAATTATAGAGATTAGGAATAAACTGTATGCAAAAAACCTTAGATCATTTATCCTATTATCATTCCCGATTCAATCATTATGTGGCAAAATGAAAATAGGATTTAAATTCTAAAATGTTTCAGGCTTTTTGTTAATTACGGAATACCCTATATTTGCCAAAATAGAATAAAGTGGTTAATAAGCCCTTCCACCTCTGTAGGTGAGAATTTTTTACTGATAAATCACAGAAAATATTATATAATTGACCTTTTTGAATAGTGGAATGTACGTTGTCGTTAAAAATTAACTAGATTTTTTAGGCCAGTATAAATAGCAACCAAATGAAAACAGTAGAACATCAACTGAACAAGGTTTTTGTTGTTGTTATTTAGAGCTCCCCCCAGGAGCAAATGATCTCTACTACCTCCGATCGCTTGGGAGATTAAAGGAGAAAGCTTTGAACCTACTCCCTTTGGGCCCCACAAAGTTACTACAATTAAATAGGGTCGCGCTCTCTGGGCGACTGTACTGACGGACCTGGTTAGAATGGAAGGTGGCTGTTGCATGCCCTGAGAATTGTATAACACCCCCTGTACTAGGAGTCCATGAAACAGCTTACGAAAAAGCATGACAACAAATAAAATAATGCTAAATTTAAGTCTTGAAGAAAAAGATATGTATCGAAATATTTTCATTGTGCCATTACTTTTTTTTGTGCCACTAGCGAGAGCTTGCGGGAGGAAAATCTTTGTCCTTTCTTGGTCCTCTAGTGTTAAACCGAGTAACATTGGTCTACAGTTGAAGGATTTCTTACACGTGTTAAAAAGTGGGTACCTACAATTTATGCATAGAAAAAGAGAGTAAAGGAAAAGTATACATCAATTTTTGATCCTCATTTAGATAAGTGTAAATTAGTGGTCCTTGGCATAACAATAAAGTGATATGAGTGTATCTTGGGGAAACAATTAGGTGTGTATATGTACTTATGTGTATAAATGGAAATATTAATTTTCAGCGCTGGTTTATAGGTATCTTAGTTAATCGTTATTAATGGGTAATTAACATAATTACTAAATATGTTAATTAATCTAATTATTCATTGCATCTTGTTATCTTGTCTGAGAATTGTCTATCTTCTCCTTTGGGGGATCCTGCAATGGAGTCCAAAAAGTGTAGGAGAGGTTGAGCTCCTGCTACATTTGAGAACATGGAAGAATGGCACGCTCCCCGGGTGCCAGTGTAACATAATTAGCATAGGCCAACATGCCGCTGGTGATATGTGGATGATTGTTTGTCCTCCTGGTCTTAATTCACACCCTCCTTTTCTCAGTATCACATAATTAGCATAGGCCAACCTATCGCAGGTAACATGTGGTTGATTGCATGTCCTCTTGGTCTTAATACACACATGAGGATTTAGGCGCATATATCTTCCACACATTTGCAATTCATTTATCTTCTCCACTTTCTTCACAAAACTCTCCTTACAAACCTATGGGGATGGTTCTTCCTCTGGAAGAGGCGTGCTTTGCAGAAGTTTGAAACGGACCCTCTGGGTCCAAGTATTTGGAGTTTCAGGATTTGCCATATCAGCCTTGTCATTACTAAGGGTAGCTGAGAGCTATACGTGTATTATTTGGCAAAAGATAAACATTTAGAGTAATTTCTTGCAAGAATCGCTTAGATTTCCACCCCTTCATAAATGCCGTACGCCCATCGAATGCTTGACAATTTCATATTTAGTGACAATGCGTTTTATTCCTAAGTCCAATAAAAAAATGTAATAGAGAGAGTTTCAAAATGAATATTCTATAATATAAAGTCAATCCAATGAATTTAAGCCAGATTCCCAGGACGAGGGTGATATTTGTTACATGGTCGAAGAATAAAAAAGGCGTAATATTCCATTATTAGGAATCGAAGAACGAATACTTGGTCATTGCAACGATCTTGCAGAAAAGATCTTGACCGGTTTTATCTCTCGTTATTGGAAATAGTCTATAAATATCGTTATCTAATGGTAACCACGAAGGCAAAACAAATAGAATTACAGTGGTAATTTTTTAGTCGCGAGCGACTAGACATCTCTCTATGTGAGTGGGTCGGTAGGTCCCCGTTTTGCATTTCTTTTGTAATAACATCATAACTGTTCAGCAGATTCTAAATAAATTTGAAAACCTCAGGTTCTTTTATTCTCTTTCAAAGAATATAATTGGCACAGTCCTCGGAAGTTAGCTCTGAAATCATTTGGTTTTGGCAATAACATCATAACTATTCAGCCGATTCTAGCGAAATTTGAAACCTTGGTGTTGTTTTACATTCTCCTTTGAATGATATAATTACCAAACTCTTTCAAAGGCTAGCCCGGGAATTAGTTTTTTTTGCCATAACATCATATCTATACAGGCGATACTCTGCTAGAGAAGCCAAGAATAGGCTATACTATGCTTGGCTATTATAGGCTAGGTTATACTATGCTAAGATATAATGTACAAGGGTGATATATACTAGGCCAATTTAGGCTATAAAATGCTATGCTAAGATAGCAGATAGTATGGTAGGTTAGACAATACTAATTATTGCTTGCCTAGGTTATAATAGGATATCATAGGCTATATTTGTCTAGAATAGTTAATGCTAGGCTAGGTTATACTATGTCAGCCTAGGCTAAGCTATGCTAAGCAATACTGAGGTAGATATGGCTAGTCCATGCTATGCTATGGCAGTATAATAGGCTAGGGATGTCTATGCTTAGCTATGCTAGGTTATGCTAGGTAATACTAAGTTGGGGTACGTTAGGCTATAATATAATACGCTTAACTCTATTATGTTAGGTGTGTTATGCTACGATAAAAAGCTAGCCTATAGTATGCTAGGCTAGGCTAGGCTAAACTATCATATGCAAGGATATATTGGCTGAGCTATAGTAGCTTATTCTAGCTTGGCAACACTAGCCTAGTCTCTGGCATGCAATGCTAAGCCATACCTGATAAGGATAGGTTACACTAAGCAATGCTACGCTACGCAAGGCTTTAGTAGGCTAGGCTAAGCTAGGCTATACTATAAAATGCTAGGTTAGACTATGGTCTACTAAGCAAGGATAGTCTATACTAGGATACGATAGGCTAGGCTATACTAAGCTAAGGTAAGATAAAATATGCTATACTATGCTTGGTTATACTAGGCTAGCTAAATTATACTAAGGTAGTCTAGGTTAGGCCCGGCACAGCCAGGTTATTCCATTTTAAGCAAGGTTCGAGCGAAATTTGAAACCGTTATGTTGTTTCACATTCTCTTTCAAATGATAGAATCGCCAATGTCTTCCCAACGTTAGTTCGGAAATTATTCGAAGTTTTGAAGGTCGTAAGGTCATAAATCAGAATAAGTGAGAGCACGCGAATTTTTCTTCAGCATACCTTGTTTTTTTGTCGATTTCAGGCAACTTTGATGTATCAACTAAATGAACTTTGCACAAATGAGTGCGCGAAAAAACATGACAAGTAATAGGAGTTAGATTTTCAAGTTTCTGGGAGAACCTTAAAGATTCAGGACTATTTCATAGTGAGAGTATTTATGTAAATTAAGTTAGGAAGGATCCATTGCGGGATTATTAAATAGTGCTAAATAACCGGTAGACAGAAGAAACTAATCAATACAGAAGAGGCTAATCATCGAAAAGAAAAAGCTCAATTGTTTGGGCAAAAATGTTTAAAAAAGTGGAATAAATTTACGTAATTTAACGATTTTTGTTTCTTGGTGAATTTTGCCGTAATCGAATAACTGAACAATCGCAAAAGTAGTTTCTACGGTTACCATATTTTCAGTATAGTTCGATTATGAGGAAGAACTGAAGGTGTGCTCTTTTGCCAGTTAGGTGAATTAAGTACAGTATTAATAGACAATAATAAGAAAGCAGAATCACCATAGACTCATGTAAACAAGGAAGTTAAATACGACGTGAACAGTTTCAAAAACGATGAGACCAGGTCCTGCGACTGTCTCCTTATCAGTAAAAACACTAATATATGGATCGTTTAACTTATCAAATGTTGATTTTACTGCAATTGAATAAAGAGAGATATGACTAAACGTTATAGGGGAAGGCTTTCCTTTTCAAAAGGTAGGAGAAACCAAGATTGATCTCAACATATTAGATTTCCAGTCTTAAAATATTTAAGCAGGAAAACCTCTTCAGACAATTGATCAGAGTCCAGACAGCAAGGAAGACCCCAAAACGAGAGCAATCAATTAATTCCGGTATTTGCATCGACTAAGGAAACCGTAATGTGATGTTATAGTTACAGCGACTATTCCCTCCTATAGATTCTTGGTAAGTTAAGCAGAAATCACCCCTAATTAAAGAAACCCTTTAGATTAACAAGGCGTTGAATGAATGTATTCAGACTGGAAAGATATTCTATCGTGCTTCCAAAAATAGCAATTTAGATATAAAAAGAAATTGTATGCTGCCACTCTCTGAATTTCCCGTCCTTCCTTGATCGAGTACGCAGATGTACCTCTGTTAGAATGAGCGTAACATAGGGCAGCTAAGGTTATTCTCCTCGAGTTTAGAAATAAACCGTAGGAAGCAAAACTCCAACCCTTATGAATAAAAAGCTTCAATAATATTAGTTATAGTCTACTGTTCGAGATAGATTTTAGGGCTAATAGGTGAACACACGTGGCATTTATTTAGTTATAAAATTACGCATAAGTGGAATATTCTTTCTCTTTAAATATTTAACAATAAGTAATAAGTAACTTTTTATAATAGAAAGCAAAGACATGCAAAGAAAATATTTCAGTGATTAGTTCCCTAAAATTATAAGTATAATTTTCATTACAGAATCCTCTTCACCTTCCCTGCTAGGAGATTTTACTTTCCTCACCAGTAGGCAATGGTCTCCTGGAAACAGAGGAGCTTTTCCCTTCGTTTCCTTGTGCTAAAATCAAATTAGAGAGAATAAAAAAGGTCTTTAATAACCATAGATTAAATCTACATAAATCTAAGGTACACAGGTAGATAAGTCCGTTTGATTAGTCTTAAAACTACCATTAAAAGAATGACAACTAAAGAAATGTAATTTTTCATACATGAATATATAGGTTTATTGGTAGTTCCAAGAAAATTCTAGATTTACAATGAGTAAAGATTTTGGGCTAATTTTAGGGTGGATTGTAAAAAAGGCAAATTGCAGGGAAGTTTGGAATAACTCTTCATTCCGTTAATAGTCATAGTTCCATTTAAAGGAAATGGTAAAACATGCCTTGAGTAGCGCTGATGGGTCTTAGCATTCTGAATTATATCTCTGTGCTGTTCAAAGATCCATTAAGAAAAAATCTCGTTAATGAGCTTCTGAATCGGCAAAAACCAGCCCAAGAACAACAGTAAATTACCTGCACTGTCTTAGATATTATGGAGGTACAAAGAGGATGAAGCCTCTTTTAACTATAATAATCAATATTAAGAAGATTGAGCGGGCTAAAGAAATTAGTGACAAGTCTTTAGAAATTTAGCATAGCATATTTATTGCTGAGGAATCTAGATTTGGTCAATTTGCAGAGAGTGGATTTAAATGAAATGGGAGATTTGCCCTTCATTGGTTTGTCGTAAGGTTACAAACAACGGTGAAGCTTCTTGGGTTTTCTGTTTTGGTGTGGGGCACAATGTTAAATGATGGAAGATCAAAGTTTTTTAAGTGTTGGCAATAGCAATTCGTAAAAATACATTTCTATTATTAAAAAGGGAGTTTTACAAGTATTTCAAAATGTTCAACTGGAAAAAGAAAGTAATTTATTCATGAAAGAGGAGCTTCCCTATATTAGAGCAAATAATTCTGAGAGAATGGAGGATGGTCGACCGAAGCATCAACAAACAGCGTCCTTGATCAAGTCTACCAATGACATGAACCTAAATTACCATGTAAAGGGAATATTAAACAAGATGTCAAAAAAAGGGGACAGGGTCACAAATGCTGAATGCCATAAGCCGAACATGGCCTGGAATACCGCAAGCTGTAATATCCGAACAAATTAGTCCTATATCTTTGCGAGTTTAGGCTCAAACTCCACCCCCCAAAAGGTCCACTGTGTATTTACAAGGTACTTTCATTATTCCTTTCTTTAAATTATAACAAAGGTATTTAGGTAATTATCTGGACCTCTAGTTATTATCTGAATGTCTCTGTAGATAAATGTGCTTCAGTAGCTATTGAAATCCCAGTGTGATCTTCCATTATTGTTTGTAAGTTTCTCAAATTGTTTCAATAAATTCTTCGATCCAAGAAAAATATGGTCGGTTTGATGTATTAAAGCCGCAGATCTATATTATTTCTGTTCTTGGGCTAATCTTGAGTGAGTATTAGGACCTTTGATAGTTTTCTTTCAGTAATCGCAACATGTGCTATGGTAAGAAGTCGCCAGATCGATGCTAAAAAATAATCTTTCTGCAATTCTGTAGATTTTATTTCATTTTAGATGCCAAAATTTTGAGAAATGGAAAGAAACCATTAACCATTAGTGACGATATAAGGGCGCATGGGAGATAAAGGGGAAAAGAAAATAGAGAAGAGTTAAGAGAAAAGAAAACAGGTAAGATGAAAATGAAAGGAAAGACAAGTATAAAATGATTTGGGTTTGACGGTCTTCTACAAGCTATATTTCTCTAAATGGCCAACGAAGGGAGGTGCCTACAGTACTCAAAGGTCTTAACTTTGTGGACAAATTAATGGAGATATACCACTTGTTAGATAGTTGTGAGAGAATGCCCTCGAGAAGCACCATGAGAGGAAACCCATTGGCGATACCCTTCTATTCTTTCAAGACCAAGTGAGCCAGCGTGAGAATTACAGAAAGTCGAGGAAGAATCCGTCACTAGCTTAATCACCCGTCCGAGCTTCGTTTGTTTTCAGACGCTGATCGCGTCGTTCCCCTTCCCTGCTATAGTGCGGTCCGTGGCCATATTAACCCTACCGCCATATCGCGAGGCGAGTTTGATCGTCTGGAACGAGGCGTTATCATGAATTGTGTTTGCCTAGACTGGCGTCATGAATTCCTTAGGGACCGCTAGGCCCTGAGGCCTCAAGCAAAGCAGCCATCCGGGTATATAACCCGAAGCTCACCATCTCACCATCTTACCAGTAGATTAACAGCCCGCCATTCACTCCATACACACTGCCGTTTGTTTCCCGTGAGCCCCGTAACTCGTCATCGTTCGTAGTCAAAGATCTCGTTGGCAGAGCTACCTTCGTTAAGCTTTGCCCCCTGTTTAGAGGAAAGCTATCGAGCCCCCTTCTTCTCGAAGAGGTGTGCGGCCCTCATATTTTCACCATCCCTTCCAGATTACCTCGTTACTTATCATTTAATTCATTTAACGACGATAAGTAATTTGTTCACTCTTTTGTATATATATATATATATATATATATATATATATATATATATATATATATATATATATATATATATATATATATATATATATATATATATATATATATGTGTATAAGTTGCCCCTTTTTCCCATATATTAAAAATTTATTTGAGGGTATTATCTTTATTTTATCATTTGAACTGCAACCTGGCGAGCCATTAATCTAAACACTGTCAAGCATAATTCGCACTCTTTATTAATCGCCAGACAAAACTCAAACGGCCTGTGGCCAGCTGTCTGCCCGTACTTGTGTTAGACTCTGAGCCCCGAGCTAATTTACACATGTATACCTCAACAATAGTATAAATATAAATAATTAAAATATATTTGTTACCGTGAATTTTTTATTTATATTTTTTAAAACAGAGAGAGTAAGTTTCGTAGAAGTTGAAAATCGAGGAAAAGTGCATAGTAAACAACTTAAAATAATAGGAGCATGGAGGAGTGTAACTCTCTTGAAACTTCCTTCGTTGTGCTGCAAAGATGATACACCTGTATGGAGTTTCAATTTCATCTAAATACTTTTCACATTGCAATTATTTGCAGTACATTCACTAAACTCCTCCATGTATGCATGTATGCAAACAATTGCATGCGCATCAGCCTACTTGTTATCATGTCTACCTGTTTCAACTTTCTTCTTCGAATTGATTTACCCATTGTAAGACTGCGGGGGAATAAATATCACGAGGACAAATAGACGAAAGTTTATTCATACAGCCTCAACAGTTGCGCTCCACATGGGCTAAGACTTTAACCTCTTCCCTTTCATTTTCCCCGGGGACCCAAAGACCCTTCGACCGTTGCTCGCAAAAAAAGATTTCAGTCAGCAGATTTCGTAGTCCCTACAACTAAACAGAGGAGGGTGTGATAGTCTTAAGAATAAAGATCTATGAACAGACTTACTGTCCCCTCCGATTGTTTATGTCTATTTTCGCCAACAAGACTAAATTAGACTTTCTCCGTGCGTTAAAAGGAAGGGGCGAAGTGTCACAACTGGAAAATATATGCCCTAGGAGAGAGGCTTAACTTTAGCCTGGTGAGGGTTCGCTCCTCCTAAACTGTCTCATCTCCCGTACACACAGGGGTTTATCAACGTATATATACGAGAAATGAAAAGGAGAATCTGCGTAGCAATCGAGAGAAAAAGACGAATCCCTGAGGCAAACAGGGAATTAAGAAGATAAGTGGAACCGAGCAGGATTTTCCCTCCCGAAGCCGTTCCTTTGGTCGCTAAGAAGACCAGACCAGTGGTATCGAGACTAACACTCACCATTGAGGAATATTAACGTAAATTCCCACTCGAAAAAAGATTCACCTCTTGGTCAAGTTTTACCATCGAGAAGCCCGAATTTATTACACAGGGATCGGAATAATTTCCGTTTACCCAAGATCCCCTCACTTACATCTTTAAGTTAAGGAGTCTCGCCTCACATTTCCACCTCCTCGGGATAAGCATCAGCTGTTTTTTCCGGAAGGAATCGCCACGCGTCTCTTTCACCAGGTGAGAACCATCAGTTGTTTTCTCAACCATTCTCACGTCAGCGAGGAAGGTTCCAGTCCAACTCGCCTCTAATCAACTCAGTGAGTAGGTTCTCGTTCCAAATCCCCCCCCTGACTCCCTCTTAGTTAAAGGTAAATGAATCCAAAACTTTTTCATGTTTGTTAGTTGCCATTCTGTGTGAAAGTGATTTTTGCGTCAACCATCGCGTATTACTCATTGGTAGTGTTAGTTTTTATTAGATCCTCTTATTATAGCATTATTATATTTAAAGATTTAATATTTTATTTTTTTATGTATTAAAAGTTGTTTTTTTTTTAGTTGTTTAATTAGATCCCCGAACGCTGCAAATGGCAATAGATATATAATAATACGAATCCTCCCTGGTTAAAGAATTAAGTTAGAGCAGTTTAAAGAAAAGTGGAATGGATTTATCCATGTACGAATCGACGTACATACGTACTTGGCCGTAAACCACGATAAAGAAAATTACGTATAATTGGAGCCAAATGCCAAGAATGTCCATCGGCACGGAAGCAACTTTTTAAAAAAACAGACTTTGAATTCGATTTCCCGCCAAATCCAAATTTCGCGCGCGAATTTCCCTCAGCGCAATTTTCTTAATAATTAAAAGGCGGGAAAATGGAGCATAACCACGCATTTGACAATTCGGCCCTCAATTTAGAATGCGTTTGGTCCTGTCAAATTCACTCTTTTCTCCAAGTTGCAATGGAAGGGAAGGAGTTAACTACATCTGCAATTTAATAAGAAAGAAGATTGGTATAATCCAAACAAAAGAGGCTCCTAGGGTAGTGAAATAATAAAGGGGCAAGACTATGAAATTGAACAGAGGGAGGTGTAAGAACGCTCTTTATCCCGAATGATGGGGCAAGAAGGGTGCGTTCAAAGCATCAAGGGACAAAATTGTAAATAGTCCATTAAAATGATAAAGCCTTTAAGCTTCACCAAATCCAGTCGGTATCTGCACCTCATTTTCTACTCAAAAATTCCTAGTTCGCTTCTTGTAGTAATTACAAGTACTCTACTTTCGAATTTGGGGTTTATTTGTCCCAACCACTTTAAAGTAAAGAGAAACAACCTTCCCTACCTATCTTGGTATCAGTGTATAGAGGATGGGGTCCAGGACTTTGTATCTACTTTCCAGCATAGTTTAATTTGAAACCCAAAGCGTGAATCTAATAAAATGGCTTCAATTCCAAGTCTTCTCTGATTTCTATTTACAGAAGATTGCACATTCAGGTCTGCTGACCACATCAAGGATTAACCCCTACTACCACTTTCCCGTTAATTAAATGAAATTCGTTTGAGCCCATTAAGATGTAACGCTCATCCATCTCTTAAATTTGCGTATGTTGCTTCGTGTCACTAAATTAAAACGTCGACCACAACTTGACGTGTTTACTCGTCCGGCAGTTCTTTACCAAGACTCCACAAGAGCACGTTTACGTCCACTCCATTGGTTGATTTGAGCTTGGCTCTTCTGACGCAGAAAAGCAATGGAGCAAATTAATAACTATAGCGCCAATGAACGGCTTAAGGGAGAGGATAATCAAATCATTTTAAGTAACGATTATAAGATGTCAAGATCCAAGGCGAATAGGTTCACGTGACTCTGTCTCATGTAATATTTAATTCAGTCTTTTAAAATGGTGTTAGAGGAAGGTCTATTACCAATTTATAGAGATATAGTTAATAAACTCTATAATCTTACTAGATATGAGGATGTATGGGAATATATGGATCAGCTGAAGAATACGCTCCTCAAGGCCCAAGAAGAACGCTTTCATAGATTGAGAAAATTCTAGCGCATTCTTCATTTCTATAATTAAAGGAGGGTTTTTTAGGGAGGGGGAGGGGCTTAGAAAAAAATAGAAATAAATAACAAATATTTCATGGAAGGAAAAGAAATAAGAATGGTATTTCTATTTATCCTATGAATTAAATATTTAGGAATTGGAAAAGCTGTCACATGTATCCAAATAAAAGGATATAAAGGTAGACAACTCAACATTTTCACTTTAAATCTTTATCTTTACAAACTAACCTAACCCAATTATCCTTTTTAACAATCAAACATAAATCTTTTATATTTTTTACAATCTATCCTGACACAATTACCTTTTTTTACAAACTAACCTAACCATTTATCTTTTTTGGCCATTTAACAACGCTTCTAGCTTTTTATTATCTAAGCTAGCCCTTTAATCGTTTGTAAAATCTAATCTAACCTCTTATCTTTTTTTTAACATTCCAAACTCTTATTTTCTTTTTTTGTACAAACACACCTAACTTATTTATTTTTTACTATCTAACTTGACTCTTTTATCTTTTTTACAATCTAACCAAAAGCTTTTATCTTTTTTCAATCAATCCTAACCCTTATATCTTTTTTACAAACATATCTAACTTATTTATTTATTTTTTACTATCTATCATAACTATTTTAACTTTTTTTATAATATAACCTAACGCTTTTATATTTTTACAATCTAATCTCACATTTTTTACATCTTTTATTATATTCTGACATAACCCATTAATCTTTTTTTACAATATAACGAAAGAATGGCCTAGTCCTAGTTAATAGCTTAACTAAACTAACATAATCTTAATGAATAGCATAACTAAGCTAATCTAATCTTAGTGAGTTGACGAAAGAAATAGTCTACTCCTAATTGATAGCCTATGTGGAGGAATCTCCTTGAATAATATTATTTCTCCACCTCCTAAGACAATATTTCGGGAGAGAAAGTGAGCCGTTACTTCCTCTCGACTTTCAGACTTCACCCTCTTTTGACCGCCACTAGGTTCCCGTGAAATTCACACCAAAGGTTCCTCCCGATCGTCTAAACCTTACCCTCCCCCCCTCCTCTCGGGTCGGGAGACTGCTTTGTAGATTCGCCGTGAACTGCGTTTATGGCCCCCGCCGTAATCACCTTTTTAAAACATTAAGCCAATTCTAATTTGAATTTCAATTAAGTTGATCACTTTTAATAGCAAATGAAACAAACCGACTTTATAAATACCCAGCTGTATCTTAGTCTTTAGGAAATCACGGTAATCTCAGGATACTCGGGTGTGTATGCATATAGTGTGAATGGAGTCCCGTTCCTTGCGTATACATACATACAAATGTGTATATGTGTTTTCGAATTTCCGTTTGCCATTTAAATTACGATTTCTGATGGCGCAGAACAAAGGGTATACGAAAACGTTTTAAGCCACCTTTTAAGGGATTAACGGAAAAGTTACATACGGGATGAGAGAGAGGGAAGTGGGGGAGTGGAGAGGGATAGGGTGAGATGGGATGGGAGAGATATGGGGAGGGGTAGGGTGGGAGGGAGATGGGGAGGGGTAGGGTGGGAAGAAGATGTTTTCTATTCCGTGTTCTTTCCCTTAATCGCCGTAAAAGATGCATTCGAGACGCTCCAAATAATTAATCACCTTTCATCTCTGGCCCTACGAGAATGCCCTATCAGGGCAAAAAGTGGCTTAAAAGATGTTTCAGATGATAATATCTATCTCTCTCTCTAAATCTCTATCTCCCTCCCTTACTCTCTCTCTTTCTACTTATCTCTCTTAATCTCTTACTTTCTCTCTATCTTTCTCGTATTTGCTCTCTCTTACCCTCTCAGTCGAACAGTTTAAATCTCGAATTGACCTAGATGATACCATTGTAATATAGAGTATAGTATGAGTATAGCTTAGAAGCAATTAGATAGGCTTCATCTGTTCTAGTCCAAACTCCTGATTTTGTTCTCTTTTTACAACACAGTCAAGAACCTTTTCCGCTTTCTGGCTCGCAAAAGTGGGTCAAGAGGCGGGCGGGGAGAGCCTTCACCTGGGCTACCCTTTCTCTCATGCTATAGGTTAACGTTAGGGCCTTTCCAAATAAGTACCTCCACTCTATGATCAGCAATGGCCTTCGAGGTACTACTTTGCCTTGTGACTCTCTCTCTCTCTCTTCTTCTATATCTCATTTTCTTACTGTCTCAATCTCTATTAATCCCGATCTCATTTTCTCTCTCTCTCTCTCTTACTCTATTACTTACTTATCTTTCTTAATTTCTTACTTTCTCTGTTATTTTCTATCTATCTTACTCTCACTTTCTTATTTCCTCTCTCTCTCTCTCACTCTCTCTTATTTTCTATCTAATTTTCTCACCCTCTCTCAATTATTCTCTATCTCATTCTCTCTCCCTCTCTCTCCCCCCCTTCCTCCATCGATATGTTTACTTACTCATCCTTTGATTGCAGATAACATGTCGTAATAATGATACTGATGCTAATAATGATCTTAAGCCTCACGACCTGTGCCGCATTCTGCAAGGAGTTCTTCTTGGGATCCAGGGGGGTCCCATTCAAGTCAAAATTCGTGTTTCACCAGGAACTGGGTGCCTTTAACCCCCTGGACTGGGACTCCTCGATCCGCAAAAATTCCAGAAATTTTTGAGGCCCACCTATGCAGAACCCTCTGTTCCCTCAAGACTGGCCCCCCCCCGCCCTGTAAAGGTGTCGCAGAAGCTCCACATCCCAACCTACGAAGATTTTCCATAGGTTTGCTAATCCTCCCCTCTCCCTTTCCCTATCCACACCGGCTTAATGCCATCTTTCCCGCAACAGTCGGGTCTGAAGGCTAGAACAGATCAGAAAATTCGGAGGGAACGATTGCGCCATAAGTCTTGGGGCCTGATGGACACAATGGACCCCTCTGCAAGCAAATTTGTGCACGGAGCAAAAGTACTCAGAAGTACGAACGGCAAACGGTCTTTACGCCAACTTTCTTCCTTGGTCGGGTCTAATCAGGCCAAGGGAAAGAAAGAAGCAATCATGATCCTAGGCAGTAATAGTAATAGAAATAGCAGAAACAATAGTGCTAATAACTTTATTAATAGGATCAAAAGTAATAACGCTAATAAGAGTATTAGTAATAGGAGTATCAGAAGCAATAATTGTATGATAGTTTCACTAGAGAAAATAGCAGTAGTATTACTAGTAGTAGCAATAGTAGTAGTGATAATGCGGGTAATATTAATAGAAGCAACAGACACAGTTGTGGTAATATCATTTTTAGTAGTAGTGATAACATAAGTAATTGCTATAGCAGAAGCAGGGTTGGTAATAGCAGTATCAATAACAGTAGTAAAAGAAGCAGTGGTGGTAATAGCATTAGTACTAAAAGTAATAGTGGTCTGAGCAGTAATAGTAGTATTAGCAGAATCAGTATTATTAATAGCGTGGTTGTTCTGCAGAGAGCGGCGAAAGCGTCATATCGTCAGTGAGCAGCAGCGAGACGGGGCCAGAGCCCCCCTCTCTTAAGGGGCCTGAGGGGTCGTCGTCAACGGGGTGCCTCTGTGGTTGACGTAGCCACCAGCCACACGAGGTTTCTTAGGGAACGGGGATTTTTACCCTACACGCAACCCCGAAGAACCCCAAACGATACTGTACGGGGTCATGCACCCGCTCCCACCCCCCACCCTCTAAACGGGGGAAAGTGTGGGCCCAGGGATCAGCCACGGTCGCACCTCTACCACGTTCTCCTCCAGCGATCAGCAACCACTCAATAGGGAGCCCCACGGGGGGCCCCGTTACTACGTCGGGGGAAAGCCGCCTCCAACGCTTCCCTCCGAAATCTGGGCCTGTTCTTACCCTCACCAGGAGAGGCTGTACCCCTACCCTCCAGGAGCGATTGCTACCCTAATTTCGTCACCACCGACAGCAAACAGAGCCATAAGGTTGGAGCCTCTAAGGTGCCTCCTCCCTAGGAGCCCTCGATTCAAAGACCCTCGACTTCACCGCGCGGGAAAGGACTCGAACCGAGGATCCGCCTACAGCGGGTGATAGGGAACCCCTAAACTATAAGCCCTAAACTCTTCCCCCCCCCACACCATTTCCCCCTCTTAGTAATCTTAACTCTCCCCTCCCCTGGTCGTCAATGACGCACCTCATTGCTCTCCTTCTCTCATATGCCCAGGGCGATATATATATATATATATATATATATATATATAACAGAAGCAGGTGTTCCTTTCTTTTTAATCTTGCATTTAATGCAACATAATTTAGTCAGGAGAGCTTCATTAAACCATAAAGCCTTTAATCACGGTTTCCACCTCGAATTCCTTTTGAAAAATCTAATTTTGTAAACATAATTTGTACAAATATTGTATTCTTTTCCCCCTTTTAGCCCTCATTAATTTGGAATGGGGGAGTTAAGGAGGCATAAAGACCCAATCCACCCATCAATACCCACACAGTGACCCACATGATGGCATAGAAAAAAAGATAAGCCCACCCAAAGAAGATTGAATTTAACGAAAAAGGTATCTGGCAATCCTCAGGTGCTAATAGGTCCTTTTTCATCCAGGAATTCTTTCTTACTTTTTCTCCCGATGAAAATATCATCAGTTCACTTAAATTGCTTTATATTTAAGCTTACATTCTTCAATCAAGAATACATTCACATACTCTCAGATACTCCACATTCTACCAACTAAACGTATATATATATATATATATATATATATATATATATATATATATATATATATATATATATATATATATATATATTTACGGTGTGATAGAACGGTTTGAGGCTGCTTAATTTCAACCGCTATCACAAGTTATTTAGAAACACGTTGCTACCCACGTGCATTTTAGCCTTTAAGCCGGGCGCGTTATCGCCCTACCTGAGTCAATATTTAACCAAGGAGGTTCATCTTACCCCGGTTCGCCCCATGCTCCGACCTCGCCAGAATGAGTTAGACTTATGGGCAGATAAGGTATGTTCTCATGGCGCGGCTGGGCATTCCCTCGGAAGCCCCTACTCCATTGTCCCCTACGCCAAGGGGATAGCTCGACTATTTATATGGAAACTTTACCAATAAGAGCAGATTCAGATCCAGATTATCCTCGCGAGACATCCCGCAGATCCGGTCTCACCTTGTGCACCAGGGCCCTCTACCTCGAAATCCACTATTTTTTCCAGAAGAGGACAATATTCCTTGAGTGCCAAGGTTCGAGCCTTCAAGACGCCAAGTCCACAAGGCCTCCCCTGTTGTTCAGGAAGAGAACAACGTTAGAACAGCGATTGTTCTTTGAGCCCGTAGACAAGAGACGGTTCTCACTCTCCCTGTTGTTCAAAAGAGAACAACGTAGAACAGCCATTGTTCTTTAAGCCCGATCGTTAAGAAACGGTTCTCATTCCCAAGATGTCACGTTAGGATCATTTAATCCCCCCCCCCCTTCGGCTGGAACTCGCCAGCGGACCGAAGATTCCTTCGCGTTGCCTTCCTCTGCACAACAACTTTTAATTACGTAAGCTGAAAAATACCTTTGAGTATTTAACCTTTTTGTCAACCCTATCCTGTGCTTTAAATGTTTTAGCGAACTATCCCATCCCTTTAATTTTCATTTGTTTACCTTTTTAAATCTCTCCCAAATCTTAATCCTCGGATTAGCCAGATATTCCCACGACCCTTTCCATTCTCTGTTTATGTAAACATTTTCCGTTTTGTGTGTTGTTGATAGTTTATTTAATAAAACTCTATTTTATTAATGATAGCCATATTATTATCCTTGAGCTCAGTTCCACTTCTTAAGCATATTGAAGATAAATAAAATCGGTCAACCAGATAACTACGCACTCTAAATATAATTGAATAGTTCCCTCAACGAATAGTTATATATGGTATACCGTCGAGAGTCCATTCTACGACATAAATATATATATATATATATATATATATATATATATATATATATATATATATATATATATATATATTAAATCACAAATTAAAGTGTTTAAAATATTTGTATCCCCTAGTTAGGGTTTAGATGAAGGTAGCGTATTAACCACCTCCCCCACTCCTTACTATTTAAGACATTATCTTTCCTGACCTACGATATTGCATGAATAGATTTTTAGAATAAAGACGAAAGCTCCTCTCTCCTTTGAGTGTTATTTATCATAATTTTGACTCCCGTGCAAGTTGTGAGTTTCTTTTCATATATATATATATATATATATATATATATATGAAATGTTTGTAATCATTGCACGGTTAAGTTTATTCCCCAAATACATTAAAGGGACTTAATTATCATTATTTATTTGTAAATGTGATAGAATTATAATAAACTCTTGTCCATTTACTGTTTTCCTTTACTGCTTCTTGAAATGCCTTTGAATCTAGTGGGATTTTCTTGTGAATAACTTTTGCTCTGCACAGCGCTATTCAGAATTTACACCTGGATTAAGACATTTGCATTGTTCGTATACCTACTAAGAGCATTTTTATTTGGGTTAATATGTTCTTACACGAAACTGATAATCAAAATTTTGGTAAATTCCAATATATGGTTAATTTTCGACCTATTTTGACACCATACTCTCTTTTTTACATTCTAACCAGTTAGGCACACGTCATGGAGTGTATGGTTTTGACATATGAGGACATGATCGCCAAATTTAAAGAACAGGACGAGGTAGCTACCGCTTACTTTCAAAATCACGGGGTTCTATCATTCTATAATATCTACACGTCTTGAAAAAGAATGTAGCTCGAATATTTAGGAAGATTCTTTCGATAAACTCTTGAGTCCAACTTTGTATTTTACCCTTAAACGGTTATTGACTGGAAAAAGGTTTTGCTATAGCCAAGCCATGGTTGTTTAAGTTTCAATTTTGTTGCTTTTATTTGAATATTTTGGTTTTTTATTATTTTTTTGATTAGGATTTATTTTTATTTTCTTTAGTAGGCAGGAAATTAGCCAAAATGAATTAAAAAGTGAATTAATTAGCTTGAAACGCCATCTTGAAATAAGTGATCCTGAGTTAAGCTCGCTCATTTAAAGATGGCAACCGATTATTCATGATTAATTGAAATTAGGCATCTTTACCCACCTCAGTTATCATCGGTATTGAAAAGTGAAATAAATGTCGCGGGAAAAACGGGTAAGTAGAAATAAAGAGTAGAATTCGTCATTGCCGATAAATAGAGAAGGATCATCCTTGTGTTCGAGTACAAGCGTGACATTTACCAGCACGAATATAAGGAATTATCTCAAATGCTCTTACTGTGGTTTGGGGGCATCTTGTAGATGTAGTTAGTTGTTTGGTTGAGATTACGCGACGAGTGCGCCTGTTTTGCCACGCTTTTCAACGTGGTGATACTCGCTTTTTGTGCAGACGTGGCCTTTAGTTTCAGGGCTGTTTTTCATGTTGGTTGACTTTGGTGATAGTCTGTCTTTGTGCACGAAAAGCCTACTTTTTCTCTCTTATTATTGCGTGGCTTATATTAAGGTGAAGGTCATTTTTGTGCAGCGGAGGTCTATCACTGCACAAAATACGAATTTACCACATTAAACATCATGCAAAACAGAGCAGAAACCATAGCCTCCTCCCCACAAAAAAACGATATTTACGTTAAACAGCATTCAAAAACAGTCCGCCAACACTAGTCAACACACTTTTTGCTGACTTATGTTTTGTGGGTTTTTTAACCAATTTTGACCTGCTGATTTCAATTATGGGAATCGAATATTTTGTAAAACATCAGGTTTTCATTCTACAGCATATTCTTATTTTACGACGTACTGCATGAATTTAGTTGGTAAGGATAGTTTCCCTTAGTGCTATTTATAGCTTCAAACCATAACTTAAAATGTCAACAGTATTTAAAAGGATAAGTGCATTGTAAGATAATATCACCTACTAATAATTACATACCGTTTATTTTTCTAATAAACTGGAGAAAACACACGCAATCGTGCACATACCTATACATTCATGGAAGAAATTTTCTCATGCTAGTGTCTGGAGTGTTTGATGTCTACACAGTCTTGACGAATGCTCCAATAGTATTCTGCCATCATGTTTGTGTTCCATCGGCCTTGATATCTCTCCTACATAATCTTGATATCTTGATGAAAACGTTCTCCGTCCTTATCACTCACGTTGCCAAGATTTGCAGGAAATTCTTTAAGATGGCTCATAAGGAAATGAACCTTTATGTTCACGTTGTAGCCTAAACGATGAAAGCTCTACCAAATCTGTGTAGTTAGCAGTCTTTTTCTTTTTAAGAAATCCTTTGAAAACAGCGACAAATAAATACCATGCTCCTTTTCTATGTCTGTTATCAAACTCGAGAAGTTTTAGTTTTCCAATAATTTTCTGATTTGTACCCCATCAAAAATCCAGCCTTTATTTTATCATAACTCAAGCCAGGAAATATTGTACATATGAATTTGAGACAGTCACCCTCCACATTAAGAGCTTTCACAAATTGTTTCATCAGACCTGGTTTAATATGAAGTGGCGAAAAGATGATTTTCTCTCATCCAACAAATGGTTGGCTTATAATATTCTTCTCCCCAACAGTCAAATTTTCTATAACTGGCCAGAGTTTCTGTTACCAATATTTTTCCTTGGCTCGGCTGTCCCATAAACAGGAAACACGTATATTTTGTATAGCCTCCTTTTTGCCCAAGTAAAGAATTTATCATTTTCAGACCCAAACATATGATCCATTTGTGTTATCATATTTGAGTAAATCTAATAATGATCTTATTTGTTTAAACTTTTCTTTTAAATGCACAGTGACCAGAGGAAATCAGACCGAACAAGTTTCCATTATGGAATAACACACATTTTAGACTCTTCTTTGAACTATCTATAAAAAGTTTCCATTCAATTGGATCATGCTCTGAAACACTCACCGCGTTTAACAGTCCCGCTCCGTCACAACAGTAAACGAAATCTTGTTCAGTTCCGATAAAAAGTTACATTTCCTTTTTCCTGTAACAAATACTTCTCTTTACATCTAGAAGCTGAAACTTTTGCTAACTCTATTGACAGGCCTAGGTCTCTAACTAAATATTTAGTTCTAGTTGGCTAGTTCCCACATTCTTGCGTCCTTTGTGAGTACAAAGTCTAGATCACTGTAAAGTTGATTGCTTACATCGGATCCACGTATATCACATACATCGTCCAGTGAAGGAAGTTCATTAAATAAAAGTACTGGAATTTCATCTGAATGAAGCAGTGGACGAATTGCTGAATCATGATTTGGCACCTTATTTTATGTCACGTTTTCTTGCTATAACCAGAAGTCTTTGTGAAACAAGAGTAGCAATCGTTTACATGGTTTTCTGGATCCTGCCACACCATAGGAATGTCAAATCCTAGTTGTTTCCCTGTGCCTTTTGTCCATTGGCGTAGATTTTCGTCTCATGGTGTAAATACATTGTGCAGGGACCATGGTTTATCCTGATCACCTAATTTAATCTTAAATTAGCCAAGAATGCTCTTTTCACATAGCCACTAATGTTCATTCTTTGAGTTGGTGCAGTAAAGCAACAACATATATAGCAAAACGAGTCAGGGGAATTTAAACATTTCCTTCTTCATGAGGCCATAGTACTGAATGTTATTGCCAAAAACAAGTCTGAAAATACACAAAATTATATTATACACAATTGCTATATATATATCTAGATGTGTATAAAGATAATTCTAAATACATAAATAAAATAAAATAAGAAGCATACCAAACGACTCCACTCCCGTTCACTTGGTCGTAAGATAGACTGCTACTATCAGTGGGACCAATATGGAACAGTCCCTAAATAAAAATCTTGCCGTGATATAAGAAAACTATTGCCATTTTTAAGCACAGTGTCCCCGAATTTCCCAAGAACAGGTCTTAAACTTAAGTCAGCATAAAGAAGTTAAAATTTGTGGACCAGTGTTATAGGCCTCATGTGCACAAAAACCGACTACCACCACGTTAAACAGCATGCGAAAACTGATTAGAAAAAGTAGGCCTCTTCTCTTTTTTTGTAAATGACATTTGATCCATATATTTCTAAGTTCGGAAAGACAATATACAGAAGACAATATACGCTTGGATCAAATAAAATCTCTTAGATTTCCAATGGTAAAGGAGGAAAGTACAAAACGGAGAGTTTTCTTTTCCTCAAATGTAAAGCGCAATACCAACGGAGTGAAGTCCAGTGTAGGAAAATAAAATGTATGAAAGATATATAGCCGGAGATCTAGCAAGCTTTGGGGACAGAAGAAACTGCACTTTGGGAATGAGAGTGCACTCAATCCTCTAGTTCTTAGCCGCAGCAAGGTTAACTACACTAAATCTCGCCCCTCTTTGTGGGTGTAAACGGAGAGAGCGGGTTTAAGAGGGTAGGTGGGTGGGTTGCCATGGCAACTGGAAACTGTCCATCAAATTTACTTTGAAGAGAACCACGATGCAAAAGAGGCGAAACAAGTTCTATAATTTCATACGCAATAAGTAGATGGCGATAAACATATCCCACCCTTTGAAGACGTGGTAGCAGGAGGTAAGAGGAATGTTAATTCCAAAGGATTGCTCGCACGGACCATAAAAACATACTTAGATTAGAACACGCACACCGGTGAGAGAAATGGTAGGGTAGGGTAAGGTAAGTTAAGTTAAACTATGGTATGGTATTAAAGGGTAGGGTAGGGTAATGTAGGGTGTTGTATGGTATGGCGAGAGATAGGGTATAAAGGACCACACCTCTCGAGTGGCTTCCTAAACTGAGCAAATTTTTTTTCAGAAACCCAAAAGATAACCTGGCAGAAGACGGGATGATCAAGTCAGGTCAAAGAGGGGAGCAACGTGGCAAACTCGAGCAGTAGATCAGGATAAATGGGGGCTTTTTCCCGAGAGGATAATAAACTCAAAATAAAGATCAGACTGACAATCCCCCCAAAAAGGCGAGGGTAAGAGGGAGAGTAAGAACGATGTAATCATTTGCGATCGCTTGACTTCCCTTTCACGTCTGGGGAGGATGGATAACTTGAGGATAAGGATAACTCCTCTTTCACACGCACCCTAATGAATCGCCCCCCTCCTACCTCAAGTCCCTACCTCCCTCAGGCCCCAGCCTTGGTATTTAGCGTTAAAGAATTTTGTTATCAGTTTGATCCTTCCTGGTATTTTCCTTCATTTCGTTCTCATTTTTGCTTTTCTTCTTTTCTCTCTTCGGGCCCCATTCTCCCCCAGCCCTAGCTAAATCCAGTACTCGCCCTTAGAGAGGTGGGGGGTTAATACCACTGAAAGTTTACCCCTTCATAGAGGAGTTTGACAAGTATAGTGTTCTCCCCCCACCACCACCCCATTCTCGTCGGGAGCACCCGTAAGGGCGCGGGGTGGATGCATCAATATCAGTGGTTGTCAATGCGCCCTGCGACGACCTCACCGGTCCTGTGCAACCTCGCAAAACACAACTATGGATTCATACACCCCCTACCACCTCTTCCCCCCCCCACACACACCCACCTACCCATTCTATCAACTCCCGTTGAATGAAACACTTATAATAAGCAAAGGATGTGTATGTGTTTGTGTGTGTTTAGGTGTGTGTATGTGCCGAGTTTCAACTTATTCTTAGACAATGTTTCGTCCTCCCTCCTCCATCCTCCACTCATAATGGCCCTGCATTAATGCTTTAGATATGTCGGATGCGGAGATGTGTGTAAGTGTGGAGAGAAGCAAAGAGGTCTCATGGGATCGTGGAGGTATTACAATGAAGGAAGCAAAGAGAAATTTGGGGGTTTTTTTCTTTTCTTGGATCGTAGTGGCTGTATGAGTGAGTGCGCAAGTAAGATAGGTGTTGTATCGCCTGCAACCGATGAGTCGGTTGAAGATAGAAGTATTGAATTGTTGAAAAGCAAATGGAATAAAGTAGAGTTATTGAAAAAATTGAGGGAGGGAAATAAGTAGTGTTGTCGGGTTGTTATAGCGTGCTAGAGTTGTATAGAAGTCAGAGTACAGAGATGTGGACCAAACGTGTGTTGGTATGGAATATTTTGGAGTAAAATTATGTAGATGTTTGAATGTAGATCGATATTGAATTTTAAACATACGGTATGGTATAACTAGTGGATGTCAGGGAAAATATGGAGATATTAGTAAACATTTATCGTAATGTGAGTTCTCTCTTCTTCCTATCATAGAGGATACTTTTGTGCATCTTGTATACAGAAGGAAATACCATGGTTTAATTTCACCCTCCCAAAATTTGGCAAAGGCAATCTGTCTTCCTCGGTATTAACAGAAAAAGCACCATTGTGAAGATCTCCGATCGCCTGGGTATCAATGTGTAGACGGTGGAGAGGGTTAGGAAAGAGTTGGATCACTCAGGGGGTGATGACGAGGGGGCGGCGGCTCGGAAATCTCATTCTCAGCGGATTGATTGAAAGCTAACCCCATAATGTCTCCTTGAGGTCAAAGCCTACCATTGGCAACGACGATTCCAGTAAGTCAATGATCTCCATAGCCAGACACAAGGGAGTGTCAGAACCTCTCATCATGAAGCTAGTGCAGTAGGACATCCGCTACTACTCATAGAAGATGAGAAAGGGCCAGCTTCTGTCGAAGAAGATGATGGACAAGCGGAAAGAACGTACTGCGAGGTTTGTAAACAAACTGAAGCATCCCCTCATGTCCACCATGCTTTGGTTCATCTCACACGAGAGGAATTTCTACTAGGACCAAGTGGTGAACCCGCAAAAGAACCGCTGAATTGCTGGGTCCCCTAAAGATAAACATTCAAAAACAAGTTCTGGGTCTACATCATGGAGTTTGGGGGCTCAGGATCGAGGGTGGGGTTATGCCCCCGCTTATCTTCCAGGGGGGCTACATCAAGTGAAGCCAAAATGTGTTATTTCCCTTCAGGATCTAATTTAGTCTCCATTTAACAAGGAAATGGACAAAGAGTTGAAGTGGATTGGTAGCCAAAATTGAAATAATTGAAGGAAGAATATTTCAATGATCAAATGAAAGGAGATATGTTATAAAAACATAGATTACACTTTCTGTATTGTTTAATCTAGTAGGGGGTTAAGGGGGGTGGGGGTAAGGCACATCAGTCTAGTACCAGGCCTACTTTATAGTTCAGGAAACCAAGTCAAAGAAAAGGAATAAACAAACAAAGTAAAAAACAATGATAAAAAACGCAAAAAAGAAGAAATAAAACACAAGCAGGAAGAAGGAAGCACGCTCCGGGGTCGAAGAAGGAGGGGGGCAATTAATTTAGTAGCAAAGTTCTCTCTCACAAGTTTTGTAGCAAACATGGTCATTGGTTCGAACCATCAACTCTTTTTATAGTAGAACCAAAAAGGGAAAAAATAAACTCATTACCAAAAAATTAACATTGACGACTTATACTTTATTAACTTTTTCTGTTGTCTTTGCTTTATTCCTTTTTCTTCTTCACTAGATGTCATTTTTAGCTGAAACCAACGAGGGCACAAACGAAATTTTATGGATCTTGAAGGATAAAATTTGGCGCCACATCACAATCCCTTGTTGGAAGCCAGAAGAAATACGATAGAGAATAAAGTAGTGAAAGGATTAAAGCAAGATAGAATTATATAGCAATCCTTCGCAATCCATCTTAATGGGATCCGAAGTGTGTATCTTAAACCATTTGAACAAATTCGTAGAAAAGAAAAAGAAATTCCAAAGTGCGAGTTTTAAAAAAATCGAGAACAGATAAAAAGAATCAGAAGGAAAGAAAAAGATGTATTTTTCCCTCCGTTCGCATCATTTGCCTATTCTTACCTGTTGGTACCGTTTTATTAATGAACGTCCTTCTAGCTTGGGTATCAACCTATCTAACCATCTATGTTACTAGTCACCTTGTTGCTTCTAGTTGGGATAATTTCGAAGAAACATTATTATTATCATCGGCATCAGGTAAGGATAGAAACTGTCCCGGAATTTAATGAGTCAAATTGAAGGGAAAATTATTCTAAATGTAAATTAATCATTTTTTTTGGACATTTCTTTAAGAGAAGAAATATATGACCGCCTCGAATGAGACGAAATTAATACTGAACGTTTAAATTGCATTTTGGCGCGCAATTTGTTTGATGTCATTTTCCCTCCCCTCTCCCCCCTTCCCCTAATTCTATAGCGGTAATTATCTCCTCTTTTTACAGTTACATCCACGCACACACGCCGAACGAGTCTTCACAGGCAAACCTCAAACATGGGGTTAGGTGCACCCCTTATTTCCATATTTCTAAGTTAAACTTTGCTTACAAATATTTTTCTAATATTTTCTTAGGGGATTAACTCAGTGTACCTGCAAATAATTAAAGAAAAAATTTGAGAGAAAAGAACTTTGTTATTCAAAGGTACGAGACGAGTTTCGGAGAATCAGCTCAATCCTTCTGCTGTCTAAAGACCAAATATTACCTTAACACATTCCTTTTATGTATACAAAATGAGAAAAAAATCGCCCTTTCAACTCTTTTGTTTTTCATTAATATTTTCTTATTCTAAAATCTTTCTTTTGTGGTACATATTTGATTTTGGGCCTCTTCAACAATTGAGTACTTTCTTCCAGTGTCGACTTTGGGCATCTGATCTAACCCGGGTGCTGTTTTTCACTTTCTGATTTTTTGATCAACAGTTGAATTGTGTCTTAAATTAAACGAGCGCTTTGTTTTTACAAACTGAGTTAAGTTAGGTTAGGAGAAAAATAAATAATCAAAACAATTTAATACATTCCGCAAGAAAAATGCTGGTTACTATCTGCCCAAGTTTATTTTAAGAAAGTTTAACCTCATTTTTCACGCTTTGAAAAAGATGGTGGGTGATTTAAGAAGTGCATACGATGATGAAAGATGGTACCGGTTTCCCATAGGGCAGTTGTGTCGGGAGGGCGTGGTCCTACTACAGGTTTCACTTGTAGCACGGGTTTCACAACTTTCTTCTCTTCCTTAGTTGAGATTTATGTTGATGATGTTCACAACGTTGATACTATGTTTTATTTTACGATCCAAAGTTTAAAGTTGATTATACAAGTAAAAATTAATGTGCTCATGTGGTGGGTATGGCAAAGAATAGCTACCTTCACACTGTCTCTGGCACACTTGAAGACTCATCTAATCCAACCGAGGAAAGAGCCGTATCCAATATACCAGGCTAGCATCTCTAAAAAGAAGTGTGCCAATTGTTTATTTTAGCCGTCATTCTTGCCGTGAACTATAATAGATAGATTGCATAAAAATTTGGGTCTAGGAATAGGTTACCTCCTTAGAAAATTTGTCTATATATATATATATATATATATATATATATATATATATATATATATATATATATACATAATTTATCTATTGGTTGGGAAAAAAAGAATAAAAGCCACGAAAATATGTATATATATATATATATATATATATATATATATATATATATATATATATATATATATAATTATATACACGTATATCCTGTAATGTATGTACGTGTCCTTCGCTACGTACAAGTGCGCTCACTTCGTAAAAGTAATCCGTTGATTACAAGGTATAAGAGTGCGATTTTAATACAGGGGCCGATAGCGTTTAATGAGTTTACGAGTACCAAGTTGCAGTTCAATGATGTATTTAAAGAGTGGAAACCAAAAATATAATTTTAATAAGAGACTAAGTTATTTATATATACATACGAAAAATATAGGAAAGGTAAATAAGGATAATACTGACAGAATATAGATAATTGGCAATCGGGTAAAGTTAATTACTTGTTAATTAGCTTTTAAAGTGGATACTATAAATCAGCTATACAGGAGGAATACTTAAAAGGTGAAAAGCGGGAAGATTAACGGGAGATAAAATCAAGGGTCATTTTACCTTAAAGGGGATCACGTCCAGGAAGAGAAAAACTTTAGCTAGTCGCCGAGGGGGAATGTCGACAGAAAATGGTCGTGATTCTCGGCCGAATATCCTGATGACGACGAGGATGAAGGGGGTGGGACCAGAAGACGACTTCATGATCCTCTTTGAAGACGGGCGATGGCACCTCTGCTCCAGAGAAGTGCAACCTCCAAAAATCGAGACTCTGACGCGGCTCGGTTCGAAATCTCACACGCGAAACTAGAGATCTTTGAGCGGGGCGAGGGGGGGGGGGTCCAGATGAGACGATAGGAATCCCGGCTAGTCATTCGGGGAGAGAACGATTCAAGGCTTGCTCTGAACAGAGTGAGCCTTCTCAAAAGAGAGGGATCTGCCTGATGAGATCCAACCTCGATGGGATACGCGAATACCAGGGACTTAGGGAAACAAACACGATCAGAATCGAAGGCGACTGGTTGTCCAACTTAATCTACCGATCTTCGATGACCACAAGGTATTTATATGACGGCCATTTTTTTTGGTCCTTAATCGCTGGAAGGCACAGACGTCTGTGAGAAGGCTTCCGGCACCTACAGGGATTGGCTTTTTTCGCCCGACACAGGTCTTAATCGTCTCCAACGATGTGGGTGTGAAACTTTCGGCTAAAATTTTCCCGACTATGGATATTAGCGTTTCTTTGGCAAGGTGAAAGCTTTTAGCGCCCAACCTAACTACACCTGTGTGGCTCTGACGGATATTCAAATTCTTTCTTCCTCTTTTTCTCTTTTGATACAGAGCTTACTCCACGTGGGGTTATACCTAGGAGACATCGGGAGGGAAGGAATTCAGAAAACAAATGAAGGGCGTATTCTTCTTGGCGTCCCTTTCCCTTACACCTTGTCATTTCTCGCATTCATGAGAAATATTAATTGTATGTGCGCCTCGCGTTTAGCTCTATTTCTTTTGTTGCCTCTTGAATTCATAATTAATTTCTCTCTCTTTCAGTTCTTCCGGTCGAGCTGCTTTACAAGCTCGTCTATTCGAGAGAATTTTTGTTTTACCGCCCAGCTGAGTGATGTAAGGTAGAGGCTTCAGTGAGCTCAATACGCTTTTGAGAGAGATGAGACCATCCTTTTAAATCATTCTTAGAAAACTAAGAAATTAAATCACGTAAAAAGAGTCCTTCGAACATCCTAAAATAAGGAAAAATGCGTGTTTTTTTTAAGATTTGCAAAAAGGATAAGTCCAATGACCTAGACTCATCTTTAACCAATCTTAAAACGAATTAGTGGCATTTATAAAAAATATGGGATGAACCGAAGTGATAATAAATGACAGGAATTGTCAAGCAGTACAATATATATCGTTCTAAGAAATTAAGCGATAAAAAACGTCTTACATTGAGCTGAAGCCATCCCTCGGGCTGTTATGTCTGTAAGCTAATTCTCTGACTTTTAAAATAGATGAGATGAATTAAAAACCAAATTAAGAACGAATTCATTGACTTTGCCATTATCTATTGCACTACAGGTTCATAATATTTGGATCCGCTCACCTTTATGTGTACAAATTATTTGGTTTAGAAGAATTACATTGAGTTGACATTGAAAAACAAAGGAAGAAAGAAGAAAAACCGTTGCATTTTATTTCTGTCCTTAATTTGTTAGCCAATTGAGTTAATTATTAGTTAGTTAGGTTAGTTTGCTCGGTAGTTTATTGTGTTATGTTGCTAATTTAATTGGGTCTTTCTTCCCTTAGTAAGCATGAACAAAGTTCCTCAAATAGCTAATGAACCTCACATATAGATCAAAATGACAATCTTTCACATACTCGAAGGTACCAGAGAATGGTTAAGATAACTTTCGTATGGTCTTCAATATAGTCTCAATATTGAAATTTTATTTGGAGTCAGTTTTCTGATGACTTTATTGCATATTTGTCTTCCAGGCACAATTTGCTATTGGGACTCGTATAAATATGCCAACCTACTGCGGTTGTGTAAAGGCAGTTAAAACCAACATTTTTATATATTTCAGCAAAAAGCCTCTTTTTAAATAAGGGTTTATCCCGCATAAAAATAGAAACCTTCTTCGAAGCCATTCTAGGGATAGATTAGCAAATATCGCTTTGTTTAAATATGGCATCTTATTGCGTCCGTTTTAGAAAACGGTAAAGGAAAAATTTTCGCTGATAAACTGGTCACGATAACTGACTTTTCTAAATCTCTCGGAAAGGGCTCTCAGATTAATAGACTGGATAGGATAAAGAAATAAATCTTCCTTTATGAAATTTCTTGGATATTTTGAATGCAAAAATACTTTGAAAAAATTAAGAATTCAAATATGTCTCAAAAAGCCGTAAAATATCCTTAATAACTCTGGGTTTAATTGGTTATCTTAGTTAAGAAGGGGAATATGGTCCACTGATTGCAATTTTTCATTTAATAAAAGAAAATTACGTGGGCAGGGTTTCCTGATCTTTGTGAAAGAGGTTATAAAACTGCTATTTTTTGTAATTGTTAAAATATTTTGCGAAAACACGGAAGGTCATCTGCCATCAAAAGTTTTAAAGACGTTTGTAAGCAAAGTGATCAATTATAGGAAAGTATAATTTGTGTAGTTGAAAGAAAATATGCCTGTCGAAGAAGATACGGTGGTATCACGCTTTTAACAGAGTCGGGCCCACGGGTATTCAACAAGACCGCCAAGTCCCGGCCTAGGTCTTGTGCCCAATTTATATTCGAGTTCGTTAATCCAAGGTCGGTCAATAGCATGGGGAATTGAGATTGCTGTTTGAGCTCAGGAGTTATTGAAAGAAAAACCTCTTACACAAAGAACCTTTAATATGGAAGTAAATAATAGAATTATTATTGGTCACGAAAACTAACCAAACTAATATAATAATGAATATGTGACTAGTTGTTAATACAAGCGGGCAAAGAATGAATATGAATAGGCCAGGAATTGTAACAATCACTAGAAACACCGTTATTATACGCCGGTTGAGATAATATTAATTAAATGCGAGGAATTACGGAGTTTTCGGGGAGTGAATTAAATGTAGGAAAAATCACAAGACTGGGACCTCGATTTTTTCTGTACAGCGGTGAATTCGATGAAGCCTCAGGGGAGACTTCGTAGAGCGGAAGAGGAGCGTAGACCAGGTTCGACGTTGTCCTCCAAATGGGAATCACGAAGGGCGGAGGGAGAGGGGGGAGTCCACTCCCGGGACTGGTGTCGGCTTGGCGACCAGATGAGAATGTGCACGGAAGGACTTCTCGGACTTCCTTGCTTTTGCCTCACGTTTGAGGTTAAGGTACACGGACCTTGTAGAGTGCGGGGAGAGAGCGCAGAGCTGATCCCCGTTAGCCATCCGAATTGGGAATAAAGAAGGAGAGTAATCCGACTCTGACTAGAGAGATTACGAAGGTAAGATCCGCTCAAGGGACCACAGGCTACGACACAGCGACCCAACGGGAGACGTGACGGACGGACGTCGGAATAAACTCTCGCTCACAAAGAATGAAGTCACTCGCATAAATAAGGCGGGTTTCTGCGAGGGACAGGTTTAAGGAGAGAGTCGTAAGACACCTGGCGTTTCATGGGAGAATTGAAATGTAGCCGTGTAAACAGCCCCAAGTCACGGGCATCTCTCAGTGGCAGGGAGGGGGAGGGAAGTGATATATCTCGTTTTCGACTTTCCACTGGGGTATGATAACCGAGCACAATGGTGGGGGGGCGCCCGACAGGGTTTAGAACTGATTGAAGGCTCTGGGGTCCAGAAACTAAGGTGATATGGCCAGACTATGTCTTGGAATGTTTGCACCTTTGACCTCTCTTGGGCTAACTTCCAAAATGCCATTAATAGACAACACTGGCGAGAGGTAAAGATGGTTTACTCAATTTTTTATTAAATATAACCCCTTTAAGAATTCCTCAATTTTAAAAATAGTAAGTTAAGGCCTCGAATTTCTAGCAGAAACACGGAAAAGTCGCTGCCTTCTCTACTATACTCCAAAAAATATATTTAAGTAGGAAAGAGATAACTACCATGGAGGTCATCGATCACCTACACCCCAAATAAGGCTGTGCATATATAGAGTACAGTGATAGATTAAGGCAGGAAAATGAAGCTCTTCTCGGTCAGTGAAGGGTAAATGCAACGCCCTTAGGACATATATCCCCAGCTCTTTAAAGAGGTTGGTTACGACATGAGACTTGAGATTGATCGAGTGTCTACCCAGAGTGAGCGTCTAACGTTTAAATCCCTTGCAGTTGAAATGGGCCTCACAACCGTACCACGATGCGGGAGAATTCTCTCGCGTGGCAGTAGAATGTACACAGAAATAACAGTATACCTCTATTCCATTTCCAGCTGCACAACTACTACCTGGAAGGAGGTAACGCAATGTCAGCAAATACTCAGTATGTTTCCTTCGTAACTTCTCTCGCATTCGCTCTCACTTTGATCGCCAAAATCTTGAGACTGCTGTTCATGCTTTCATCACCTCACGCCTTAACTACTGTAACTCTCTGCTTGTGAATCTACCATCCTCCTCTCTCATCCCCCTTCAACTTGTACAGAACGATGCCACGCGGCTTCTCCTCCGTCGCCCTCGCTTCTCTCCCTTGAAACCCTTGCTGTATGAACTGCACTGGCTCCCTGTCAGATCCCGTACTCACTTCAAGATACTTCTCTTCACATTTAAGGCCCTAAACAACAAGGCCCCGTCTTACCTCTCTTCTGCCCACTCACCACGTCATGTCCCTTGGGCCGTTCGGTCATCACATGCACCTCTTTTGAATATTCCTCGTTCATCCCTCTGCTCAATTGGGGACTGCTCCTTCTCAATCTGCGCCCCTAAGTTGAGGAATGCTCTTCCTGCTGAAATCAAGTCTTCTCCCTCTCTTACCACATTTAAGCGTCTCCTGAAAACGCATCTTTTCAGTATTGCCTTCTCCCCCTTCTTGAATTTCCATTGAATTTCCATTCTCATCTCAGCACAACGTGCGCTCTGGGAAGGCCTCAGGCCTTGAAGAGCGCATTACAAAAGACTTATTATTATTATTATAAAGAGAAGGATGGAAACATGATACCAGCTGTAAATGGAGCATCTTACTGTCCGACTCTCAACGCGTGGTGGATTGGGTCGCAAATCCTTTATAACACGGAAAGATGGGCAGGAGCATGCGCCTAGCACGCTCAACTGCAAAAATATTGCTAATGAAGAACAGGAGGAGACGAGCCCCCTTAGCTCCACCTTCATTGCCCTGAGCCGACGGCAATTCGATTTAAGAAATATGCCCTCCAGGCCTATCTCGGAGAGATGCGCAACCGTATTCGAAGAGAAAACCCTCACTGGAATGTTCATGCGCTTCCCGGAAGCAGGGCTCCAGACGATGTCGGCCGAATTAAGCGCTGAAGACGCTATTCTTTTAGAGGACATATCGGGGGAGGTTGGTTCACTATTCTAATCTTTTCCTAACTCTGCCTCGAACTATAGGTTAGCGGGGCTGTTTCAGAAGCATGAATCCCTGCTTTAGGAGTTGCACGGTCTTCGAGGAACCCAGCCCAACCTTAGGTGGGAAATTAGGATCATCAAGTTCCTTAGGTGCTTGCCCCCAGTTCGGGGACAGCTTTAATAAGCCTATAAGGATGCCTCACGGTGTTAGTGAGTATAACTTGCCTAAGGTTTGCGAATGGACTCGTAATCTTGGAGGCACCTTGAGGAGAAGGTTTCATTTTTTATAAACCTGATGCATGAGACCTCTCAAACTGCACCGGGTGAGCCAGGAGCAAGTCATTAGCCTTACGAAATAAAGATTATCCGTAGTCTGAACGGTCAGAATTTCCTTCTCCAGGAGCTATACATCATCAAATTGCTTAGGAGGAGCGTAGTGTGGCTCCGCACTTGACTCACGTAGCCATACTCAATATGGAATTCTCATGTACGTCCTTAGAGCCACTTACAGAGATTTTGGATAAACCCACCTTTGCAAGTCTACAGGAGCGATTCGTTTTGCAGAAGCGGTGGTGGTAGTAGCACAGCAGCGGGAGTAATACCATCTTGTACGCACAGTCTCAGGAAGTTTATCACGTTCAGATGTGAGGAAGCGTGTAGATGTGTCTCTCGAGGTGCCTCCCTGCTTTCTCTTCACATGTTCGACTTTGAGCGCTCAATAGTCGGCCAACCCTATGCTGATGTGATCAATAGAGCAGTCCACGAGTTCCATAGCTTAAACTACTCCTTTAACGACATTTATGGTTGAGAGTGGCGATACACTCACTGATGAACAATTAAGTGTCCTACGAGCACTAATCATGGCCGCCTCGGAAGGAACCAACGCCTTTACTAGAGAGCTCACGTCCGAGAAAGGGGTAACCTTCGGCTCTCTCCTAACCAGCTAGCTTTTGGTCTTCTCTGATGGATTATATTGCCCTTAGCCAGCAATTTGCCATCAGTGGAACAAATATACAGAAAGAATTTGAAGGCAGTAGGCTTGAAGTATCATGTAGTCTCTCATTAAGGACCCAGCCGTAATCGAGGCTCCACTCAGCGCACTTGCGTATTGGGTTTTTTGGGGGGCCCCCATCACAGGGCGCTTCGGGGCAGGACGTGGAAATCTTGGCCGGAACGCTTGTCAAAACGGGAGCGGACCTTGTCCGTCCCCAGATTTCCCACGGAAGGACATAAACTTTTAGTCTTCTTAGTCTTCCTGTTCGTTTTCATTTTGTAGGAAGTATAAAGAATGGACTGATGAAGACAAAGGCAAAGTTATATTATCTGATGAAGCTCATTTTAGCTTTGGAGCTTCTGGAAGATCTTTTGTTTAAGGAGAAAGCGCAAGTGCTTCATGAAAGCAATGTCTTCCCTACTCTGAAGCAGACGGACATTCTCTATTCCTGGAGATGATTTCCATCTGAAGGAATCTGGAGCACTACATAAAGATGTTGCCCAAGAACACTCCCATGAACACAAAATGGTACCAAAATGTGCATCATCCACACCATTTTCCAACAGTTCAGGACCAATTGGTGGATGATAACTGTATTTTTCAGGATGATAGCGCGCCTTTGACATAAAAGCAAAAGGAACACCAAAATTCTTGGTCGAAAATTACATCTGTTTCGTTTTGTTTTTACTTTGGCACGGGAATTCGCCAGGTTTGAACTCAATAAAGAAATTGTGGGTGATCTTGAAACTAGTGATGCTAAACAGAAGCCATCCAATTGTGATCAGTTGCGGGTGCTTAATGAACAAAAAATAGAGCAATATCAGTCAAGATGTCATCACAAATTTGGTCTCCAGCATGCCAAAATGAAATGAAGCAGTCAAGCAGAACAAGGGACAACATTGTAAATATTGACTGTGCAAATTGATTGAGTGAATTTATTAATAAAATCCGTTTGAAATTTAATTTTTGGTATATTTCCCCTTCAAAATCATTATACAAACATAGTAAAAAAATCATCGTTTGATTAGTTCTATAAATTTTCTACTAGGAAAAAAATATAGGTCTTTAATTATTTGGACTCAAAAATATAGGTTTCAAATTTTTAGTATATATAAATATATATATTTATATATATATATATATATATATATATATATATATATATATATATATATATATATATATATATATATGTGTGTGTGTGTGTGTACATAATAACTTATAGCAGTCGTAAAAAGAACACTAAAATCTCTTCGTTCCTTAACCCGACACACCAACAGCTCAATGGTAGGCGTCGGACACCCGCTTACACTATGGTTCGTGCCATCAAGAAAATGTTGTCGTGCTAATTAGCTTAAATATGCCATACAACATCCACATGCATCCAGTTACCTTTGCATGTAGCGACCATATCGGAACACATTTGCTCATGAATCAAAACCCGATACAGGTACCGGTACCGGCGAGGAAGGATTACAAGAGAGCAAACTGGGCTGGTTACACACAAGATCTTTGTAACTTAGTCCCAAAGGATGTCACTGACTCTAACCTGTAATATATTGATGAGGAGAACTCAAGATTAACAAAAACGATAATTGAGACGGACGAAAGATATATACAAAAGACAAGATAACGTACTCTTCCACATCCTCGATGGACAGAGAAAATGAAGAGAAAGAATAGGCAACTAAGAGGAATACTAGGATAAATAATTCTCCATGGACCAAATAGAAAGCGGTACGAAAAAATCAGAAGACGGAGAAAAGAACTGAGGCATCTCATAGAAGAACAGCAAAGCCACGTATGGGATAGCCTAATAGAGAAAATAGACGAGAAAAAAGACCCAAAGAGAACTGGAGAGTAATAAATAGATTTAAAGGCAGACCTCCGAGAGAAAAACTAACAATTAAGAATACAGGCGAGATCCAAGAACAGAGGACCACAGAAAACTTTCTTGAAATCACGGGAAATCAGTGTTCTCCATAACAGCAGAGGAGGACGAAGACTTCAATCCAGAGATAGACGAAATGGTCCACACAGACTGGCGAGAAAACATAAATAAGATCACTCCAGCACCAAGTGTAGCGCAAGAAAGGGAGGAAATTCTGGATACAGGGGCCTACATAACAACGGAAGAGTTCAAAGGCGTAATACAATCATTCATGCAGAAAGCGCCAGCTCCCTCAGGAATAACCAGAATTAATCTTACCAATGCATTTAACATAATCATCAGAACATTAAAGAATACTTTTGACGCGTGCTTAAACACCTGCTTTTTTCCTGATATCTATAAACTAGCCGAAATTATATTCATCCCAAAGCCAGGAAAACCATTAAACCACCTCAGCAGTTGCCGGCCATTATCGCTATTGAACTTTATGAGCAAAGTCTTCGAGAAAATCATTAACACAAGACTAAAAGAATATCTTGAAGAAAATGACCTTTATTGTGATTAGAGGTTCAGATTCAGAAGAGGCAGAGACACTGCAATGGTAATTGGCATAATAACAGAAAAAATAGCAAAGGCTCTAGCAGAGAATAACTACATCGATCTTGTCCTGAGAGATGTAGAAAAAGCATTCGATAAATTCGGGGTCAGAGGAATGCAATATAAGCAATTAAATCTCCAGATAAATAGCAATCTGAAGATAGTTTCCTGCTATTATGTGACAGACAGGAGAGCATATGTGAAGATCAATGGGTATTCAGGACCAGAATTCGAATTGGAGCCTGGACTCTAGCAGTGGGGCTGTCTCAGCCCCCCGCTGTATTCAATATACACAGCAGACCTGCCACCACCAATATTGCCTGTTTGCCTCAACATACATTTCGAGGACGACATAAACTAACATGTCGTCACTTCGTCCAGTTACGTACCCTCTTAGGCAACGCCAACAGCTTTAGAAATCAGCAGCATTAACAACTACGAAATAGATTGGAAGATAAGGGCAAACAGGATGAAATTTACAATAATCCCAATCTCCAGGAACAAAACAGCTGAAATTGTAATTGAAGATCAGAACTACAGATATCTTAGTGAGCGCAAAGTGATAGGACGCAGAATAACAAAATAGGCTACAAACAACATATAACGAAGAGGAAGAACAAGCGGAATCCATTGCTTAACCTACTGTACAACCTAAGAGGATTAGGCACGAAAAATCTATCTTGCACTACGAATAGAGGTAGTACTATACTCGCCAGCCCATATCAACAGTAAAACAAGGACCATAAATATTTGAACTCCAGAGAATACAAAATAAAGCTCTCTGCCTAATCACCAAAACCCGTAGGAGTGAAAGGAGAAGACTACAAGATCTACACCAAGATGCAGGATTAGTAACGCTCAACAGCATCATTAGGAACAGAGAGCTGAAAATATAGAGGAAGATAGACGATATACCTCCGATATTTGCAGAACACATGAGCACCAGAGCTGAAGTCCCCTTTAACATTCGATTTCCCAGCGGCAGACAAAGGCTAAGAATCGAGGAGATAAACATGTTTAATTAAGTAGAAATTCAAAAAGAGAGAAGCAACAAGCATAACGATAAAGATATTTAACCGATTATAAAACAAACCCAACCAACGAAATAACCAACTAAGACACTAGATTGATACTCTATTTAGACAACCAAAAATAAAGAAGCTAAATAGGAAGAAGCAACCCACTAAGAAGACAACACAGATCGAAAGTGTTAACAGAAATAATGCGAACAAAATGAACTAAAAGTCTAATAAGTGAACTATATTAAAAAGTTTAACAAAAATGATAGTGAATTAAAAGTTAAGAGTAAAACATAAAACGAACATAGTAAGCTAAAAGTGTAATAAATGAACTATAGTATTAAAAAGTTTAACAAAAATGATAGTGAAGTGAAAGTTAATAGTAAAACAAGTGAACCAAGTGAAACTAAATTGAAATAGTGAACAAGTGATAACAAGAGAAAGTGAATCAAAGTAAGCAAAGTAAAAACAAGTAACATAACAATACATAAACAAAGCTCAGAGCTCAGAGCTAAGATAACTCAAAACGGCATGAATACTGCAATAAACACATGAATGAAAGATGAAGAGAATAAGGGAGCAGAGATTAGGCGATCTTCCCGCTTCTGGATGAGCAACATCGGTGCTAAATTGTGAGAAAGGATGTAAGAATGATGAGAAAATGCATGGTGGTAGTTTGGAATCCACGTTAATCAGCAAGTCTCACTTGTTCCTCAAGCAAGGGTATTCCACCCTTTCCACCTTTGACTACCGAGGCTGCTGGATCGGCCTCCTCACCAATCTGTCCTCTTTTAACTCAACACTTTCCCTCTCTCACTATAAACCCTCTTCTAAAGATCCTTTCGGACTTCCCATTAAGCACTTTACTATCGGTTCACTTGAACTGAGGGTCAGAAGTACCGGGAGTTTCTTCCCGCGAGCTTCCTTCTCTTCTGTGCCCCCCCCCCCACACTCGTGGGAGGGGTACAGAGGGGATGAGTAACCGGGAGCCGTATCTTTTCTCCCCCTAAAAATAAAAGAAAATGAAGCTATTTTGACAGACGAATATTCAACTCAAACGTTCTACTGACTACCTACGGATAAAGCATTTTTACTTGCTTAGTAACGGACTTTGAGCAACGCCGACATAAAAAGAACAAATTCTGGAAGTCTTTTGGTGAATTTCGCTTCACCCTTCAAAAAGAGCTTATACTTTTTTACGACGAGGATTCATAATTCAATGAGGGCTTAAGAACCTCACTGCTCCCGTCCATCGCTCTGCGTGCAAACCTACTCTGATGTCTGCCATTTATTAATTTTTTTTTAACTAGCCCACAGTGGAAGCAAAATTCAGAAATTATCTCCAAACTGGGGCATAACTGCGAGTCCCGGATGGAGAAGAGAACTTCATCGCCCGTAGGACCCAGTTAGAATCATAGAGTGAAGTACACCCGTCTCGATGTAGTTGGATGCAGTTATGGCGCAAGTATCTGAGGGGGTGGGGGGGAAATTTAGAGGTCATTGATTCAACCGCTACTGCATTAAGTCCACCATAATTCACCCCTCTTGATGTTTCCACTCGTGATCCATCCCATCCATCCATCACCCATCATCCTGGCAGCAAACGAGCGTAGGACCAACTGGAAAATGGACGGAGGTGGTTTTTCACCATTTTTTGGACTCATACACCAACTTACCTTCACTACCCTCTACCTCCTTTACCATCTAATAAATTCCTTTCTCACTCCAAACACCATAATTCCACTTCCGTTTCAAAAAAGATGACATCACAGGAGGACTTAGTAGAAGGACGTGGAAGACCATGGAGACGCTCATTAAGAGGGTCTCCCCCAGGACCATATAAGGCGAAAACGCCTCGGAAAATAGAAAACTTTGCGAAACCCTCTACTTCGAACACAAGATGGCACTGGTGAAACCGATTGAAGTTTCATCAGGTTTCATTGCCATCTATGCAGAGATAAAAGATGTGGACCGGCTCCTGTCTGAAAAAGGACCTACCACATTAAAACACATCGGGGCAGAGGCAAAGAACCCCCCCCTAAGTGGAAGCGAACCGCAGTGTCATTTGCAGCAAATTGGAAAGTTGGGTAGGTAAAAACTCGACCGAAGACTTGAAGGAGGAGATCCTGAAGAGCAACCCGTATGCGAAAGTCCACGAGGTCACCAAATTTCGTGAACGCACCCACATCTTCAAAATATCCTTCACCACAACCAGCATGGCCAGAAAAGCGACAAGGACGGAATCCTGGTTTTCAATATGAGAATCCCAGGAGATAACATTCAGCAAGAGTATTTTAATAGCATACAAATGTGCTCTGTAGGCTATGAACTCGAGGACAACACAACAAGGACATTCCCCGACAAAAACAAATTGTGGTGCAGTGAATGCACCACAGATAGACACCGACTCGATAAGTGCGAGAGCAATAAGAAGAAATGTTTCAATTGTAAAGGGGGCCATAGCACCATGACCCTAAATTGCCCAAAGCGTCGAGACATCATCAAAGGAAGGATGAAGAAGAGAATAAAGCCAAAGTGTTGACCGCCGCGAACGCCACCAAGAAGAATGGAGAAATAAAAACTGCACCGGCTCGGGCACAGATGAATATCTCAAGAGGTATAAGTGCAAAGATACCGATCTGCATTACCAACGCAATTGGCTAATGAAGTAAAGCCTGGGTGCTACCACAAAGTACTCAATGCCCTCTTAAAAGCCAACAATCACCCGACAGTAATCATGCCTGCAGACCCTGATTGTTCCATGGTATTCAAAGAATCATTGATCAGAAACAACAATGTCAAATCTGGACTGGAGGAGATTGTAGAAGTTCCCTCATCGGAGAAATCCAAAGAGGACAATTAAGAGGAAGATGAAAAGGCTGAAAATGATGATAACTCCTATTCTTCTGACAAAGATGAGGGCCCCTGCACCCGTACACGAGCTACGAAGAGCTGGTCCAAAATCCCAAGTCCACCTCTGAAGAAGGAAAACCCTAGGAACAGTAAACCTGCCAAGACAGCCCCCAAGAAGGAGAAGAAGAAGCATATGGACAAACAATCGATATGATACGCAACGCACTAAAGATACTGGAAATTAATTCCAACTGCTGGACGACAAAAAGAATTCTTTAAGGGAAATTTATTCAGAGAAATTGATGCAGACATCATCGTAATTTCGCAATACAAGATTGAGACGCGTAGTGCAGAAATGAAAATCTGAAACTACGACTTGTTGATCACGAATTATTCACATGAGAGGTTCGATGGTGCCGCTATTGCAATAAAGATAGGGATTAATTTCAAGCAAGCAATTAATCTAGAATAATCCTACCTCGCGATTAAGTTTTAAGTCGACATCGGAAAGTTAGTCATTGCTACCGGATATCAACATACTAAGTGGAAATGTGTTACCAATTCACATCCTCACTGGCCTATTTGACAGAAGAGCCGCGAATGTATTAATGGAGGATCTGAAAGCCAGATGCCGAGAATCCGGATACAGGATCAAAAACAGTATAGGAAGAATTCTTTACTTATTGTTGGACAGAAATATTGCCCAGCGATTAGGCCCCGACTTTCCCACCCTTGTCAGAGCAGGAAGTGCCACAAAACCAGACATCTGTCTGGCGAATAGTCAGCTGCTGTTAAATTACTAAATGGAACTCCACCAGGTACCATGTAGTGACCATATAGGGATCCTACTTACTATCAACAGGAACCCTATACAAGTTCCAGCTGTAGTCACAAAAACCTACAGAAGAGCAGACTGGAGATGCTACGTGCACCTTCTTGAGGTCTACGAACTGCCCAACTTGGACGAGGAAATTCTTGAGGAGATCGACGAGGCACTCTAGGATCTCAATAACCATCTAATCAAAGCAGATAGGGCTTGTATCCATAAATCAGAGTATAAGACTATCTATACCTACAAATGGACCGAATACATGTAGGATATATACCGTGAGTTGAAATTATTGTATGAAATAAACATCGAGAATGCATCATTTCACTCAATGCAACGAAGTGAAGAAATCAAAGAAGAACTCAACCAGTTGATCTTCGAACATGATGATGCGATCGATAGCATCGATCAGGAAGCAACTCCAGAAGATTTTGGAAAAGAGATCAGAAATCTCAAAGGATCGACTGGGAAGAAGAAGATCGAATTACAAAAAGAAGATGGAAACATCGAAACTAAAAAAGGAATAATTGAAGAGATATTCCGTAGTTATTGGGAAAGAATCTTCAGCATAACTGAGGAGGTTAATGAAGACTATGACCTAGAGTTTGATAGCAACATCATAGATGAGCTTAATGAAAAAATGCACAAGTCGCACCCTCACCACGGGAAGGATGGACATCGCGACGGCGGCGCTGAGATTACCAAAGAAGAACTAATCGGCGCGTTCCTCTAATTCAGATAAAACCCCAGGACAATCTGGGCTTACAAAGTTCAACTTTGAAAATGCACCAGACAATGTCATCGAATGGATAAAAAGAAATATTCCGCCTGTCTGAACACGGGACACTTTTGGGGGAAAGCTCTTAGGAAGATCCTCAACCGAAGACTGGTGTCAATTCGGGTTTAGGAGGAAGCGAATTACGGAGATGGCGATTAATGTCAGCCCGGAAAAGCTAGCCCAAGCAAAACGGGAAAGAGGTTTCAGTGACATTGTTGTTCGGGATGTATCGAAAATGTTTGACTAGGTGTTGCAACGAGGAATGCAGAACAAGATCTTCGACTATGTCATGGATAGAGCGGCGTATATCAGTTTAAGGTGCACGGACGAACCAAAGTTTCCACTCACAACGGGCCTTCCGCATGGGGGTGCCAGTTCCCCACTCTCTACATGATTTACACCGTTGTTGACCCAGCCCCTGAAAGCTCCACTTGCCTCAACATTCAATTCGCCGATGATTTCTCCCAGATAATCACTTGTCGATGGCTGAATGCGCATTGGCATGGTGGGAGGAAAGCAGCAGAAATTTAAGACCTTAACACCTACGAGGCCCGGTGGAAGATCCGCACCAACCAGGAAAAGTTCAAAATAGTCCCCATAGGCAGGGGGCTACTTTACGGAGTCAGTGTGGGTGATAGATGTTATATCTACACCACGGAGTGCAATTTAATCGGAATAAAGATTATTTTAGCCAGGTACAAGAAGCACGTCCAAGAGAGAATCACTAAAGCCACTGCTGCAGTCAAAAGTCTATACATGCTCAAAAATATTCGTGAAAGCAATAAGAAAAAGATCTGGAATGCAATTGTAAGATCGACGCTGCTATACCCCGCTTCCGCCCTCTCATGTGTCTCGAAAACACAAAAGAGGAGATTACATTGGTGCAGAATAAATGTATTTACCTAATTATAGCTACATACAAATGAGAGAGAAGACGCCAGGAAGAGCTGCCCCGGGAGGCGAGGATAAGTCTCATTAACGTTGTCATAGAAGAACGGACAAGAAATATGCAGGAAATGGTTAATCTAGAATTGGACGATGGTATCGTCCATAACATAAGAGGCATAAGTCACGCCAGATTTTCAAGCTCCGCTGGGCTTTTAAATGAAGGAGCAGAAGTGCCGTTCTACACATGAACATAAGGATGTTTTACCCAGACCAAGGAAATTGACCAAAAAAAAAAGATTTCCCAATTATGAAAACCTCACTGATTTATACAAGAATTCATCGACCAAGACCCAAAAATACTGAAGAAGACATCAAGAAAAAACAAAAAGACACGATTTACACTCACTACAGAATATACAAAAAGCAAAGACACTAAACACAACACTAAAATGATTAAAGTAATTTCTTACCATGATAGCAAATGAGCATATCATACCCAAGAACATTAATTTTTTTAAGACAAACGGTTTGAAGGCCATATTATTTAAACTATCGAAAAGACAACAAAGGAACTACAAAACAAAAAATACTTAAAAGGCGATAGGCCTGATCACCAGGCTCTTAGCATCTCTTTGCGCCCTACCACACTTATTTCTCTAATCACCACTTGTCTATTTTCCACGATGTGTCTCCACACCCTTTCCTTATCACCAACCCACACTTACACTCTTACATCAATTCAAATTCAAAATAAAGATATTTTGGTTTTTAATTCTTGGGCGAAATGAATGTGCTATTGGCATGTCACTTCCGGGTAAAGGAGTTAACGGTTAGGGGGAGTTCAAAAATGCCGTTGCTCATAAAAAACTGCGAGGACCGATTTACTGTGAATCAATTATAGAACCCTATAAGTCTTCAAAATGCTTGTCTTTAAGGAGGTGGTTTTGAGTCAGATGCGATTCCTTAATGTGGTTCCAGCACCACAACTTAAAATGTTAACTCGTAAATACAAAAATTCAAACAGCGAGATTTATCAAAGTCGCAAAGATAACTAATTTTATGCCATCAAATTTATTGATAGAATAAAGGTTACACAAGCGACGCTAAAGGCTTAGAGTGACACTATAGTTAATACAAATGTAAATAACCGCATCATGAAGTGCAAGAGAAATAAAGATGTATAACTAATCTTGGAACAAAGGAATAAATAAACCAAAACTACCAATGAAGTACGAAAAATTAATCCTGAAAGTGAGATTAGCGGAGGAGAAATTTCCGAGAAGTTTCTCGACTTACGTCTTATGAGCATTTTCTGCACACTTATTAAATATCCCTCGAATGGTAGCATTGTTTAGCAACATAAAAAAGAAGTTCACGAGGCCTTACTGAGTTGGAAGTGAAGTGAAGTTTAGGGTGTTTAGGGAGAGCTAGGTGTTATATAAAAAAAGAGAATTAGGGGCTATTATCTCCGGCTTCTTAGGAAATATTCATTTAGAAAAATATCGCCAATAAAAACTTGGTGTGTTTATCTTGAGGAGAAGAGACTCTAATCCGCCGAGATGAAATCTTTTATATTCAGATTGCCAAGTGAGGTAAGAAGTGAGATAGGTGATGAAATGGCCGTGGTTTGGGGAGAGGGAGATGGACGAATGAGAGATTTTTTATCAAAATGCATGAATTATGAATATGCGGAAGTAGATGTATAGACTTATTTAGTTCTCATTCCGACCTCCCCTCCACAGTTTATTTTAATGTTACATCGAATAAGTATAATAAAACATCGTTTTTTGCTATTTCCAGAGAGGGGATATAAATAAATATTTGTCCTATAATAATAATTTCATATTCAACCTCTGATTTAGTAAATAATTCTTTCGCGGTGAAATTAGGTATCTTTAATGTTATTTTTGTGAATATTAAACTTAAGTCGGTTAATTAAAAGTTCATTTGATTTGGGTCTTTTGGAGAAACTATCGACATCTTTAAGGAAATTAAACTTTGAGAATTTGGATACCAAGAGTGGTGAAGATGTTTGAGTATAAATTCAGATAGGTAGAAATGAGTGATGTTGATGACAAAGATGAGGAGGTGTATGATTATAAGAGATAAGAGTAACTTGGAGGTGGATAGTGAATTTTTACTATGTTGGCAGGCAAGTGCTTTAGTAAAGATTTACAGTTTCACACGTGACTTTTGTACAAGTCATAAAGATACGGGAAGGAGGGAAATTTACAAAATAAGGTGAAAGGTGAGAGGAGGGAAAGTTCCGTGAGCTCTAAAAATGAATTTAATTTTATATTGTCTTTGGGTTTGATAGATTTATTAGAATCTAATCTGCTAGTTTAAGATATATGTAGATTATCTCAAGAGTTGTAAGTAATTTTAAAATTTTATGATGTGTTATTTAGTTCAGTATTTTAGTGACTTGTAGTTTTAGGGGGGAATGTAATTCTTTTTAAGGTAGTGTCGATATGTCTTGGTCTTGAGAAACTGTAAACCAAATTCATTTGTGTGTCCTTGTAGTAGCAACGACAATTATTTCTGTATATTCATTTAGGATGATAACAGCTAAACATCATGGCTATAATTATAATCTCTCTCTCCACAGAATTAAGGGCTAATTATTTTTTGTAGAAACAATTAAACGTTATTCATTCGTCTTCTTGTAATAACAATGTAACCTTCTCAATTGTTTTGCTCTTGTCGTACTAATTAACAGTTAGTTGTGAATATTTATTTTTAGTTTGTTTAAAAATATATAATTATAAATACAGAAATATGTCCCTACATGAGTCTTATTTGTCTTTTATTTTTTTACGTTGATACATTTTGGGTTTGAAATTACAGCCGGTTGCGTTTTTCCGTTGATGTTCTGGTTTTTGTAAGAGGCCATTTGCTGATGATTTGCAGGAGGCCTTTTTTGATTAGCTATTTGAATGATTCTAATCTAATTTGAAATCCTTATGTTGTTTTACATTCTCTTTCGAACGATCGAATTGCCAAGGTTCTCCCAAGTTAGTCCGTGATTTATCCAAAGTTTTGAAGAGGGTATGGTCATAAATCAGAATAAGTGACAGCAGGCCACATTTTGGTCAACAGACCTTGTTTCTTTCCCAGGTTTTTCAAACATTAATTCGGGACAGTTCGGGACACTCGAACCGGTAAAAGGTACCAAGTAGAACTCTCTACAAGGTTGAAAATAAAATAATTTAATGTTGGTTGTGAAGAAAGTAATGTCGTTTAAGGTAACTGTAGGAATGAACATGACATTTTTTCGTTGTATTAATTTATAGGATTAATTTAAGCTAGTAATACCTATATAATTTTTCAGCTACATTTTTATAACCCTTCTTCATTTTGAGGGGCATGCGAAAAACCCATAAACTCATGGTTTATGTTTATGAAAACAGGAAAGGGTAGAGGCTGCCACACTACACTTGGGCTTGATGCTCGTTAGGTCCTTGTGGAGTCTCATCTTAGAAATGTCATGTAAAATGGCAAGAATTTTAAATGGCAGTCATCATAGTGGGTAAACAACTTATTAACCATAGAAACCTACACAAATATTTCTTTGGCTACCACAAAAAGAGTTAGAAGGACGTCTACAACATGTGTCTAATGCTTTATATCAAGCTTCTAACAGGTGTCTAGAGATTATATTTTATAACTCTTTTCCATCTCATCATTTTCTTGAAAAGTTTTATGAATTATTTTTGTTTCAAATAAGTTTAGAAATTCAAGAAGCATAATTCAATAGATACAACTGCCTGGACATCTTTGTGAAAGCACTTTTCTTCCAATGTGAATAAAATTGCAGAAAGGGACATTTTGCAAAGCTTCAAAAGGGTTCAATCAAAATTTTGAGTTTTTAACCAGCTAATTTTCGAACTGATTCAGAAAATTCCTTCTTAAGGAAAACAATTGTACGGGTCTAAGGAAACTTTCTACAATTAAAAATAAAACAAAAAGCCGTTTCTAAAAAAAAAACAAATCCCCGTTTGTTCTAGGCAACGACTAAGGTAAAATGGACGAAGGCTGGTTGGCGATTAGCCTGTGAAATTTGTTGCCCACCTAGGAAAAAGTGATAATTGGTAGAAAAAAGGTGGCCAAAAATGGTTACAATACACATGTTTAGAAAGAATAAATCACTGGTAGCCTCAATCTAGTTCGAGACGTTCTAGGCCACAGAAGCCGGGGTGGAAGGCTGCTCCTTCAGTTATTAGGTGTAACAGTCAAGACGGGGGACCGTTTTACGAAGCTCATATAAAGGAATCCTCTGCTTAGTCCTGAATAAATGTATTTATTTGTATTATATAAAGGATTTTACTTTCCTTCTATTAAAAACGACATTAATTTCTTGACAACCTAATAATAATGGTAACCACACACAGAGTTTTGCGTGTAGTAATGGGTGTGTATGTACGCATTAATAATAGTTTCTGCACATATAGTTTTGCGTGTAGTAATGAGTATGTATGTACGTATTAATAATGGCATCCGCACATAAAGTGGTGCGTGCAGCAATGGGCCCCTATGTACGTATTATTAGCCATGATTCCTTTATTTAGGAAGGCGGAGGACGCATGAAGCCTCCCCTTATCCGAAATTGAATCCCGTCATTAAAGTTTGGGCGGGAAATTGTGAAGAGTTTTGGCGCGCAATTTGAGCGCGAATCAACTTTTAAGAATTTCTTCGAGTCGCGCGCCCACCTCTCCTCCGCGCCCCCTGTCCAGAAGGGGTTTTGCGTAGGGAGGAAGGAATCACCGTATGGGCATTTTTTTCTGTCTAGGTTTTAATAACTGAATTAGGTGTCTTTTTAAGAAGAAAAGCCATAGGAGTGAATGTTGGTAATGAAAGTGATCTCGTTGAAGCTATGAAAATATGTAGAAGGCAGCTGGAACGAGAGACACAAAGAGGATTCTAAAGCTCGCTTTGTCCTCCGCACTGAATCAAAATGGGTGGAAAAATGAAAGAAAATTGGGGAAAGGGCAAAGGTATACATAACACTTCACTGAAGACGGGCAAAATTTATATGAAGATAAGAAAATACTCGGTCAATAGATTCCTTTCTTAATCTTTCCTCTTCATTGATACATCAGTACCTCTCACCGCTTTGGGCCCCAGTAAGCCAATATGTTTTGAGATTTAATACAATCTCATGGCCCCTATGTTCAGGGTAGGCAAGGCTTGTATTTGTCTTTGTTAGCCTCTTTTACCCATTTTTCTTTCCTTCCGCAGCATATCCATTCCCATTTTTGAAATGGGATACTAAGATAGGATCTGCAAACATCATTGACACTAGGCAAAATCCTACCCAATTTTCCCGTAACTTTTACAAAAATAGGTCCTATTCTTCCTACTCTATGTGCTACCGCTCATATATATATATATATATATATATATATATATATATATATATATATATATATATATATATATATATATATATATAATATATATATATATATATATATACATATATATATATATATATATATATTTTTATATATATATATTTATATATATATATATATATATATATATATATATATATATATAGTGAAGATGGCTAGCCGTCTTTCTTGAATGCAAATTTTGTTGAAGACCCTGGTATATTTCACCTTGATCAATTTCCTTTGGCAACTTTCTATTCTTCTAACTGTCTTTTTAAGTCCATCTTGTAGATGATAGATAACTTGTCCTGTACAGATTCATATCTCTTTTTCATAAAAGAGATCAAAAGCTCAACAAATTAGTTTGTTTTTTACTAAACACATTTATTAAAACGAGATATGAATGGAGTAAAAAAGACACTTAGAAGATTAGAAAGTTGCCAAAGGAATTTGATCAAGGCGAAATATACCAGGGTCTTCAACAAAATTTGCATATATATATATATGTTTTTTTTCTCAAGATGAAACCAATGACGGAAAATAATCCAAGCTATTTTCTAAATCCATTCATTCAGATTAACAACGTTTCTAGCTTGTGCGCTCATCATCTGGGTCCTAGTAATATATGATAATTCATTAGAAAAGTTAACAAGAATGAGAATTTTAGCGTTAGATTACTTACATGAATGGATTGTAATAACTATAAATGAAAACTTTAAATCAATAATAATAATACTAAAAATTCAAATATGACTTCGGAACAAATTTGAAAAACTAACTGTTCAAGTAACATAGTATCCATTCAGAAAATCGAGACAAATCATAACACAAGCCAATTTACCCGGTTTGCCTTATGGTGTTGTCTACAAGTTTATTTGTCCAGGTTGTTCTTCGGCTTCATATATTGGCAGCACTGTGCGATCATTAGGAGCTCGTTATTCTTCGCCCATAAGAGATCACATAATAAATTGTAAAACGTCAAAAAGAATAGAAATCTTTAAAATCATAGCCAGAAATAAATGTCCGATCATATTCAAGATCGCAGAATTATTATATTTTAAATCTTTAAAACAAACTCTTAATTCAGATAATTGATCAGTTCCTCTTCATGTTCTATAAATATCACAGCATACCAAACTATACTCAATATTATTGTACAAATATTCATCAGTTGAAATATGTCACCACTTTTTGTAAAGTTGTGTTCTTTAAACCTTATCAAAGACTTTGTATTTTAAAACCTTTTGTATACCACATAACTTTGTAGTATTATTTATTTAAAGTGTTTAATCATTGAATACAGAGAATTAAAGATTTACCCTAATTTCTATAGCTATTAAAATCCATTCATTTAAATAATCTAAAGCTATATTTGTCGTTATTGGCTTCATCTTGAGAATTAATTTTCGCATCGCCAGCAACTCACCCCATCGCCAAATAAATGTAGACAAAGACAAATTTGTTTCCATGTCCATTTTCTATCTTGTCTCTTTTTAGAAGATGGATTATATAATATAGTTTGCTCCTTCTGCAACACTGCTTTGATTCTCATTTACCTCGTTCCTTTATGTTTATTAAGAAAGCAAATATATTAAATATAATCCAACGTCTATTTTTTATTTAGAAAACCTCTAGTAAAATTATGAAAATAAATATAGACCCAGATAGCAAAAAATATCCTACGGGAAAGAGGAAACACGCGCTATTTTTGCGGGACATCTCCTTCCCACGCTACTTTGTGATTTTCTCTTATTTTTAGACAAAATACGGTAATATATCAATACTCAAATAATCGCTTAGGAAAAAATTACAAATGTTTTAAATGGAAAGTATGAAAATAAATGATAATTAAAGTTAGAAATTTAAATTCAAGAGGTACCGTGTCGTTTGGGATATATGTATATGATAAATCTGAAGTAATTAATTTTCTCAATACCGCTTTAGGTTGTTGTATTTAGCTTCATTTGATCACAAGAGCAAAGGACTGCTATTACTGACTACGGCTTTGTTGTTAGGTAAAAAACTATAGGCAAATGTTCTACAGTGGAATCAATATTGAAGGAAGAGATTTGAATTTAAAGAGAATTAACTTCGAGGTATTTCACGTTACGCCCTGAATCCTGGATCTTTAATTCTAAATATTAATATGACATCGTGAATTTTGCCTTTAGAGTTACGGTTAATCCGTTCTGAGACTAATTCCCTGGTGGGCAGAAATACTATTATTGTACTTTTAGCGCTATTTATTTTGGATTTCAGGCAAAAATACATTATCATAAGCAAAGAGGGATTCACTAAAGTTTCTCCCGGTATTTTTTTCTTATTCTCGATACAATAGACCTTATTCCTTTACTTGAACTGAATTAAAGAACTGAGCAACGAGGAGATTCTTTGTCTACCTTTTTTATTTCAATTTTGTTCCCTCTGTGGGCACAACTTAAATAACTCCTTGTTTCTCTAGTGTTCTAATACTCTCCAACTCATATTACAAACAATGTACAGTTTATATTAAAAAAAATATAATTATACACAAGTTTAAATACCAATATCAGAATTGTCTAATTTAGAAGGCGAAAATTACTATCAAAATGGCTTATACATTATATGACACGTAATACCATCGGGCTTATATTTTCTTACCCGGAGAATATATCTACATATATATATATATATATATATATATATATATATATATATATATATATATATATATATATATATATATATATATATATATATATATGCGGTTATAAATTCAATGTTGTATTTAACTAAGCTCCTCATCAAGCCCTGGTAAAAACCTATTCCTATAGACAAGAGAGGATATCGTATAAGCCAGCGTTTTCAAGGCTGGCTTATGCGATATCCTTTCGTGACTGTAAGAAGAGCTTAGTTATCTATCATATTAACTTTTAACTGCATAAGTATACTTAATTGCGCCTGGTAAATAAATAAATAATTCATACAGAGTAGATGATTAATAAAGCTATAAATTAGTATACAATTCTAAAGGACAATCTTTATCACCTCGAGACAACTTTACCTCACAGTATACATTCAATTTCACTTTTTCATCTAGAACCACATTGATATAAATTCAGACGACACTTTTCTGTGCTTATGTACTGACTTTTTGTGTTAATTAGCACAATAGCTTATATTTTTAAGCCAAATTTTGTATGGTTCTAAAATATGACCCTAATGTAAAATGTAATTATTAGAACAGGAAAATTTTATATCTATGTAATAAATAATTTGACAGAGATTTTACTGTTACTTCTAAAAGTATTAGCTAGTATAAACCAATTTGGTCGTATCGAATCTCATCCGAAAACTCTCGCACATCACTAGTCTGTAATAAGCGATCAATCCAAATTTTCATTTGCAAGTATAGAGCGACTGGTGGAGAGAAAATAGCCAAGAAGTAGACAGAAGACCAGATTATCACCTAATAACCTTTCTAAAATTGTAAGCGATATGTAAATTGCCCCAAACCACAAAACACTAAATACAGGAGTTATTTTGCTGATGGTTAATTAACTTATAGTATCATTGTTTCAGAGGCGACAAAGAACAGATTCCTACACAAAAATGACCTGCATGGCTACCGGATTAGAACCTGCCAGATTTACATTAAATTGCAACGCATCAAGGCCTGCTTGTGCCTAGGCGAAAAATAAGTCTGATATAACTTTTATAAGAAATATATATTGGACTTATATAAGAAAAAATTAAAATTTGGCTATAATTATAGAATTGATATTTTCCAAACCTGCCGAATTGCTTCTAAAAAAGAAGACCCTACTAACCTTAAAGCAGGGTAGAGCAAACAAATTTTAAACAGATTACTTTCTTCGTAATGGCATAAACTCATTTCTAAAAATTAATAGAACACTGGGTAAATAATCTTTTTGGCAATTTTAAAAGAAAATCTTCTATTTGTAGCCAGAAAACTAAAGTTAGGTTGGCAATTTTACTTTGCTCAGGACAACGTTCTAAAGATACATTCTCTGCGGTGAGAAAATGGTTCAACATCCCAGAATTAATTGTTACCTGCGGCGAAGCGCCAGGTCTAGGCGTAGTTTTATTTTCAAAAGGAGTAAAGTTGAATTGTACCAATTTAGAGCCATGAAATGACCGAAATGACCATGGGACATATGGTTATCCACCCTGCTGATTTCAAATCTGCCATCGTATTTACTCTGGGTGGCGCAACTAGTGGCGGCACCTAAATTATATCGTGATTCTGAAATTATTCTAATCCCATTCAATTAGATAATGATGAAGTTTACACCAAAAACGTCTTAATAAAATTCTCTTCTCTTGGTTTCCATAATTATTCCTAGAAATGGTCATGATAAGAAAGACCAGGAGAGGAGAAGACAGGAGAGGTCAAACCCACTCCAGTGCCTCAGTTTGGGGCGTTTGAATATGCGTGGATGTGTAGAGGATGTGAAGAGAAGTAAAATTGGTGTCCTGTTTGAAAAAAGAAAACTGGATTTTCTGGCCCTGAGTCAAACCAAGTTGAAAGAAAAAAGTTTAGAATGGTGTGGTGGGGTGAAAACGATAAAATCAAGGGTAAATGAGAGGTTGAGAGCAAAGCACATGGGATGGCGGTACTGATGAGTGTGAGATTGTTTGAGAGAATACAAGGAGGTAAATTCAAGAGTGTTGTGGGTGGGAGTGAAGTTCGAATGCGAAAGGTTGGTGATAGTGATGGTTCACATGTGGGTTAACCTAAAAGTGTGAAAGAAGCGTTTTGAGAAGATCTAAATGGATGTCCGCAAGAAATAAAGGTAAATGAGAAAGTAGTTGTAATGGGTGATCTGAATGAAGAGATATGTGATCGAGTAGTGAATAGAGTAATTGGGAAATACGGAGTGCCGGGAGTGAATGATAATGGGGCAAGTCTCTTTAAAATGTGTGTTGAAATAGAGATGGTAGCTGGCAACGTATAGTTTAAAAAGATAGCACAAGAGGTATACCTGGGAAAGACGGGGTAGGCAGTTGAGAGAAAGGGTGATTGATGGTCAAAGAAACATGCTAAACTAAGTTCTGATAGGAAGAGACAATGTGAAGAGAATTTGGATGTAGATGTAAGGAGGAGGAAGATGGGAAACTTATCCGACCATAACCTGTTGATAGAAGCAGTAAGAGTAAAGAAAGAATGGGTAAGCAAACGAAGAAGCTCGTTAAAGAATGAAGTTGTAAGAGTGGAGAAACTGAAAGAAGCTAGGTACAAAGAAGAATACAAAGAGTTGGTTGCAAGGGAGTGGGAAGTAATAAGAGAGTCTGAGGGTTTGTGTGTGGAAGATCAGTGGTAGTTGATACGTGAGAGCCTAGAAGAAGTTACCAGGAAAGCATGTGGAATTAAGGGGTTACATAGAGTTACATAGATAAACAGCTCACAACAGACCTTGTGGTTACTACTTGGAGAAGGAAGAGTTAGAAATGGTTGTTAAGGTTGGAATGCTGAAGTAGAAGAGCTAGTGAAAGAGAAACGTAAAATGTTTAACAAGTATAGACACAACAGAAGCGCAGAAAACAAGGAAAAGTATAGGAGGAAGCGACAGGAAGTGAAAAATTGAGTGGCAAAACTGAATAGAAAACCGAATGATAGGTGGGCTGAAAGTGTGTCTGAGTGCCTTAGAAAGAAGAAAATCAATTTTGGAAGGAATTAAATTTTGTGAGAGAGAAGAAAGAGGTGATAGAAATAAAAGTAAATGATGGAAGGGATGAATTTATCAGTACAGATGAAGAAGTAAGGAAGAGGGCAAGAATATTTTGAGAATTTCCTAAATGTGGTTGATAATAGAAAAGTACAGTTATTATGTCTTGGAAAAGTTGGGATGACATCGGAGAGAATTAGAGAGAGTGAAAGAAATAGCAAAAAGGAAGTGGAAGAAAGACCGTAAAGGTCATAAAGTAGAAAGTCAGCGGGTATTGATGGGATAACAAGTGAGATGCTGAAAGTAGAGTGAGAGTTTGTAATAGAGTGGATGGTGATATTGTTTAATATATGTATGGACAATGGGGTGTGTGCCGAAAGATTGGAGGAATACATTTATTGTAACTATTTACTAGGGAAAGGGTGAAATAACTGAGTGTAGTAGTTATAGGGTTGGGAGTCTGTTGAGTGTGCCTGGAAAGGTATATGCACGAGTCTTGAGTGAAAGAGTTAGGAGGTGCACGGAAAGTCTGATTGAGAGGTACAAGGGGGGTTAAGGAAGGAAAAAGGGTGTGTTGATCAGATTTTCCATTAAAGAATATATAAGAGAAGTACCTGGAAAAGAAGAAAAGTGTGTACATGGGAGTTATGGATCTGGAGAAAGCGTATGTGGACCGAAAGAGGATGTGAAATGTGTTGAGAATGTTTGGGATTGAATGCATACTAATAAGAGCTATCAAAATCTTTTATGATGACTGCAAAGCATGTGTAAGTGTTAGGAGAAAGGAAGGTAACTGGTTCTGTATAAAATCTGGACTCAGACAAGGATGCGTGATGTCACCCTGGCTGTTCAATCTCTATATGGGTGCCGTGGTGAGAGAGGTAAAATCGAGACTGGGAGGTAAGGGTGCAGCATAAGTGAGTAAAAATGAAGAGATGTAAGAGCTAGAACAATTGATGTTTGAGGATGCTTCAGTCGTGGTGGCTGACTCAAAAGAGAAACTACAGGCACTGGTCAATACATTTTGGATTGTGTGGGACTGAAGGAAACTCAGTGTGAATGAAATCAAAAGCAAGGTAATGTGGTGCAATAGGGTAGGAATGAGTGGGCTATATGTGAGTCTAAATTGGAGGAGGCTGGAAGAAGTGCAGTGTTTTAAATATCTGAGTGTATATGTCACCTGGTGGATGGGGTGAAAATGCAATACTACAGAAAAATGAAATGGGAGTGCAAGCATATGGTGCGATAAAGAGTTTTACGAAAGGGAAGCGAATGATCAGGCAGGCGAAAATGGGATTGTAATAGAGAGTGATTTTTCTTACTGCTCTTTATTGATGTGAAACATGGGTGTTTATTGTGAACGAAAGAAGGAAGGTTAAAGTTATGGAAATGAAATGTCTGAGAAGTATTTGTGATGTAAGGTTGATTAAGAGGGTGAGAAACTTAAGAGTGCAAAAGCGGTGTGGAATTAAAGTGAGTTTGCTTGAAAGAGCTGAGAGAGGTGTGATGAGATAATATGGCTAACTAGAGAGAATGGAGGATGAAAGGCTGGTCAAGAGAGTGTATAGATCTCGACTGAAATAAAAGAGACAGCGTTGGCGTCCGAGAAGGGGATGGATGGAGTGTATGAGAGAATTACTTGCTAGACGGGGCCTAAGCATTCAGGAGGCAGAAAGGCATGCTAAGGATAGGAATGAATGGAGACGAATGGTTAGGGGACGACTAGCTGTGTATGGTGACATACAAACGCAGGTAGTGAAGTTTTCCGGGGAAACCGAAAAGCCGGACTCTGACGATGGATGGGAAATGTAATAGGTGGGTCACAGTGGTTAAGCAGAGGAAAATAATTGCGAATAGTGGAGTGGAGGTGTCTCTGGCCATGCTCCACCTCGTCCGCGGGAGATATACGCGGGATATAAAAAAAATAAGATAAGAATCAAATAAACTTTAATAAAGGTGATTCTTGATAAATAGTTCTATATGAATCCAGTGAAAGGATTTAGTCCTATTACATGCTTATAAGCACTAACAAGTGATAATATAATTTGGAATATTAGCATTAGTCAGTAGCCTCAGATTTCAATATAAAATAAGTTTTTCCGAAAGTAGGAAAACTTTACTATTAAATCTCCCCTTAAAAAATTAGAGAGGTTCTTACCAGGTTTGTGTTTTTTATAAAATTGTTTTTCTTACAGTCCAAAATTTCCTAATTACTGACATCGTACTATCAGTTACTTAATTATGTAGTTTTTCCTACGAATAAGTTCGGTATCTCTGCCGATCACCTTCTGCTTCTTCAACTGTTTCACCCCTTATTTCAAAGACAAACGTTGGAAATAAGTAATACTTAATTTTAATTAAATATACAATATTTACATCACTTCGAATAATGCTGAGTCGTGACTCTAAAAACGAAGGAGCCTATTTTTTACATCAGTCATAGCAGTTTTCCTCTTCATTGTACTATTTTTTCACTTTGAACATTATGTAAATACACTGGTAAGGATTTCGTAAAGATAGTGTCCCCAGGCATATTAGATATCTCTTGTCACAGTATCCCAAGAGGTTTTGCCAATTTTTTTGCTATTAAATACGTGGAAAATTTCGTTGTTTTTCTCTATTAGTAGGTCAACTTCATTCACTGGCAACTGGTTTCTAGAATTCAATCTCAATTGTGACCAAAACCATAAATAAGCTGATTTAATTTTACAGCGCTCACCGAAATTAATTTTTTGATTTAATTTCCTACTTTCATCTTTACTATTTTCATTCACTTTATGCATATCAATTTTAAGTTGGTTTCATTAAATTATCAATTTTTACACTTCAAAATATAATCTTTGGAGCTTTTATTAAATTTCCTTTGTGAAATTTAGTAAATTTTATTATTTCTATCATTCTATCATTGAGTCCTCTTTTCTAATAGTTTTCAAGTCTTTTATTTGCCTCAATTATGCTAAATTTGCTGTTTTTAGAATTATTTGAAAATGGTTTATTATTAAAGCATTTCGATAAAAAATAAAGAGGGAGTGTGTGCGAGGAGAAAAACAAAGAACAGGGTTGTGCGAGGAGAAAAACAAGGAACAGGGATGTGCGAGGAAAAAAAATTGACAGAGAATGTGCGAGGAGAAATACAAAGACGGAGTATGTGCGAGGAGAAAAACAAAGAACAGGATTGTGCGAGGAGAAAAACAAAGAACAGGGATGTGCAAGGAGAAAACAAAGAACAGGATTGTGCGAGGAGAAAAACAAGGAACAGGGATGTGCGAGGAAAAAAAATTGACAGAGAATGTGCGAGGAGAAATACAAAGACGGAGTATGTGCGAGGAGAAAAACAAAGAACAGGATTGTGCGAGGAGAAAAACAAAGAACAGGGATGTGCGAGGAGAAATACAAAGACGGAGTATGTGCGAGGAGAAATACAAAGACGGATTATGTGTGCGGAGAAAACAAAGAACAGGAATGTGCAAGGAGAAAAACAAAGAACAGGGATTTGCGAGGAGAAAAACAAAGAACAGGGATGTGCGAGGGAAAACAAAGAACAGGGATGTGCGAGGACAAAAACAAAGACATGTTATGTGCGAGGAGGAATACAAAGACTGAGTATGTGCGAGGAGAATACAGAGATCGAGTATGTGCGAGGAAAAAAACAAAGAACACGGATGTGCGAAGAGAAAAACAAAGATCAGGGATGTGCAAGGAGAAAAACAAAGAACATGAATGTGCGAGGAGAAAAACAAAGAACAGGGATGTGCACGGATAAAAACAAAGACAAAGTATGTGCGAGGAGAAATACAAAGACGGAGTATGTGCGAGGAGAAATACCAAGACGGAGTATGTGCGAGGATAAAACAAAGAGCGAGTATGTGCGAGGAGAAAAACAAAGAACAGGAATGTGCAAGGAGAAAAACAAAGAACAGGCATTTGCGAGGAGAAAAACAAAGAACAGGGATGTGCGAGGAGAAAAACAAACAACAGGGATGTGCGAGGACAAAAACAAAGACATGTTATGTGCGAGGAGGAATACAAAGACTGAGTATGTGCGAGGGGAAAACAGAGATCGAGTATGTGCGAGGAAAAAAACAAAGAACACGGATGTGCGAAGAGAAAAACAAAGATCAGGGATGTGCGAGGAGAAAAACAAAGAACATGGATGTGCGAGGAGAAAAACAAAGAACAGGGATGTGCACGGATAAAAACAAAGACAAAGTATGTGCGAGGAGAAATACAAAGACGGAGTATCTGCGAGGAGAAATACCAAGACGGAGTATGTGCGAGGATAAAACAAAGAGCGAGTATGTGTGAGGATAAAACAAAGAGCGAGTATGTGCGAGGAGAAAAACAAAGAACAGGGATGTGCAAGGAGAAAAACAAAGAATAGAGGTGTGCGAGGAGAAAAACAAAGAACCGGGATGTGCGAGGAGAAAAACAAAGACGGAGTATGTGAGAGGAGCTAAACAATGTCGGAGTATGTTATAAGAGTAAAACAAAGACGGAGTATGTGCGGGGAGAAAAACAGAGACGAAGTATGTGCGAGGAGAAAAACAAAGATCAGGGATTTGCGAGGAGAAAAACAAAGAACAGGGATGTGCGAGGAGAAAAACAAAGAACAGCGATGTTCGAGGAGAAAAACAAAGAACAGGGATATGCACGAGTAAAAACAAAGACAAAGTATGTGCGAGGAGAAAAACAAAGACGGAGTATGTGCGAGGAGAAATACAAAGACGGAGTATTTGCGAGGAGAAATACAAAGATGGAATATGTGCGGGGAGAAAAATAGAGACGAAGTTTGTGCGAGGAAAAAACAGAGACGGAGTATGTGCGAGGAGAAAAACGTAGACGAAGTAAATGTGAGGAGAAAACAAAGACCGAGTATGTGCGAGGAGAAAAACAAAGACCGAGTATGTGCGAGGAGAAAAACAAAGACGAAGTATGTGCGAGGAGAGAAACAAAGATGGAGTATGTGGAAGGAGAAATACAAAGACAGGGTATATGCGTGGAGAAAAACAAAGAAATTCTTCAACCTTTTTTTCACGTGTCAAATATATCCTCCCTCATCTGGCTAACAAAAGAGAATATGTATTCTTTTACGGAATAATTAGAAAATAATCCTCGTAAAGGCACAATTTTAAAATTTCATTTAGAATGATAAATGGTGCATAGGAAGTTAAGAAGAGGAAATATATTTATTAAAAGTAAAGAAGATGGCAATAGAGGAATAATGTTATTAGTGCTGTTGCCTTGCGCCCAAGAGCATACGGTTCGGTTGGCTTCTGTTCCGTCCGATCGCTTAACTGATCAAAGGAGGAAGCCTTTGATCCTAAAGCCTGTGATAGAGGCCGCGTCAACTTTACCACAGGTAAGTGGGGCCGCGCCCCCTGTGATAGTATCTTGACGGACCAGGTAAGTGTGGAGGGAGGCTGTTGCATGCAATAGGGATTTTATAGCACTCCTTCCCCTTGTTGTACCGATCCATGCTACGGTTAGGAACTGGTGGACATGTCATATCTACTTGAAAATGACGTCACCTTACAACTACTTTTCCCTTTGCCTGCAGGGTTGAGTTTAAAAGACAGCCTTCCCTGCTGGGCAGGTTAGAATAACAAAAGTTAGCAGGTTAAAAGAATTTAACAACCAAAAAATACAACTCATAAACTAAATTATTCTTAGGTATTAGATTAACTAATTAGTTATTGCCAAGAAAATGGAACTTAAATTCCGACCTTCCTTGCCTTTTCTCCTAAAATATTTCACTTTATATCAAAATAATAATAATAATAATAATAATAAGCACCATTTAAAGACATCTTCGTTCTTTGAGAAATAATTACCTCATTCGTTCTCACCCACGGTGGGCAAATCTTTAGTGGGCAACAGGATATTGGATCATATTTCCCATTGGAAAAAGGGAAACAGTATACATTTTATGAATAGATATAATTTCCTTTTATTTAGATATTTCAAAATTAAATTTCTATTTATGTGTAAACAAATATTTTGTACTTTTAAAGATTATTCTGTAGAATAGAGTTAATCTGCATAGCACCTACTGAAAATAATGCTTATAGGGCCCACAGGATAAGTTCCAACCGTTTGGGAACCACGGTTCTAAGTAACTTTAGGATTCTAAACGTAATTATATCTATTCTTCCCAAGAGAGATATTGGTAAAGGAAGAATTTTATTTTTCATTTCAATAGACTTCATATTTCACTCTTCCGAACAGAGCAGAAATTGCATATTTATTGCGCCATTCAAATATTTGTTTCATAAGGACGGGGGATAGAATTTTGTGATCCCTCTTTCAAGAAATAATTGGTTTGGACAAATAATGTATCAATTTATTAGATTTTTTACTGACCGAAATTGATTAAGTCTGCAGAGTGATTTATTTAGTTGTCAAGTATTTGTATACCATTTACTTCATCATCGAGTAGTTCTCTTGCCATACAAAATAATCTCTTTAAAATATACCATCAAAAACGACTATTTATGCTGGATTTACGACTTTCTTGGGGGAAAAGTTCATCGTGATTTGTTATACCAAACTTCACAAATTTCCTGATTAAAATTAATGCGTTGATACTTGCTTGAACCAAATATAACAAATAAATAAATTATTTATGTGTCTCAATAGTCAGGTGCTGAGCGAAGATAACCAAAAACCAGATTTTCGAATTATATACATAAATATTGGCTCGTATAACTCGGACTTGATCATAGTAACGATTCACGCAAAACTGAATATATATATATATATATATATATATATATATTTATATATATATATATATATATATATATATATATATATATATATATATATATATATATATATATATATATACCGCGTGCTTAACTGAATTTCTCCTTTGTCACTAATAAGTTCTCTTTCTCGTTCGACAATGTGAAGCGTGCCTTAAAAGCTTGTCTATTCGGAAGATTTTTGTCTTCTGTGTAGCAGAGTGGTCTAAGGGCGGTTTAATCGAGATCAAAGCGGTTGCTCGCTGCTTCAATGTGCATAGTTCGAATCCTACCCCAGATCGGAATTTTCAAATTAGGAAATAACTATTTCCGAAGAAAAATTATTCCTTTTTCTCTTTCCTGAGGTGAAGTTGGATATATATATATATATATATATATATATATATATATATATATATATTAGTGTAGTTGTTAGTAGTCCTTTGGAATGCAAATAAGGTTGAAGAGCATTGTGTATTTCGCCTTAATTAATTTCCTATGTCAACTTTCTCTTCTTCTAACTATCTTTTTCATTCCATCTTGTAGATGCTAAATCACTTGTCTTGTATTCATCTCTCTTTTAAATGAATGTGTTTGGTAAAAACAATCTAAACTTGCTGAGCTTTTGATCTTATTCAATCATCTTTGGAGCGTTTTGATATGTTCTTGCCTCCTTTACGGATGTAATGATTGGAGTGAGGATCTAACAGGACGAAAGAAAACGATTTTAAGGGGTATTTATTCCGCCGAGGTTGAGTGCAACGTTAGAGGAAACGGGCTAGTCCGGTGAGTGGAATTTTAAAATAATTTTATGTTCGATTTCAGCTTGTCGTTTGACTAATGATGGTCGGCTGATTTGCGTATATTAATATGGCTTCTATGATGCTCAGCCTAGCTTAATAAACCTCTTTTCTTTTAATAACGGTGTTGTCAACTAGCATATCTCTCGTTAAGTTAATGTTATGAGCAATCTCCATATGAGTTTTAGGGCCTCCGTTTTGCAGATGCATGGTTAAATTTCTCGAAAGTGTAGTAGTTGTCATGTCAATATATTTTGAGTTGTTATAAAGATTACAGTCTTTATCGGGGTTAGATGGACTCGTAAACTATTTGGTTGACTTGAGATTCGAGGAGTTTAGTCAGCTGTTGTTTTTCATCAGGAGATTGCTGTTTTTGTTGTTTTATAATAAATGATGAGTTAATTTTATCCATTTGCTTTTTAACCTTGATGTTACGGTTAATAATCAGCCGAGCACATAAATTCTTCTCTACGTGGGAACTTTTCCACTAAGAGATTGCACGAATAAAACAAACAGTTGTTTTCGCCCCATCCTTCGTCCATATTCCTCTTCCCCCCCTACGGGTAGATCATGCTCTATCTCACCTCTTCGCTTCTTTTGCAATCTGGATATGAAAGCTTTCATCTTTGCTCATTCGATTCTCTTCCTCTAAAGTTAAACAGATCCAAGATTTTATTGGCAATATTCTTATAAATCAATATTTCCAAAGAAGAGGAGATAATAGCCCCAATTCATGATTTTTATATAACACCCCTCTCTCCCAAACACCCCAGACTTCACTTCATCTCGAACCCAGTAAGACCTCATGAAGTTATTTCTTTATGTTATTAATTTAAGCGATATTCAAAACGTGTGGGGAAAGTCCTAATAAGATGTAAGTCAAGAACCTTTTCGGGAATGTCTCCTCCACCGATCTCACTTTCACAATTAATTCTCTGACTCTCATTGGTAGTTTTGCTCTCTCTATTCTTTTGTTCCCGGATTAGTCATACACCTTTACTTATTTTCCACTCAAAAATGCTTTTAGTTACATCTTTAATAACTATCGTACCATTCTAAGCCTTTTACCTTACTTGTGTGACCATTATTTTGCCCATCACTTTCAATGGTATCAAACTAGATGTCTTTTCCTCTCTGAGGAACCTCCTTGTTTGAATTCTCATATTTATGATGTAACTCTTCAAGTCTTTTGTCTTTTATCTTCCGACCTCCACATAGATTTATCCCTACTTCGTCAAGATGAGTTTGATTAGTGCTAATGAAATGGTCTTGTTCAAGTTCATGACCTCGATTTTACCTCTTTCTCAGCCTTTTAGAAGTGAATCTTCGTGATTTCCACGCAGTGTATTCTCTCATACAATCCTTCCTTTAACGTCACTTTGCTTTTAAAATTACGAATCTAATTTAAGAGGCAACCCATCAAGTTGGAAGCTTTGCTTTTTCTCATTATTTTATCCCGTTCTTAGGATTTAAACCACACATCGCCTGACCTCCTCTATAATGTGCAAGGCGCGCATTTCTATACACGACGAGCTATTTTCACTTGCAGCACTTAAGGCCAGCAATGAGCTTCCGCTCTCGATCTATGAGGATAATTTTACAAGTACTTTCAATGGTTCTTTGAAGAGCACCCTCTTTAGAACAACCAAAATATTTATAACCGAGAAATATGAGTAAAACAAAAAAACACAAAAAGTCTCTCTCCTTCTCTCGCTTTCTCTCTTTCCCATTCATTTCTCGCGCCACTTGTCTTGTATGAGCATTCAGGTACACTAGAGACCTTTGGAGGTCGATTTCTTCTTCCATTTCCCTATCTCTTTTTCATTTTATCTTCCTCCTCGTATTGCTGTTCGTTAAGTAAAACCCAAATATCTGTTATTGCTATTAATATGAATGAATATGAATGGTTTTATCTCAAAGGATTATACACATACGAAAGAAAAACATGGTTTGAAAAGTATATATGATCTTTGCACACAGATTTCTACTATGTGTATAGATTGATACATGTTTATCTACATATATTGGGTTAGGTAGAAAAAACTTTGAGCGAAGAGAAGAAGGATTGGTTAACCAAGAGCAAAAATCAAAATTTAGATCGTCTTTAGGGGGGTTAAGATATGTTGAAAGACTTAGGTTTAAACTTTTAATTCAAATTACACATAGGTCCCTACCGACCGAGATACGCACCAAGCAATGTCTATCGTGTTGGATAGATACATATTAACACCAGATCCGAAAAAGAAAACAACAGTATTCGATCCAGCAACTTCTTTCCTCTATATGTGGGCGTTACCACTTAACCAAGAGAGACTAAAAGGAAAGGAAACGTGAAGATGTTAAGTTGAGCAGAGAGATAGCACCTCAATTACCAGTTGACTACTCTGTAGTTGTTCATTCATACTAGAAAATCCGTTTCTATTTGAAACTCGCTATCATGACATCCATTTGAGGTCATTTATTCTATAATATCCCACTCGCTTCCAACCACGCTCCAATGCTTAATTTTACAATGAATATTTAAATCAAAGGTTTAAAAATTTCAGTATAAAATTATTCTCCTTTAATCCAATAATGGACTCGATTAAAGCAAAGAAATAGAGTAAAAACAGTAAGAGAAAGGGAGAACATTTGAATAAAACAAAAAGTACTGGATAAGATGGTAGTATTAAGAATTGCTAGGATATAACTTATTTAACCAGAATGATTGTTTTGTTTTTAGAGCCTTCAGGAATGTAAAAAGTGAACTAGTACTCACAAACATAATTTTTTACCTCTACTGCCAAAGATTGTAAGAAATTATCTGTCACTAACTATTCGTTAGTTTTTAGTGTATTATTACCTAATTTACAATGGCCAAAATTAGTCAAGTCGCAAGTTACGCTGAATGTAATTCAGATTGGCAATTTAATATATTATTAGGTGTTTAGAGATGGTTCCTTTAAGGTATATGCAAATAAATTAAAGTAAATTAAATTTAATGACATTTTTTACGTTATTGCATTATTTTAAGGAATACTGTGGAAACATTTTGAAAGAGTTTTGTTTTAAAACAGGGTTACCAAATTTAAATAATCTTTTCTTCTTTTCTCATAATTAACTTTATTCACTATATTTTTAATGATGGATATCATAAAAATATTCACATTAACATTTTTCTACGCTTATTTTATTAAACTTATAATTAATTTACAATATAACTTGTCACTCTTGGAAGACCCCTACCAGGGTCTTCCCGGAGTGATTACGTTTCCTCCTGTTCTATAGGCAAACTAAAGGAGTTTCCTTCTGAAAGCGGCGCTAAAGAGGTTTGTTATTTACACCAGAGGTGGCCTTCTCTGTCTTTTCTCAGGGACTATCTAAGAGAGCAGAAGGAAAAGGGCCACATGGTCCCGCAATGGGACCTTGTTCGTCACCTTAGGGGAAACCTAAAGCGCACACCAATCTTGGGCCTACAAAGCGTATTAAAGCTCGGGTTCTGAAATACCATTGAAGCAAACGTACCTGTTTCAGCGGTATTTAAAGCCTTTCGTGAAGTAGTGCCAGTCTTGACAATCCTCTATCGAGAAACCCAACCACTGCAGGTCCCTAACGAGATTTCCAGGGCTCCAAGGGAGGATGTTTGAGAAAATCCTGCCTGATGAGAGAGGAGAGTTCGGCTGATGACCTATGGCCGCCCACTATGAGTCGGAACTCTTCGAAGGTCAGTCACTGCTAACCCAAGCCAGATCTGTCCATGAGACAGAGAACCGCTACTGGTACTAGATACCCTAAGAAAAAGGAAATAGATTTTTTCTTTTCAGGACCAGCTCTGAGTACGGACATTTATAATTGTCCTCTAGGCAGGGGATCAGGTTTTTTCTCTCTGGCAATCTTTCGGTGCCGCCCTACGAAGTCATAGTTGCCAAAAATTATGTTTAGTCTATCTTTAGTCTAGTTTATGTTAAAAATTTTAAAAAACCCACCAAATAGCAAACATAAAAACAAACAAAAGTAAAAGCAGAAAAAATTACCCAAATTGTAAAGGTATTTTGAGGGGCCGGAAGGAGACCGGCCTCCCTCAGGCCCCTGATTGTGCAACAACACCTAAAAACTTTATATAATGTAGGAAGTCTACCTCCTCAAGAATACCAAATCAGCGTGAACGAACCCCCATCCCGAATAAAAGGAACAATTTGCAGCTACCCCATTCGTCCCACTACCGGTAAAGGTAAACAGGGTGAAGATCCCTCAGTCTGGACACTCAAAAAGAATGTGCTTTGGAGTTTTCCTACAAAATTACAGGGAAGCTTGCCAGCAAATCGTGTAACGTTTCGAGAGTGCGCCGTGATGGCGTGCAAATTTAGATTTCCGACTGAAGTCCTTATCTTTCTTGCCACCTGGCAAAAGTAGTAACATGAAGCCTTGCCATGGAAAAGACTACTCCGGTCGCCAAATTCTCGTGAACTCTTTGACGCCTTCATCAGCGCGCTTATTCTCGATATCTTTACATGTCTAGGAACCAAGCAGAAGATAATACCGAGAGCTTCTTCGAGTCATAGCAGCTGTGGCGTCACGTATACTCCGCACCAGGTAGTAGGGTGTTTACAATGCCTCGAGAGTGACCACGATTCTCTGTAAGTTTCTATAAATCACTATCCGTTCTCCGAACCAGGCATTACGTGTAATCTCCATACCAACTAAATCTGCCGTGAAGATAGACGCATCGCCCTGTAGAGAGCCAGCGAATTCACACAAGGTGCATAGGACGAGATAGACAACCTCCTCTCCGGATTTAGAGAAAACTATTCTAGGCGTACTTACCTTAAATTACCGACGTGATACATCCACCTGGACTTCGGCAACCATTGACCGCCACCTGACTATGTCTTTTGTTAGCTGCAGCAACTTCGGCTTAAGATATCCCCTTGCCACTCTCGTCACACCGTCCATAAATTTCTCTTTGTCGTCCTCTTGCTCTTCTTCCCCCATATTCCAGTCAGCGCCACCGCCTCTATCATATTCCTCCTCATCACATGTCCGAGAAATCTGATTTGTCGTTTTCTTATTGTTGTCATTATTTCACTATTCACTACCATCTGCCTTAGCACATGCACATTAGTTTGTCTTGCTGAGCATGTTATCTTCAGAATTCTCTTCCATAACCACGTTACAGGTGCTTCCAACTTTTATTGCATCTTTTTTTTTCACCGTCCAAGTCTCACATCCATACGGCAAAATTGACCCCACAAAGGTTTTTGCTGCTCGCTTTCTGATTCCCGTAGACAATTTTCTTTATTAAAGATAAAGCTTCATTCTTGTAAATGCACACTTTGAAATTTCAATTCTTGTTCTAATTTCCTGTGTACATCTGCAGTCTTCTGTTTTAAGACTCCCAAGATACGAAATATTTTAAACCCGCTCTATTCTCCTTCCTCTTGCTTCTCCTCTTATTCTGGCTGCTTTCGTCCTAGATGTCACTAACACTTTGGTCTTGTCTATATTGACCTTAAACCCTTTCTTTTCTCTCGCCCTCACTGTCACACCCAACAAATGTCACAAATTCTCGGCAGAGTCCGACCTAATCTGGTTGATATTTTAACCTTCTCTCTTGAATCGTTTGAGCCCTTGCAGCTCCCTTAATATAACCTCCCTATATAGGTTAAATAGATCAGAGGACATAACACATCCCTGACGTACTCCTATCCTTATGGTGTAATATTCTGTTTTCTCTTCCTGCACTCTAACTGCAGCTTTCCTATTCCAATATAAATTTCTTATTACTCTCATAAATTTCCTATCGATATCCAGCCCTTCTAGCATCCTCATCAGTTCCTTACGCCTTACCTTATCGAAAGCCTTTTCATAATCAATAAAACAAAGGAACACATTTCTTTGTATTTAAATACCTGTGGAAATGATCGAAGAGCTCGATATCCGTGTCCTTATTATGTAAGAGTTTAAACACTCTTCTAAACTGCTTCATTTTTATTAGATGACGTGTTCCTGTATTCTCCTTAGGCAAACGTGAAATTTGGATGTAGATAGACATGACCTCCATGGCCCAATTCACTTTCCCATCAAACTATCTATTGTTAGGTCACTGCCGCTTAAGAAAAGACATTGAAATTGATTGGATTGAGCTTTGATGAAACGCATTCTAAGAAATAGGTAACGTACTTATCTTTTTCAAAAAGTTTAGATCAGTTGACGAGGCCTGTTTTTTCATCCACCACACTCGTCTTCGCAGGTTTGGCTTCTATTCCTCAAAAGTCTGTCTTCTCTGCACGCAATGTAATGCTTTAGTAGGCACCGACTATGCGACCACCCTTAGAAATTAGCAATACGACCTCAAAGTTTAAAAAAACACCTCGGCAGGATTTCAACCTCTGTGAAATTCGACGGGCGAGACTCAGATTCCGTTTTGTTTCAAGCCTCTCTTCAGGGTGAGGATAATTATCCTCACGTAGTGAGAAGAGCCCACTTGTATACATGTGAAAGCTTGTGAAAATAATTCAGTGTAAGCTCTTACAAGACCAACATGCCGTTCTATAGTTTAACGCGAGCACGATCTCAGCCCTCGTGTCCGAGTAAGAATGATGTGCTAACGCGCTTTTCGCATTCGCTAGCCAAAATGATGTTTGGCCAGCATTCCATATGCGTAGATGCCGAAAAGATTTCAACTCTATACAAGAAAAATCGTTTAATAATGTCTTCCAATATTTTTTTAAAATATAGATAAATATAGAGAGTGTGTGTGTAAATAATGCAAAAACGGTTATCTTCCAATGATTTTACAAAAAATAAGACAGAGAAAGTGAGCGATTGGGATATGGTGCTAATAATTATTAGCATCCTGTCATATTGCTTCTCTGCTTGGTTTATGTAAGACGGAGCAAGATTTATCTAGTGGCTAGTTAGATCAAATTCTATAACACCTGTGTGTGCAGATTTATGTAGAAATTTGTAAATGTTAAGCTAGCTTCTTTATTCTACAGCAGTAGATCATCAGTATTCTACGCATTAGGGCTTCTATAAGTTCCAATCCAGCTCACATGTTCTCTAGAAGTTGGATAGTGCTCTCATCACACCATTCCTCGGCTGACACCAATTCCTCACTGTGTTTTTCTTATTTGGTAAAGGCACGTGATACCAATTAGTGATTTGCAAACATGGAAATCCTCCACAATATTCAGGCGATTGAATGCCTCCCTATCTTTTTCATTGTCTCTTTGAGTTGCTAAGAGATATTTGCAGAATCCTCTCCGGCTAAGTAGGAACAAGTATAGGTAGCCCAACAGTGATTTATCCTAAGAACCACCTTATTTTATGTAAGCATACACGAGATTTGCTCGTTGATACCAGAATAAGTTGCCGCTATTCTTTTCGTAGACAGGCCATAAATTTCTTTTGGGGAGGCGCTGATGTCATCCATGGAACAGCGTCTCTCGTTATTTTGCCACGACTAACGTCATGCATTTCTTTCGCTATTGTGGATTCCATCCTTTTCAGGATTTTTTATTAATGATGCCAGCCTGTAGATGGTGGACACCCGCCAATTTTATATTTTTGTTTTCTAGAAACGGCCCACCTGGTGCCTATTTTTAGCGTTAGGATCTCTTGTACCCGGGCTATGAAGATTTTCTGCTCCGTGTCAATGAGCACAGGAAGTGCTATTATGGGTTCACTAGCATGGTTCTTTAGATTTTCTGGCTTTTGAAAGCTTGAACATGTATGTATGAAAGTTCTACCTATCTTTATCCGATTGTATACTAATGAAGCTAGATCCAATCAATCACACTCTTCTCTCGTTAGCGACCAGTGAATTCCGCACCTCTCCCATAGAAAACCTCCTTGTTGACACGGTGAAGATGTCACTTATTTTATTTCCTTTATTTATATTATAATCTAAAGCTACTCATAAAGTACGCTAAATGCTCTTGAGGGATTGAAATTTCATCATCTCCTCTTTCACAGCATCAATGACGCGACGGATACTTCGTGTCGAGGAAGGTTCTATATATGATCTTTTTATAGATTCCTGAGAATTAAATGTTGCTGGTAAGGAGCCCCCTGATTCAAGGACCTACCTAGAGTGTCTTCGAAGACAGAAATTCGACTGGTGTTTCGTTCTTCCACACATTAACTATATGGTAGGGATCAAGACAGAACTACGGCTGCCTGTAAATTATTTGACACGAGCAGTAGGATAAGAAGCTGCATCGTATTCTGTACCTAGTGTTTCCTAGACCTACTTTCCAACGTCATGACAGTACCAAGTCAAACATTTTGCCCCAAAATCTGATAACTAATCCAATCCAATTCAGCATTGACCTAAAGTTTAGAGTTTGTGCGAAGTTGATTTTGGAGGGCAGAGCTTGAGGCACGTTTTGGTTTGACTGCGCGACACCTGGGAAGCTCTATTCAGTTGCATTAAGATAGTGGTTGATTTAAAAAGTTTAAATGACGACCTCAGAGAGTGCACGAGTTTGTCTTCTGGCACCTTAGTTGGAATGTTGTTCCACTTCTCGATTTTTGTAACGGTTCCTACTTTTTGCCTTAATTTCAAATTTACTTTCGAAAAGTGGACTTCAGACATTTGATTACAGCAGATCTAAAGCTTCTGCCTACCCAGACTTTACTCGTGCCACGTAATTTCTATACATATAGTCATGGACAAAGGTTATGAAAGTACTATATTTTTCATAAAAAAAGAACTAGTGATATATTATTTTTTTTAGTATGTTTGTATCATTATTTAAGAGTAAAATACAAAAAAGTTTAGAGCTCAAACCATTTTGTTAATAAATAGGTACAGAGAACTGATTTTTGCAGTCAATATTTACAATGATGTCCTTTGTTCTTCAGCAATGCTTTAATTTGTTTTGGCCAGGTGGAGACCAAATTTCTTAGGATTTCTTGACTGATGTTGCTGCCATTTTGCTCAATAAAGACCCGCAACTGCTCACAATTGGATAGGTTCGGTTTATCAACCTCCAATTTTATTAGGGCCCACAAATTATCTATTGGTTCAAATAATTAAGCATTCCAGGGCGAAGGTCCCTAAAGTCTTTTCATTATTTTCAGCCCCAAACTTTGTTATTGCCTTTGATTTGTGACAAGGTGCAGCGTCGTTCTGATAAATACAATTATCTTTATCGATAAGATGCTCAATCTGTTCCTACGTCCACAACGGTGTTTGCGCATAACTAACGGTCATTCATGCGCGCGCGTAAACTATCCAGCGCTCACGGTGAAATGTTTACTCATTATAAGTATGTTATATATCATGTGATATAGGATAGTATATGATATTATATGATACAATATTACGTTATATGTTAGTATATGAATGGAAATTGTGCAACTCTCCTGAATTTGCCTTTAACCAACAAATAATTAAAATAATCAGTAAATAAATATATTTTTGTCACACAATATAAGAAATTTAAACGATAGGAATATCTTTATTTGTCACAGGGGCTTTTATCCTGGGTAACGCAGGGTGCCTATGCTAGTCTCTCATAAATTGGTGGTGAATTGTTGGAAAAAGGTGCAGATGAGTTCATGGCAGTGATAGGGTGAAGTGAACACGGACCGTATAAAAGGCCTTCTTCTCAAAATATAAGTTTGATTAAGTTTAGCTTTGGCATAGAAAACGGGTCTGATGTGACGCCAATTGCCTTCTTCGCGCAGAGCTCCGAGGCCATTTTTTTTGGCTATGTAACCTTTTGGATATTTTACGTGTCTGATGTAATTTTTACGAGTTACATTATACTCCACAGTGTTCGTGAATATTGCGTGATTGCGCTTGTTATGGTTTCCCCGATGAATATGATCATTGTGAAGGAAAGTGAGTGTGACTTCCTAACGGTGACCAGCGTGCGGATTTCTGTGTTTACAGTTTACATAAGATAGCGCGCAGTACACGGTCTGTACAAATTTGGAAATTCGTGAAAAATATACTAACGAAGATTTCGTTTTGAAACTACTGAATTTGATCAGGTAACATTGTTTTGTGTTTTAAATACAAAAATGCGATCAAAGCTTACAAAAAATAGAAGATATCAAAGTGCAAATTTGACCATTTTTATCAGTGTTAACTGATATTATTTGTGTTATTATTGTTAAATTTCCTTCTTATTTCTATGGGTTACAATATGAGATTTTTTTTCTACTGTTTTTTTTGGCTAAATTTGTAAAGATTTTTCTTCATATTTTTCCTTAGCTATCTAGCCTTTAACTTTCCTTTATTGTCTTCAGAATGTTTTAAAATTCTCCAATATTTGTTTAAATATTTTGGATTAGCTATCTAGTGTATAACTTGGCTTTTTTCTCCTATATGTTTTGGGGATAAATTTTAAATATCTTTTTTTATTTTTACTTATTTATCTCGCGTAGGCCCATTACTTAATAATAGGCTTTTTCCTTAATAGGATAGAATTTCTAAATTTATCGTATTGTCGTCTAGTAGGCGAATTTTCATTCTATTTTTTGGCATTTATTATTTTGTACGCTATTTTGTATTCAATTTTGTCAATTTAAATTTAAATTTTCCAGTTGCATTACTGCAGTAAGAGGGGATTTTCCATTGACTCTTGAGGTTATTAATATAGTTATGCAATGATAAATAATGAGGGCTTTGCATTACTTGCTCGAAAATGTTCGATATAATTAAGAAATTTATTTTTTATATAATTTTTGATACTTATGTAAAAATGTTGTGAAATAAAAATTCTAACCCTAACCATTTTTTATATTTTATGTCTATCATAACATTTTAATATCATTTATTAGTAATGGATCCTTTAATTTCAGTTCTAGCATATAATTTTTTTTAAATGCTATCAAGGGCGCACGGACCGTGTCATACATGGTTACGATCCGTACAAAAACACTTTTTTTTTCAAAAATGACACCATAATTCTGAACTGGTAAATATATTACAAAGTTCTGTATGTATCAAATAAAGGTATTTATGTGTGTTACCTGGTAGGCACTTTGGAGTTTTTCTAACTTTAAAACTTAGGTTTTGATGACCAAAAAAACACTACCACTACGATCCGTGTCCTCCTGACCCTATTTACCATAATTGTTAGTGCTCCAGTGTGCAAGACACAGAACTGGTGAAAGCGCTCCCCTTTTGCACTCCTAACGAGAGGTATTCCAGAAACCCCAAACATCACCTTTCCCTAGTAATCAAAAGTCCATTCTTTGTAATTCCTACAAAAGTAGAGCCAATCCCTAAGGTTCTTGTTGATATGAAGCTTGCCACTAGAGGCAACCTGATGCCTGAGCCAAGACGACCTTAACAGGATGCGATCTCGACGTTCATTTGAAGCTTTTTGTTGTCAGCAAGACTTCTTTCTATGAGTGTAACCAGTCTTTATAAACTCCTTAATGATCCCAAAGAGAGTACTTCTTGATAACATACTCTCAGCAACTATCTCATTGCATTTGGAGCCACTTTAGCAAAGAATAATAATAAAAGCACTACTTTCTTTATAATTAGCCATTTCTGGAATTATAGAGATTAAAATATTTAATTTTACCAAAATTGATTAATAAATAGATTATAATTACCCAATATCATTTATATAACTATATTGGTCATCATTATGGATACCCATTTGATCGAATAATAATGCTCCAGAAACTGAAAATTATCCCCTACAGGAACAGGACCAGAGTGCGAGTGAATTTGGATTCAGCAAATCCCTGAAGTTTCTTCTTATTCTTATTTAAATGTTCACTTTTTAACAAACTTGCAATAATTTAAACATTGGAATAATTATTCCTTTACGTAAATTAAAAAAAGAATGATAATACCCATAATTCATTAAGACCCCACAAATCTGTAATAAATACACCAAAATGAGGAAAAATTGGACTTTAAGAACTAACAATATAGGAGTATGACATTTTTCTCAGGCTATTTTCATAAAGCAATGCTAGGCGTACGATGCAATCCCAAAACCACTTTTGTAGTCTGTTCGCGGAACCGGCATGAATCAGAAAAGCCACAAAAGTGGCAATCCGCGGTTAATGGATTACTCACGATTTATACTTCAGAGCAGTAACCCATTGGCCGAAATTAACATATTTATTAGGAGAAATATAAATGAGATTACGATGAACCAGTCAGAAAGGAGATTTATAAAAGGCCTTTATGTTATAATCACAAAGGAAATGTGTTATATTTTCCCCAGGAAAACTTCAATACGAAGCATAATAGAAGAAGTTGATCCTCTTCATGAAGAGGAAGAACAAAGAAAAAATACCATCAATGTAACCAGTAGGCAAATTAAGAACCAAACAGGGTGGTCCTAAAGTCTGGAGACAGAGGAAATATCGTTCAACATACCTTACCCCTCTTGACTTCTTTTTCTGAGGTATTCTAAAGGAGGTGTACTCTATGGTTTCCTCTTTCACCAGACCTTACTCCCTTTGACTTCTTTTTCTGGGGTATGCTAAAGGAGAAGTCGTATTTAATAAATAATTAAAGATACGAGACACTTAGGAAACAGCGCATCATAAATGAATGTGCTCAAATTGACAGAATTGTGAGTCACTGCATCGGGTTCAATCAACCAAGGCAAACAACAAGAAAATGAAAATTAATAATTCCCAATTTAGGAAGTTGTGACATAATTAAATTCGCCTTATATAACAAAACAATTCTTAGACCAAAACGTAACATTATTAAACGAATAAAGTGTACATTTAGACATAGAAAACATCGAACCATTTCCCTATGATGTCATAGCCGCAACCCTCTTTGCCTTCGCTTTTGATGTTGCGGCAATCGCATTTTGGTATAATATAAGATATCGTGAAATCTACGGAATAAATAGGGCAGTTAATATAAAATTTGTAATAAAATAGTATTAAACGACGACGAAAGATTAATCGTATAAGTGTTTGAATGATGAAGGATTATTCAGAGAATTCTGTAGTGGAGTATACAATATATCTGCAGAGGAGAAGCCGGATTTTGATCCTAAACACAAAGAAATGATAGTAAGTCCCCTCAAAGACTACCGAGTAGATTTTTCACCCAAGATAAGAGAAGAACGTAGATTTATGGTCAAAGAATATTTAAGATAATATTGGTAGAATTAAAATTAATAATTTTCAGCACTAAAATCTCCACAGCAAAATCAGATATCACGAGAGAGAACATAATAAGGCCCCATAAAGACGTACCGCAAGTTCTCGTAAACATATTTAATGCCTTTTAAGCGCCGTTTACTTACAGGAAGATCGAAAAGGAAGCAAAATGAACTTTTTCACACAAAAAGAAAATGAGGAGACTTCGGAGACCATAGAGTTAGTATAAAAGAAAAGAAATAAAACCTGAATATTAATAGTGAGAGAAACAGATATTAGGGAACATTCACTGCTAAGTTGAACATGTAGCAGCTAGGTAAAGGCAATCTATAATTGCGCAGAAAAGAGCATTATTCCTGGGTTCTCACCGTCTTCCTCAGTAATGTTCACAGCGTGACTACAAAAATGAGAATGGCTGAACTTAAATTACTTTATATGAAGAATGAAAAAGTAGATAGAGGTAAGTGGGTAGCAAATTGAAAAGGTGCGTGAGGAAAAGATTTGTGTGCAGTCAGTACGAGAAAAGATACCAAGTGACTGGTTGATGAAATGTGATCTTGAGTCATGCTGTAATATTTACTATTTTGGATTTATTTCTTTTACTTATTGTTGTTGTATTTTATTCTCTCTTGCATTCTCTTCAGTCTTTATTACTAGAGTGATTTCTTTATCATTATGCTGGATTGTTTTGTTTTTATCTGGGGTGAAGTGACAGGTCTAGGCGTCGCTTTTTTTTAAAGAGGAGTAAAGTTCAATTTTTCAAAAGGAGTAAAGTTTAATTGTACCCATTTAGAGCCATGGCGCTGGGTGGTGCTATGTAGTGATAGAAGCCTCATTTAGCCATTTCAAGGCACTTATAAGTGATTTTAACCATGGCAAACCATCAACGCAATGACCATTCATAATCTTATCACAAAACGCCGCAGGTCATTAGAGGGACATTCCCGCTTGTTTTTGTTATCTTTTTATAGAGCACTTTCTCCTATTTCTAATTTTCATATACTACTTGTGAATTGTTGTTTAGTGGCTCTGCCTTGACCTTTACAGAATGCTCTTAATTTCTCTTATAGGACGAATGCGGCCGTCTTGTCGCCAAGAATTTTAGCCCTTTCCTGGACACAAATATTCATGGGTTTAAGGCTGCCCTTCATCTGGAGCTGTTCTATGGGAGCTGGTCTGTTCTGTTTATAACTGTTTGTAATAAGAATTCTTTATTTTGTACTCTTTGTAATTTAGAATTCTGGATTTAGAGAGTGAATGTAATCAGACTTTTGGGTAAATCGTACAAATACATTTGATTAAAAAGGTTCTTTTAAAATTCATGGATAATGTTTGGATTAAAATGTCAAATAAAACCTTTCCCCGATCATAAAGGGATTAACCTAGCTCTTAAGACACTTCATGGATAAAAAGTTAATTAACCGGGCTCTTAAACAGGTCTAGGATAAACGTTAGATTAACGGGTCTCTTAAGACATTAATGGATAAACATCGGATTAAACCTGCTCTTAAAACTCTTCATAATAAACAACTGAATACCAGTCCCTTAAAAAACTCCAAGGATAAATATTACATTAAAAAGGCTTCTCAAACAATTTTAGATACATAACGAATTTACTAGGCTTTTAAAAGACTTCATATATGCACATTAAATTATCCAGGCTCTTGAAACACTTCAAGGCTAAACTTTGGATTAATAAGGCTAATAAAAGACTTGGGGATAACATTAGTTTACAAAGAAATTCTAGGTAAGTCGCCTTGTTTTTCTTCAACTTATTTAGGACAATTTCGCATCGCTGAAACCGTAATTGATATTCGTTTCCTTCCATCAGGTCAGTTTTTTGTGCTAAGGGATTTTATTTTAATCCAAATTTAGCATATGTTGGAAACAAAAGTTCTCGTACAAGTTTTATTGAAATTGATTTACGAAGAAACGTTGCAGCAAAAGAAACATATCAATGAACACTGAAATTAGTCTTATTTTCAAACACTTGCTTGCAACGAGAGAAAAAATCATGGATGCCTTTCAACTGCTTTGCTATTAAATAAGTCTCCAATTGCAGCTCTTAGGTTCTCATCATTTGCGAACGTTTCGCCATTCAAGAAGTTTCGCAGTTGCTGGAATAGATGGTAGTTTATTGGCGTCAGGTATGAAGACCTACGATGAGTGAGGGAGAACTTCCTCTCCCAGCACCAGGAGCTTTTCACTGGTATAATTTGGAACGTATAGTCGGGCGTTATCATGAAGAAACATGACATCAGTCAATTCTAGTCGTTTCTGCGCAATTGCATCTGCTACCTGTTTCATTTGTTTACTGTATAATTGAACGTCTATAGACTGATTTCGCTCCAAACATTTCCCAGTTTATCACTCTCTTCACATCCTACCAGACACAAAACATAAGCTTCTTTTGATGTCAGTTTTACGCATGCATCTTTGTCCAGCTTCCTCTAATTTCCATGTTCGAGTGTAGATACCATTTTTCATCTGCAGTAGCAACATTGTTCAGCCAATCAAACGGCCGTTTCTTGGACATTAGTGTCATGCCGGTGTCTATGGGCGCTGAGTGTCAAAGTCGGTTAGTTTACATGGACCCATACAATTAGTGTTCGGACTTTGTACATTTCCTCTAAATGATGCAAAATGGCTGTATGGCTAAAGGTAAACTTTTTAGCCAGCTTGCGTGATAATGATGTGGATCAGCTTTGAAACAGTGGGGAAAACGGTAATCGTCTATAAATGAGGGCTGACATCTTCTTGGCCGGTCTGGAGATAGAAATGGCCACTCTGATACATTTTAAACCAATTTTAGGCTGTGTGACGACTTATTATATCTATCCCAAATGCTTTGTTAATACGATGATGACATTGGGCAGCGTTTAGGCTGGACTTGTAATCATATAGTAAAAGAGTACGTTGCTGCTTTCCGAAAAAGTCATTTGAGGGATAATTTCTGAAACGTTTGATATCATTTAGGGTGTCAGACGAAATATTGTGTACTGGTCTAGGCTTTCCTAGGCCTAGGAAAGACTAGGCCACTACAGATTAACTAGTCGTAAACGATGTATACATTTATAAATAAATAAAATTTTAAATAAACCTATAAATATAAATCTATAAATAAAAAACTTTTAAAAAGGTTGTACGGATTTTTGTTTCCAACATAACTAAATCGATTATATTTTGGGGACATTTTCGGTTGGGTTTTGCTTATATTTTTGGTCCAAAATACGATTTTAAGATTAAAAAAACATCGTTTTATAATATTATTTATTAATTAATGTTACAAAAAATGATTAGTGTACATTGAATAGTAGAAATTGATAAATGTAAGTATATCTAAATTTGATATTAGGTCATCATTGTTCAGAATTCACGAGATGAACTTGCGGTTCTTTTAACTCCTAGAATGGTCATTCGTAGGTATGTCTCTTTGCATATTCCCACACTAATCAGCCAACATAACGTCATCCCAGCGTCCGTGATACCTGGTTTCCATCAACTTTGTCTTCGTGAAATCTCTCCTCCATACTCTTCGCTCATTGATCCCAGATTATTAAGAAACCGATCCTACTTAAAAGAATAAGTATTGCATTTTGATGCTTATGTTGCATATGAGATTTCTAAACGTAGTCAGTATAATGGCGTTAAGGGCTATGTAGGTTTTGGCTTTCTTGTTCCTAAGAAGTTCCTCACGAGCAGAACCCAGAGCAAAAGCCTTCAACTCTTCCACTTTAAATTTGTTAATATAGTTTTCAAACTCTGGATTTATGATGAGTTGACTGAGCTGAGAACCGTAAAAGATACCAGCTTTCAACTTCTCTATGGTCAATCTTGGAAAAGCCTGGCAAAGTAAGTAAAGCAACCACCATCCTTGTCCAGAGCTTTAGGGAGCTGTTTGATCAAGCCGATCTTGGTGTGTATCGGTGAGAACAGTATCCTCTATCTCTGTCCACCAGAGAATTGTTTAGGAAATTTCTTGCTCTGCAAAGCACCAATTCCTCGCGTACAGGCAAGTCTTTCTTCTTTTAATGCTTAGTTCAGTCCATACTATACGACCTGAAAATAAAGCCCGGATATTGGTGAACATGGACTCTTATCACAACGAAAACTTCACCATCTTCAGGAAAACACAAATCAATCGCTTACACTTACCACGTTTTTCACCGATTATTATATTTCTTTCATTATAGTCTAGTTAGGGAGAGTTATAGAGGCAGACTAGTTCTCGTTGTGCAGCAGAACACATTTCAACAAGCGCTTGCTGCTGTCAATGAGCAGTCTCCAATTGTTGGCTTAGTACTGTGGCGCTCCGAACTTGTACAGAAGTGAGCAATATCTGTGCTGTTCACCAATCCTTCTCTTCAGAGAAAAAATGGAGATACTCTTGATGCCATTTGTGGTAGTTGGTGATGCCAGGAATGTCATAGAAGAAGTTTTTACCTTAAATCGGGATGTCAATATTTCGTAGTTCGGCAGAGTACTTTCACTATGTGAGATAGCAAACCATATCATTGGCTTCTTTGGGGAAAAAGGATGTGGATCATGATCTTCAAAATCACTTCCTTTTCTTCAACACCAGAGGGATATTCGTCACTTATATAAGAAGGTTATTCAAAGACTGATACAGGAAATTCATCACAATAAAAAACAGGACGAAAGGCTGAGTGAAGATCAGGATACTTGAGGCTGCCCCGGTTCTTTCTGACGATCATAGTTAGATCAATAGTTCAGAAGTAGCATTCAGTACCATGGTTTATTGGTTCTTTTCAAACAATGGGAATTTCAAACTTAATACAACTCTTCTCCTTTATCTAGCGAAGCAGATACTTGAGGCCTGTCTTGCATATCATACCTGGCGACCAAACTTTATCCTTGTCACCAATTTTTATACCAAAATAACCATCGTAAGGAAGCTTTATGAATTTTGCGCCTAGATTCCTGTTAAGAACAAAAGGTGTATTCACTGCAAGTGTAGCAGTGTAAAAGAAAAATGCCAGTTAAAATAAAATTGCTGTAGGTGAAAACATCAGAGTTTATTTATTTACAGAAATAAGAAATATGTTTGCATCATATAAATAGAAAATACTCGGATATGTAAATAGACGTAAAACATGTGGCGATAAATCAAAAAGTTGACCTGATTGAGCTAAAAGAATGTCTTCGGGGCATTCAGCACATAAAATTGTCCTAAATCAAGTAAATAACTTAGAAAATAAAGTTGATAGTGGCTATTTAATCATTGGCTTAACCAGGCTATTAAAACACTGCTTGGATAAAAATTGTATAGAGCAATCTTTTAAGACACTAAACGATTAACCAGGTTTTTAAAGCACTCTACAATTTAGACAGTCTTTTAGAACATTTAAACGATTAATCCTGGAGTAATTTGTCTCTTCAAACGCTTAATGGTTTAAGATTGGATTAATCATGCTCTTGAGACACTTCGAGAAATAATATGGAATAAATATTGGATTAACTAGCCTCTTAAAAAATTCAAGGATAAACATTGGATACCTAGACTCTTAAAGACTTCATGGATAAATATTGGATTTATCAGGCTCTTAAGACAAATCAATCATACACATTAGATTAACTAGGCTCTTAAAAATCTGTATTGATAAATATTAGATTAATTAGACTCTTACAAACGCTTCATGGATAAACTTTGGAATAATCGGGCATTTAAATCACTTCAATGATCTACAATGGATGTACGAGGCTCGTAAAAGACATCAAGGATAAATAGCGGATTAGCGAATCGATAAAACTTTCAAACAATAAACAAATCATTGAGCAGCCTTTTAAAAGATAGGAAGGATAAACATTGGATTAATCTGGCCCATAAAACACTTCATGGATTAATATAATATTAACTAGGCTGTTTAAACAATTCCTAGATAAAAATTGGATTAACCAGGATCTTAAAACTATTTAAGTATAAGCATTGCCCATATTCCATCTCGAGATTAAAGAAAATAAGACGCGATTTTTCAAGAAAGATTATGGGAAATTCCGCAAGAAAAAGATTCACAGTCATTGCAAAAGATTTTGTTACCGGTATATTTTTTCACAAAAGAAAGTTAATAGAATTAAACCAAACGTTGCATTTTGTTTTAATTGATCTGAGTACTTAATATTTAGAATGATACCCTTGTTCTTCAGTATTGCTAAAATTTAGTTTTGTCATCCTGGAAAAAAAATTGAGTTGATATCTTAAATGATAATACTCTGTTTTTGTTCAATAAGAACCAGACACTGCGCACAATTGGTTGGTTTCTGTATATAAAACAACAGTTTGATTATCGCCCACAAATTCTCTATTGTGTTCATATCTTGTCATTTCCCAGGTTAAGGTTACAAAAGTTGGATGTGATTTGCAGCAAAGAATTTTTTATATTGCCCTTGCTTTGTGGGCCTTCATGGTGAAAAATAGAGTAATCTTTCCTCAATTGGTCAAGAACCTTTGGGAAAAGGTGTTGATGAAACATATTTTGATACCATTTTGATTTGGTCAAAGTTGTTGGTGCTCCAGTTCTCTTAGATGAGAAGCATCTCCAGACATGGAAAGTGTCTGTATGCATCCTCGTGGGTACGACACAAAAGGCGTGAAAGCGCTCTCCTTTGTATTTGCTAACGAGAGTTTTTCCAGAAACTTAAAGGAAGCGGAAGGGAGCCTAATCAGAGAATATCATTTTGCACTATTCTTTTACAGCCTATTCTTCATAGTTTTTTAAAAAAATGATGCCTATCCGGATAGTTTTCTTGATTTAATGAAGTTTCTTCTCAGCCCGCATTGACTTTAGACCTTTGTCTCAAGTTGAAGCCTTTTACACCTGCTTCTTTCCAATTGTAAAGAAGCTTAGCACTGCAATTAACCCGATCCTAGAGCTAACATATTAACATAAAGTGATCTTGGCATTCATTTGAAGCTCGGTTGCGTCCAGTAAACTTTTCTTAAGAGTATAACCAGTCAATTTAATTCATCAATGATACTAAAGTTTGTGTTCCTTGATGAAATACCTTTAATAAATATCTCCCTGCACTTCGGGACACTTTAGTTGAGAGCATCAATGGTTGGACGCTTTTCTTTCTAGAGAATCATTTCTGGAATTAAAAAAGATTGAGACATTTATCTTTTCCAAAAATGGTACGAAATAGATGAAAATTACAAAAAATCATTCATTTAACCCATATTGGTCATATTACCATTTTGAGCGTATAACAAAATTCAGGGACTGAAACCTCTTAGGGGAATGGGACAATTATTATTTTTAATTGCTAACTTTCTAATAATCCTAATATTACAATGACTATTTCTTTCAAGCAAAATTTGGCGTTTTACGCCTTACCCTCTATCTTGAATCCATTGTTTCCTGTCCATCTTTACATTAGATTTAAAATAGTCCAAAAGGTTTAATATCGTAAAAAAAGGTCAACAGACATAAGGCACGTGCTCTTAATTATTCTGACTTATGACCATATGAACTTACGACTTACAAAACTTTCAATAATTCCAGGACTAACCTTTGGAGGACTTTGGCACTTATATCTTTCGAAAGAAAATAAATAAAAACATAAGGGTTTCAGATTTCGTAAGAATTGGCCGAATAGTTACGATGTTATTGCCAAAAAACTCATTGGAAAGTAAAATGGTTACCATCCGACCGACGACCTACGGACTGACATAGTTACTTATAGAGTCGCGTAAACGCAACTAAAACCCCGTTTCAATTTCCCTCTCATTCCTTGTGACTCCAGTGGCGTCATAATCAGCCAGCTTCAACCTATCCTTATATGATTTCTGTCTCAATCTGGGAACCATCTGTTTTGCATTGGAAGTAGTTTGTGGTGCGGAAATTTTGCTGTGCAATTTACTGTTTTGAAATGCATCTTGCAACACTTTTTAGAAAATAATTCGAGACTTTTATTAGAGGTAGGATGTGTCTAGTTCCAATAAATTTTAAGAGTTCTAACCGATAATAGCTTAAATCTTTCTAAGTGATTGTATTGCAGTTAGAAATAGAACAAATTAGAATGCCATAATTTTTTAACAATTCGTCTCAACTAGAAAGAAGAAAACAATGTTAAAAATACCTATACAATTCATTAGTTAGGTCAATTTTATAGGTCAGGTGCAATGTTTTGGGTTTTCATATTTAGCTAGAAACAGATATTTAATATAAAAAGTAGAGCAACGATATGGTCAATGATAAGGGTTATTACATACCACAATTAGAGAAGGATTGGGAATGAACAAATAGAGATGCTTAAATCATTCTGAAATATGACCGATGGAGCAGAAAATCTGTTCCATTCTGTAGATAAAATAGCACCGCGAAAACAGAATAGAAAGTTCGAGAAGTGGAAATCTTCGCCATCGGTCCAGAAATCAACCTTAAACAACAGCGTCGTTAAAGTAGGGAACTTCTCATCACCAGGAAGAATAAGTTCTTCGACTACCGATACCTTTTTCATTTGTGGTATGGGTCAATTTTTAATAGAAAACATCCGTTTTGGAGAAAATGAACCTTTCAAGTTATTAGATTCTGTAAAAGATCTACCTTGCTTGAGATTTGGAAACTCTTTGTTGATGCTAATAAATTGTTTAGATGCATATTTAAATCGGCTTATTGTTTTTTTATGTTTGGACCTTTGAACAAGCTAATAGAACTAGAATACATGAACTAGAAGATTTAGAACAAAAATGTTTGAACATCGATTTCTTTGGTATAGAGATGCTAGAAAATATCAGGTTGAGCTTTAAAGGAATATATATAGGAAGCACCTGAATTCGCCAGTTCCCTTTTCACTTGAGAAATTTATTGCCATTCTAAAGTTACCGAAAACGAAGAACCATTGATGAAATTACTATTTGGTCGCAGATATTCTTCTAAATGTCTAAACATTAAATATTATTGAGTAGAATTACATACACACTCGTAGGATTTCTTAAACACTTTTCTAACAGAAACTATAAGAAAATCTTGTTTTAATTAAACTAATAGTAGCAAGAACAAATAAGTATTCCGGGCAAATAATCCAACCGTTTGTGGATAAAACATTTAAGATAAAGATGGGAAAGATATTTGTGCAGCGAACCTGAATACACAAACAGGGAAATCTTTGTTTCAAAACTTTGCGAATAAAGACGGGCTAATTAATTGGTTGCTAAATATAGAACATAAATACAGGAACATATTTGAGGGAATTTGCGGGAGAATTAAAGAGAAGTTCTTAAATCCAGCTTCCAAAAAGAGAAAGTGGGGTAAAGAATTGCTTAGATCTATCAACGCGAGAAAGAATAATAATTTATAAATTTGGTCACTGGGAACAATTTAAAAAAGAAACTACGAGAAAAATAATTAAATTAAATTTAAATAAAAAATAATAGATGTAATATAATCCTACTCACAGTGTCTGTATATAAATAATATGCCTATAAAAGGGCCTAAAGGATCTAAATATATACTTAGCCTGTGAAATAGTGATTATTCTTTGTCTTGGAGCGAGATAATGGCTTATTTATCCATTAATATTTATGAGACAAAACTAAATTAGCCAGTTTATTATTATACGGCTTTGCACGCCATATCAACCAAATCTTGACCACTTGCGGAATTATTAGTGGATATTTAATGGGATCTGTATTTATGTCTGGTCGCTTTGAATCGTAGTAGCAGAAAGAAAAGGAATCCTCTCGGGACACCAGGAGCTGGGCTAGGTGGCACCCAAAACGCAACGACGACCACTTATTAAAAGTTAATTAACCAAAATTATTATTATTGCTACTCTACACTTACTTTAATATAACAATTAAAGGAAACTAAATTAAAAGGAATCTGTGTAATCACAATACGTCCCACTTTCGTTTTCGGGAGTAAAAGATTTAGACAATTATTATAATTGTGGAACTTCAGAAAACTGATAAGAATTGAACCATGGCTGCTTTTTTATTTTATTTTTCTTGTATATTCGAAATTTTTGATTAAGTTATTTCTAAAATGGATTTTAAGTTTTAATCTCTATCAGGAGGCAAGATCTTGTTGCACCAAAAACCGAGTAGAGTTAAATGAGGAGAGAAGAGCCGCTCCTTTTGACCTTAACAATATAATTTAAGAACGGGAATTTTGGGATGGGTTAAATATAGAGAAATGCACGAGGAGAAGAAGAAGAATAACAGTAAGGGAATAAGAAGAGAAGGAATGTGAGGATGAGGGCCAGAAGAAGAATGAACTACAGAACTACAGAACTACAGAATCTAGGACCAACAAAGACCCTAAGGTCCGCTCGAGGCTAGTCCGCTACACTACATCCGAAACTACGATACACACTTATCTACGAGTGTATCTCTAACATGCTATATTTTTTTTTTTTTTTTTTTTTTTTTTAAATATATAATCTACTGTACAGAAGAAAGTAGTACAAAAGAGAAAAGTAGGAGTAGAAGGAGAAGTTTAAGAAAATGATGAGGTTAGAAAAAAAGAAGAATAGGAAGTGTAGGAGAAGAAGGGCTATTAGCGAGCGCAGCGAAACCTTGGCTTGCACTTCATTATGAAAAGGATTAGGAGAGATGAAGATCCGCCAGAACATTGGATATTTTCTTTTGTTTCTTTTTAAGTTAAAAACCATCCTGTACAAAAGGCTTTTGGAAATTTCTTTTTTCTATAGAAATAAAATGTAGCCCAAACATATGGGTGGCGCTTCTGAAGAGGGTTGAAGAACTCGAGGAGACTTTTCCCTCGCAATAAGGATTTAAGGAATTCTTACTATTCCACTTACCTAACCACATATATATATATATATATATATATATATATATATATATATATATATATATATATCATTTAATAGTTTTTACGAAGAGTGCGTATTTAGGCTCAGTGTGCTGAAACAAAGAAGAAGAAGAGGCTATGCTGGGGCCGGACGGGGCGATGAGACTCGTCAGCACGGCGTCCAGGAAGCAAATCGCCGCGCTCTTTACGGGGATATATATATATATGTATATATCTCTCAAAGTAGCACGAGAGAATGATGGAAATGAATCCATTAAACCACATTCAAAGAGAAAACGGAATAATTTGTCCTTGCAGTAATATATTTATTACCTTTTGTCGAAAGAAATATGTGCAGGGAAGCGATTCGAACCAGGCACACTGAGGCAGCGAGCACCGCTTTGATCACAGTTGAAAGTATGCCGTAGCGTAGTGTACTAACAGCAGACTTTTAACTGTGATCAAAGCGGTGCTCGCTGTCTCAGTGTGCCTAGTTCGAATTGCTTCTCTGCACGGATTTTTCAAAAAAGGTAATAAAAATATTACTGCAAGGGAAAAATTATTCAGTTTTCTCTTTCAATGTGGTTTAATGGATATATATATATATATATATATATATATATATATATATATATATATATATATATATATATATATATATATATATATATCTATATATAGGTATACAGGGTTGTTCATAAGTCGCGATACATAGGAAAAATTAATGTTTTTCTAAGAAATTATTTATTTATATAACAGGCTCTGTATGGTTACTATTGTTTTGAATACACATTGCAATACGTTCCCTCCCCCCACTCTGTATGAACTCGCAGTTGCACATCTGAAGATATGTTTTGAAATGAGGTGGTGATGCGTTCTTTTAAATGTTTCATGTATCTTATCTCTTTGCGATACGCCACAGCTTTTAAGTGTCTCCAAAGGTAAAAATCAAGAGGGCTGAGATCTGGGGACCTAGGGTGCCACTCAAGTGGACCACGCCTACCAATCCAGGAATCTTAACGGTATCTGAAAATAAAAAATAACACGTTAAAAATATATAGCTTGAAAAACATGAATTTTTCTTATGTATCGGGTTTTTGAATCATCATATATATATATATATATATATATATATATATATATATATATATATATATATATATATATATATTTACATATATTTATTTCTCTTTCTCTGTTCCTTTTAATCTTTCAGCCATTACCGAGACTGCTAGTTAGAGACCAAGTAAAGCACTGATCATGACAACCATTGGAAATAAATCCGTAGAAAACGAGAAGTGTCTTCCTCTTCCTGGCCTCTCCCTCCAGGCGCGACCATGTTGTTTTATGAACGCTCAGCAAACACATTACGAAGATTAAATGCGTAAACAATAATTAGATTTTATTGCAAATCTCGAGGTTTTTCAAACCTTCGTCCGACCACTTAACAAATTACATTTAAGCATCCAGCTTTGCTTTCTTGGAATTTCAATCAAACACTGCTGCACAATCAACTCTAAAGTAATTCGATAATCTTTTCTTCCTCGAATTACATCGAACATATTTGAACGATTAATCGTCAAATTTCCTTCCTGAAAATCTGGGCCACATTGCTGTACAATCAACCTTCCAGCTTTCCTTCTTGGAAATCCAGGCAGCATTACTACACAATCAACCGTCAAACTCTTTTTCCTGGAATTTCAAGATACATTGCTACACAATCAACCATCAATCTTTCTTCCCTAGAATTTCAAGCAGATTTTCTCAATCAACCGTCATTTTTCCTGGCTGGATTCCGATCAACAATGCTGCTTATTTAACTGTCAGGCTTTCCTCTCTGGAATTTCAATCCACGATGTTGCCTAATCAGCCAACCGTCAAGCTCTCCTTCTTGGAATTCAAGGCAACATGGCAGCATAATCAACCGTCAGCCAGAGTCTACTCAAACTTTCTCCATTCCAACCGACCGAAATAACCTTGAGCACGAGCACTATTTTCACTCCATTCGGTCGACTTACCCTAGATAATTATTATACTTCACTCTTACGACTACCATCTCTGATCCCACTTATTATGATGTCACTCAACTCTTCTGCTGAAGAGCGGCTTGCTTCAGCCGCTAACTCTACCGCCAATTCGAAGCTCTCGATGAGGTGTCATGCTCGGCAGCTGTTTCGTATCATCAGCAAAATATAAATGTCCATATGTAGATATGTATATTTGGGAGTTAATATCCATATATATATATATATAAATATATATATATATATATATATATATATATATATATATATATATATATATATATATATATATATATATATATATATATATATATATATATCATAAGTGTGTATGTTATAAATTAGTCACTATGTATATGTGTACGTCCACTAAACTGGATTCTTTACCTTATCCTAATTCTAATTATTTTCTTTTTTCCGATTTTTCAGATGTAGTGAACTAAGCAATAGAAAATGAGCAAGATTTCCTCTTCAAAAAAGCGTTGCGCTAATTCTTCAATTGTGTTATTGAAAAACAAAAATCAAAACTACAAAGAACTTTGTTACCAACTTGCTATAAACTTCTCGGGATATTGACTCGATTATGAGCATCAAAATGCATTTTCTTTTTAGTCATCTTGATCGTTTTCCTGAAAATCTCGGAGATGTTAACGACAAACAAGGCGAACAATTCCATCAGGACATCAAAGAAATCGAAACTCGTTAACAGCAACCTTGGGATGCTCTAATGATAGCAGAGTATTGCTGGTTTTTAAATTAAGATACTACTGTTTCTCAACATCAACGATGTGCAAGTAAGCGTAAATTTATCCCTGAATTTTCTGCCAAAAATCTTTGCGAACGTTCATTTTCAATTTTCAATTTAACATCTTGTTTAATTGCACTAAAACTAACTCATATCAACTAATGTACACCTTTGGAAATATTCCCATGCGCAATTTTAGCATCTAATAGAGCCAAAATCGAGATGAGGAGAGACAGAAAACTAGACCTGAGGGATGTATCCCAATAAAGGCCATTAGGAACAAAAGTAGGAAACCATTATGGTTGAATCAGGAAATAGCTAGAAAAATTTCAGAGAGAAAAGGGCATATAAAATATTACAGGTAGAAAATAATATTCAAAACTTAAGTGATTATAGAATGGCTAGGAATAAGTAAATAAGATTATAAAGAAGAAATAAAGGGTATCATAAATTAAATTAGCTCAGGATAGCAACAAAGGTCCTGGAAAGTTCTTTAGTTACTATAAAATTAATAACAAGTCTGGCAGAGTTAAAATAGGTCTTATCAAATATGAAGTGGTTGTGAGAAAAACTGATGAAGAAATAGTTGGGGTACTAAATGGTCATTTTGCATCAGTATTTACAAAGAAGAAACTAAATAGGCTTATGTATAGTACTCATAGGTCAGGGAGAAAGGTGTTTACTACCATTAGTGTGGATTGGAGGACGATAAAAGGACTAATAGGTAAGTTAGATGCTACCAAGGCCTCCGGCCCTGATAATATTTATTCTAGGATACTTAAAGAAGGGGTGAAAAGTATCTCAATAGCTCTGGAAAAAGTTGTATACTAGGTCACTGGAATATGGAGAAATACCCGATGATTAGAAGAGAGCCAATGTAGTCCCCATTTTCAAGAAGGGTATTAAAGAGGATCCAAATAACCTTAGACCGGTTAGCCTAACTCCTGTAGTCTGTGAAATTCTTGACAAAATAGTTAAAAAAAGGATTTGTCAACATCTAGAGAGGAAGGGGTTAATCAGCGATGCTCAGCATGGGTGTAGATCATGTATGTAGATCATTGTGATAGAACGGGTTGAGGCAGCGTTAGTTTCAACTCCTAACACATATTATTTTAAAACCACGATGCTCCCACGTGCATCTTCGCTTCAAAGCTTAGCGCCTTATTACAGCCACCGGGTGTCAATGTTTAAACAAGGAGGTTATCGTCACCCCGTTTGCCCCCATATGCCGACCTCGCCAGATTGAGTTAGGCTTATGGGAAGATAAGGCATTGTTCCCAGGCTCGGCTGTGCATTCCCTCGAAGCTCCCACTCCATTGTCCCCCCACGCCAAGGGAGTGTCTCGACTATTTAGATGGAAACTTTACCACTAAGATCAGATTTGGAGATTCAGATTTTCGTCGCGAAACATCACCACGACCCTCTTCACTTTGTGCGCCAAGGGACCTCGACCTCAAGATTCACCATCACTTGTCCAGAAGGAGGACAATATCCATTTGGTTCTAAGGTTCGAGCCTTTCGAGACGCCAAGTCCTCAAGGCTTCCCCCCTGTTGTTCAGAGGAGAACAACGTAGAACAGCCATTGTTGGTTCGAGCCCCGTTGACAAGATACGGTTCTCACCCTTCCCCCGTTGTTCAGAAGAGAACACCGTAGAACAGCCATTGTTTTTTTGAGTCCGTTCGCCAAGAAACGGTTCTCACCCTTCCCCCTTGTTGTTCAGAAGAGAACAGCATTAGAACAGCCATTGTTCTCGAGCCCGTAGACAAGAGACGGTTCTCACCCCCCCCCCCGGTTGTTCAGAAGAGAACAACGTAGAACAGCCATTGTTCTTCAAGCCGTTCGTCGAGAAACGGTTCTCCTTCCCAAGACGCCATGTCAGGATCATTTTATTCCTCCCCCTTGCGCGGAACTCGCCAGCGGACCAAAAATTCCTTCGCGTCGCCCTCCACTGCACTACTAGTATAAAGTTACGTAAGCCAAACGTCACCTTTGAGTACTTAATACTTTTGTCAATTGTACCCTGTGCTTTAAATGGTTTAGCGAACCATCCCATCCCTTTAACTCTATATTTGTTTTACCTTTTTGAATCCTTTAATCCTCTGATTAGCCCGAGCCCCCACGACCCTTTCCATTCTCTGTTTATGTCAATATTTTCCGTTTTGTGTTTGTTGATAGTTATTATTAATAAAACTCTATTTTATTAATGATAGCAATATTATTATCCTTGAGCTCAGTTGCACTTCTTAAGCATTTCGAAGATACATAATATCGGCCCGCCAGACAATCACGCACTCTAAAGGTAATTAAAGAAGTTCCCTCAACGAATAGTTATATATGGTATATCGTCGAGAGTCCATTCTACGATATATATATATATATATATATATATATATATATATATATATATATATATATATATATATATACTCTTTAAAACTTGGTATCAGGTGTGTAAGGTTTAACGCTATATCTTTGCAAACACTGGTCTCAGTCAAGTAAAGCATAGTGTTATTCGTTATAATAATAGAGTATTAGTAGTTCCCCTTTGTTTTAACGATTGCTATCCCCTTTTTTGAAACTTAAGTAGCTGGAGTAGCTCAAGGAACTGTTATAATAATTTGTTTGTGTTTTTTTGTGATTTTAGTCAGTGGTTAGTTAGATCGAGAAACCAAGTACGAATAGGTCAGTGCCCATAGTTAGGTAGGCTAATTCTATAGAAGGCATAATTCTTGTTGCAAGGAATTTTAGTTGGTTGACTAGTGTGCCCCCAAGTGCAAAGATGACTCAGTTCGAAATCTTTAAAGCGCAAGGAGAATCCTTGGGACTCTCCGGAAAAGAACTAATTGAGTACGTTCAAGAGGAGCAAAGAAAAGAGCGTGAAGAAAAAGAAAAAGAAAGAGGAAGAGAAATCCAACGAGAAGAAAGAGAAAGAGAAAGGGAACTAGAAATCCAACGAGAAGAAAGAGAAATCCAACGAAAAGAAAGAGAGAGAGAGGAACGGATAAGACAAGCTAAGCTTCACCATCAGATTGAATTAGCTCGTGTTGAAGCAGAGATACAGTCCGCCAGTTCCCGTTTGGAAGCCCCCCCCAATCTCTCACTAAAGCTCCCCAATTTCAAGGATGGAGAGGATTTCGGAGCATTTTTAGCCCACTTCGAAAAGATCCTCGAAATCAATAACATGGATCGGGAGGCTGAAGGTGTAGCCAGATTACTTCCCCTGTTAAATTGTAAATTGCGCGAAATTTTTATATCTTTACCATCTGAGTGTACAATTAACTACAGCACCTTAAAAGCTGAGTTATTGGCCGCTCATAATATGACTCCCGATTTCTACCGCCAAGAATTTCGAGGAGGTCGTATTAAACTCGAACAGACGTTCCGTCAATTTGGATACATTCTTCAGAGGAATTTTAAATTTTGGTTAGAATCCTCAAAGGTTGATCCTAACTACGAGTCCTTAACCGACTTCGTTTTGCGAGATCAATTTTTTGGGGCGCTCCCGACGGAGATCCGCGCGTTCTTCAAGGATCGTCGGTGCCAGACCTTTGAAGAATGTACCGAAGAAGCGGATGTCTATGCCGCCAGCCATAATTTATACCCAAAGGAGAATCGAACTTCTCACCAACCCCCAAACCAGGAAAGAAGAAGGATTCGCGCCCCTTCACAAGAAAGCTGACAAAGTTTCCGGGCCCCGTAAAACCCCAAAGCTTCATTCTCCAAAACCAACAACGGGACTCCAAACCTCCCGTTAAGATTTCTCCTCCATCTCTCTTCCCGAAGCGACCAATTATATCCTTCACCTGTGGTGTAGAAAACCACATGAGCTGGAATTGCCCCCAAAATTCTAGGCTTAAAAGCGGACCAGCCCACCAAGTTCACCAGATTAATGCCACCCCGGCTCCACCGGTGGTGCAGACCCAAGCAGCAACTTCTCCCCCTCCATCAGGCCACCAGGTAAATTTTATTTTTGATAAAAGTTCTCCGGTATTTTGAAATTTGAGGAGGGCAGCGTGAACGGCTGCCGAGTATCGACTCTCGTCAGGGACACAGGATGTACGTGTTTCATCGTGTCCGACGAACTCCTCCACCTAGTGGACCCTAACCACGAAAAATTTGCTGTGGTACTTGACTACCTTAGGTGGGCGAACCAATTCCCCGTCGTTAGATGTTACCTGCAGTGTCAATATTATGATGGCTGGGCTGAAGTCATTTCAGCACCCATAAAATTATGTTCCGTACTTATAGGACAGAGCCCCCAAGTAAGTTCCGACCCTGTGTCTCAGGCCGCTCTTCCTCGAGGCCGAGCTAAGAAAGAAGCCCAGGAGCATGTCCCCATCAGAACCCCGATACCGTCCGATTTCTCGGAGACCCCTAACCAGGACTTTAGGACGACACAAAAGGAGTGTGAATTACTAACTCCCTTAGGTGATAAGGCCCAAGAAAAGGACACGGAGACTGTCCGTGGACCCCAAGAAAAAAAGAACCCCCAACGCGCCCATGGAGATACCTTTTGGCGAACTGGACGAAACATCGGCGCTTGAAGAAGATTTCCCCACCGGAGTCCCTTAATGTAATACAGATAGTGTGCACCCTACCTGATGTCGATTACCCTCCTCCTTCCCTACAACGGTGAGTCTTTGGAACCCTATGACCTGGATATTGACGCGCAGCTGACACCACTTTAAAAGAGTCAGCTACAAGAAATAATTGAATGGAGTCACCATTTAACCACCCTATTAGCTCTTTTCGAGCTACTGCGCGAAAATGGCCTCACCATTGGCCCCAGCAAATGCCATTTTGCCCACGAAACCATAAAATATTTGGGTTTCAAAATAGGACAAAGCAACTTAGGTCCCCAAGAGAACAAGATTAAGGCAATCACCGACATGCCCCTCCCGATTACAAAGAAGCAATTAAGATCGTTCCTAGGATCAGCTTCTCACTATCAGGGATTTGTTCCGAATTTCGCTGCAATTTCGGCCCCCCTCAGCCCCCTTCAAAAAAAGAATTTCCCCGATCGTTTACGTTGGAATGATGTCGCTGTTTCCCATTTTAATCAGCTCAAGAGGAAGTTCATTTCGGCCCCCATTTTAAAGTTGCCCAGCCCGGAAAAATCCTTTGGGATTAAGACAGACGTGTCCAACGAGGGCATTGGAGGTGTACTCCTTCAATACGAGGATGACGGAACAAGTCATCCAGTTGCATATGCTAGTCGTCAATTATTACCACGCGAAAAGAGATATGCCACTATAGAAAAGGAAGCTTTATCAATTATCTGAGTCATAGACAAATTCAAGATGTACTTGATAGGTAAAGAATTTCAGATAGGAACCGACCACCGTCCGTAAGCCTATATTAGGAATGTACGACACTCCAACGGCCGAATCATGCGTTGAAGTTTACTCTTTCAAAAGTATCAATTTAAAAAAAATTATATAAAATGTTCCGATAACCAGGTCGCTGACGCACTCAGTAGGAATGCGTTACCGAAAATCGTAGAGTAAGTTTATTTATAGGATTAGTATCTCCATGTAAGTATATACCGTCTTGTACGACTTGAATTAAGATTCTCTTTTAATATAATTAGTTAATGTATATGTCTGAATTTTGTAACGCTCAATGTCTATTTTTTTGTATGTATATATATTTGTACCCATTAAATTACGTATAAATTATTTTGTCCCATATGTACTATATTTATATCATTTCATTGTTCCACGCCTTTTTTTTTATCAGGTTTGTATTAAAGGTTATTTTCCCTTATAATCAAAAGATCAAAATAATCATATGTATTGAGGTAATGCTAGTTAGGTGCAGGAAGTTACGGTTGGTACAAGAAAACGAGTTCCTAACAACGGAGCTCTATCGTTGTCCCTTCTCTCTTTTTTTTCGAAGTGACAACTTCCCCCGGAATGAAGGGGTGTGATAGAACGGGTTAGGGCAGCTATAGTTTCAACTCCTATCACATATTATTTTAAAACCACGATGCTTCCACGTGCATCTTGGCTTCGAAGCTGGCGCCTGATCACAGCCACCGGATGTTAATGTTTAAACAAGGAGGTTATCGTCACCCCGTTTGCCCCCATACGCCGACCTCGCCAGATTGAGTTGGGCTTATGGGAAGATAAGGCATTGTTCCCAGGCTCGGCTGTGCATTCCCTCGAAGCTCCCACTCCATTGTCCCCCTACGCCAAGGGAGTGTCTCGACTATTTAGATGGAAACTTTACCACTAAGATCAGATTGGAGATCCAGATTTTCGTCGCGAAACATCACCACGACCCTCTTTCACTTTGTGCGCCAAGGGACCTCGACCTCGAGATTCACCATCACTTGTCCAGAAGGAGGACAATAACACTTGAGTGCCAAGGTTCGAGCCTTTCGTGACGCCAAGTCCTCAAGGCTTCCCCCTCGTTGTTCAGAAAGAAAACAACGTTAGAACAGCCATTGTTGGTTCGAGCCCCGTTGACAAGAAACGGTTCTCACCCTTCCCCCGTTGTTCAGAAGAGAACAACGTAGAACAGCCATTGTTCTTTTGAGTCCGTTCGCCAAGAAACGGTTCTCATCCTTCTCCTTGTTGTTCAGAAGAAAACAGCATTAGAACAGCCATTGTTCTTGAGCCCGTAGACAAGAGACGGTTCTCACCCCCCCCCCTCCCCGGTTGTTCAGAAGAGAACAACGTAGAACAGCTATTTTTCTTCAAGCCGTTCGTCGAGAAACGGTTTTCATTCCCAAGACGCCACGTCAGGATCATTTTATTCTCCCCCCTTCGGCTGGAACTCGCCAGCGGACCAAAAATTCCTTCACGTCGCCTTCCACTGCACCACTAGTATAAAGTTACGTAAGCCAAACGTCACCTTTGAGTACTTAACACTTTTGTCAATTCTATCCTGTGCTTTAAATAGTTTAGCGAACCATCCCATCCCTTTAACTCTATATTTGTTTTACCTTTTTAAATCCTTTAATCCTCTGATTAGCCCGAGCCCCAACGACCCTTTCCATTCTCTGTTTATGTCAATATTTTCCGTTTTGTGTTTGTTGATAGTTATTATTAATAAAACTCTATTTTATTAATGATAGCAATATTATTATCCTTGAGCTCAGTTGCACTTCTTAAGCATTTCGAAGATACATAATATCGGCCCGCCAGACAATCACGCACTCTAAAGATAATTAAAGAAGTTCCCTCAACGAATAGTTATATATGGTATATCGTCGAGAGTCTATTCTACGACAATCATGTGTGACTAATTTACTAGACTTTCTGGAGTTGTTAACCAATCAAGTAGATAAGAGAGAGAATGTAGATGTAATTTACTTGGATTTTATTAAACATTTGTTAAGGTACCACATAGGAGACTAGTTTATAAATTAAAAATGATTGGGACATGTGAGGGTGTTTTAAATTAGATAGCTGAGTGGCTGAAAGATAGGAAGCAAAGGGTAGTGCGAAATGGTGTAAAGTCAGAATGGAGGGATGTTATCAGTGGGGTTCCTCAGGGATCAGTTCTCGGTCCATTATTATTTGTCATCTATATAAACGATCTTGGGGTGGCAGTTAATAATAGGTGTCATTTTTTTGCGGATGATACCAAATTAGCAGCTGTAGTTCAAGATATTGATGATAATTTTAAAGTGCAGGGGGATTTAAATAAATTGTTATCCTGGGCACATAAGTGGCAAATGACTTTCAACCTTGATTAGGGCAAAGTTATTAACATAGGAAAAGATAATAGAAAATTCAACTATGAAATAGATGGGCATTGGCTGAGCTCAGTAAGGGATGAGAAAGATCTAGGAGTAGTAATAGATAACTCATTAAGATTTTTTACGCAGTGTATTGAATCAAAGCAAGAAATAGGGCTAATAGAGTGCTGGGTTTCATTAAAAGAAATGTCAGTTACAAAAATAAGGAAGTATTCTTAAACTCTATAACTCTTTTGTTAGGCCACATCTAGAGTACTGTATACAGGCATGGTACTCACATTTTAGAAACGATATTAAACTTCTCGAGTCAGTGCAACGGAGAGCAACAAAGATTATTCCTTCTCTGAGGCACCTTGAATATAAAGATTGACTTAGGGTATTAAATATGTTCTCGTTCGAAAGGAGGTGTGTAAGAGGAGATATGATTAAGCTCTTTAAAAAATTTTCTGGGATAGATAAATTGGGTGTTAGCAAGTTTTTTGAGTTAGATGATGGAAATTGGACTAGAGGTCATCACTTGAAAATTAAAGCGCAAGGGTGTAAGTTGGATTTAAAAAAATGTTTTTTTACCAATAGAGTGGTAGACTTCTGGAACAAATTGCCGCGGAGGGTAGTAGGTAGTCCAAATTTAAATGTATTTAAGACTATGTTGGATGAGTATATGGGGAGGAAAGGTTGTGATGGTTCCTAAGTTTTGTATATATCTATAGCTTCATGATGTAGTTATTGACAAGACCCGATTGTTAATAACCTTGTTTCTGGACGCAATCCTCTGGATGTAGTTTTTTTGAGAGTTTGGGTGCCCTAAAAAAATAGGCCGTTTGACTTGGATGATCTATGATGGGCCCTTGTGGCTTTTGTCATCTGTTATATTATATTGTGGGGGACTTTGATTTTGTTTTCCCCTGGCGATTATTGATATAGTCCTATGTGGGTGGGTTTTGACGGATGCGGATAACCTTTGATAGGCCCTTGTGGCTTTTGTCATCCGTGAAATTATGTTGTTATGTTATGTTTTAAAGCTGAAGTTAGTTTCGAATTTAGCAGGCAAAATCACTTAAGAATTTGTTGAAATATTTCAGGCACCAGACAAAAGATTTTTTTTATTGTCCAGTATATTAGATTATAATATACATTCCCTTTATATTTGCTAATAAACCCAAAATAAAAACGTATGGGGTGTAGCAGAATAAAGTCGAAGGGCGACCACGTGCCCTTCTGTACTCACGTTGTCCTGAAATCATCGCATGGAGCTTTGAAAGGATGGCTGAGCCATAGTTAGGGTGGAGCCTACGCTGTTATCACGCCCCAGCTGTATTTGCTTAGGGACCGATTTCTTCGTCTCCCACGGCCAACTGTCAGGCAACCTTTTCGCCTTCCGTCATAAGATCGAAATCCGTTGGACATTCCGCCTCAAAGTTATCCCAATTACACCCACCCCGAAGGAGTCGCCAACTTTTACCCAAAATTGCACGTGTGTGTGTAGGGCCGCCTAAGCTACCAAAAACCACTTTGCCAGGCGTATATATAATCCTTCGACTCAGTTTAGTAAGGAGTACTAATAGACTTCTAACCTACTACTGCTAACAGGCTGAAGGACTCTCGCCTCCCCCAATTAGCGCTTTTAATTTGAGGACGAAGGTGAAATCTACATCCATAAACTCTGCCATAGTCAATCGGCGAGAATCTGCTGAGGATTCCCAACTCCGAAGGCCATCTACGAGTGCATCCTCATCTGAAGCGAGAGGTAACCCGACTTCCCCCTTCGCACTCATCGCTTCCCAACTGGCCCTTTTCTGCAACGAGCACGTAAGCACTTGTAACCGTTGCCGCTTGCAGGTTGATCTAGAATCTGACTTACCCAATCGATCCATTCTTTGTGTGCGCGCCCCGGTTTAAAGTCCTCCTTTAAATCACCGAACTAAATCCGACCTCCTTAATCCCCTAATTAACCTACCTGTATATCGCGTAGACATTTAATATATATATATATATATATATATATATATATATATATATATATATATATATATATATATATGTATATATATATATATATATATATATATATATATATATATATATATATATATAGAGAGAGAGAGAGAGAGAGTCTGGACATTCTACGACACGGGGCATCAAGACATCAATGCAAGGGAGGTTAGACATAGAAGCCGTGCGATTTGAATTGGTTATTAAATTGATTTAGTAATTATTGATAGGTTGGTACTCTTTTATTTACAGCACAATGTTTTGCCCTCCTATTATCAATAGCCATTCTACTAAAGAAACTTGTTATTGATTATTTACTAAAGGATATTTTTATCCATTTTTTTATTAAAGTTCTTAGTTAAGTTAGGAGATTAAAACAAAAACTATCAAGCACATATTTCGCAAACCACAAATAATTTAACAATGCAACCTAACCTAACCCCCTTAGTAAAAAAGTATCTAGATAAATAATCTTTTGGTAAAAGATATTGGATGTTAACAAAAGGAAAGCACCGATATCTTTGATGTAATCGGTTGGCAAAGTTTTTGGAGTCTTAATAAAGCTCACTGTATATGGACCGATTTCTTCAGATTATAATTATCTTTATCTAAAAGAACTATGAATTCCTCTTTATCCGATGTTGAAATATAAATCACGTCATTTATGATTGATTTTTTATAATCGCTTCGTTAAGGTTGAATTGGCTAGTGTATTAGGTCTCTGACTGCTTTATCAAGGTTAGGAACCATTTTTACTATTTCCTACAGCTTGTTTCACACCTTGATTTAACTACACTGTCGGACTATTTTCACAGTTAGAAAGATTTATATTTCTTCTGATCTTAATTTGGAGAATTTCTTAAGAGTTGCCCAGGTGAATCGGCTAAGTTTACTAAATAACATTTAATATAAATTTATCTCATTTGAAATTTGGTTTTACGACAACATACTTTTTGGAAAGGTCCGTGGTTGTAACTTACCTTAAGCTAATAAATATATATATATAACTTTGTATAGGAACTTTCAGAAAAATCAGGCCTTTGGAAGTTTATAAAGTTTTTCCTTGATAAAATTATTGCTATTTTCTCTAAAGGAACGATTGTATCTGTTGTTCATTATATTGCCTTAAAACTCTCATACAAATACGACTTTGTTTTTTCTCAATGTGAAAAAGATTGGGTAATAGATCGATTAAACCAGTAGTTCCCACCTTCCATTTTCCAGGGAAAACTTTAATATTATTTTTGTTTTATCAGATTTAGGTGCATGAAAACACTAATTATTATTTACACTTTTGATTTGTTTTTATAGGTGGATTATCTGCACCCTCTCAGCCAACCTTCCTCATTCCTCAGCCGGTCTGGGGACCGTCACTGACAGATTTGGGCGAATCATTGCTCATTTAAGTCATTATTTTAAATTTGAATAATTAATTTAATTAATGTAAAAAGAAGAGTGCGGCCTAAACCAAATAGTGTATGATTATTTTTACATTTAACTGAGGAAAGACAATGGTATGAAAGTATTATTATAAATGACATTTTTAGACCTTATTTATAGGTGACGATGCGGTTACACTATAGATGCTAAACCTACACTCAAGGCTAGTTCGAAAGGAGGGATGAAGAGAAAGTTAAAAGTGAAGGAATTGTAAGTGGGAAAGGATATGAAAATGGAATTAGTTTGCCACCGTTCTAAGATATATTTGAAAGTAATATTTATCTATTCCATTGTATTCTTGACATATTTACTGAAGTACTTTTAATTACATGGCTTGGCAAATGTTCCATATTTGTATTTTGGCAAGAACTCTTTGAAAACACTGCAATATTTATCCATGTCAAATAATATAGATAAATAAGCCCAGAATACCCGTTGAATTTAAGGACATTTTGTTTCGAGTTATTAAAAAAATCAAGGAAGAATCAACGGTACATAAATTGTTAAAATTCAATATTACATATTAAAGGTAACAAGATGTAGCCAAAATCTTTATTTGGTAATTGGTGGAGCCCCTGTAATGATTGGATGTACACTCATTTCCACGCATTGATTAACAGATTATCTACAAAAGTTACTGGGACTCATTGATTGCCCTATTGTCAACTACTACCCAACAAAACTCTTCATTTTACTCTAAAATATGAGCTTAATCATTATTTTAATTTTGTATATTTGTTCATTGATGTTTCATAAAAAGTAAATTGGCTTTGTAAAAGATGAGTTTTAAAACTTTTTTTAGTTGAGAGATTAACTACGAATATTTTTAGTAATCGAAAGAGAAATAAATTTGAAAGTAATGTTGAAATTTAATAATTACAATATTTCATTAAAAGTTACTGGCTCTAGAATCATAACTCTACATTGAAAATAAAATAATTCAGAATAAGACTACAACTCATCAGTTCCAAGATAGATCATACACTGCTGTACATGTCTCCACATCTATCACAAACTGTCTCGGAGCATTTATGAAGCACATTAAACAATTAAAAAACGTCACTATGAGATAAAAGCTAATTTCCGAGAAATTTATTGCAACCAATCCTTTTATCAGCAACGTTTCTGATGATCCTGAACTTCCCTAAGTTGAATTAATTGAAATAACCAAAGAGTTCGGTACAAAAAATCAGTTGTCGTACCTCCAAATGTGCAGTTTTCTATTAAAACTCAAAATTAATTTACATTTTATAAAATAATATTCTAATAATGAGGCTACTTTCTACAGCATAATACCTGTTTCAATAGGCGTTCCCGCAGATTCTTGCCATTAAAAATAAACAGAGAATTAAAATGAACGTGGAAACTGAGTTCAGATGTGAAATTGCAACCAACATCGCAAATAATAAAATGATGAGCTGAAGAATGCAATGTCACCTATAACATTGTTTTGGTTACTCTCGGTACGGCTTATACTAAACTTTACGCAGCTAGGATCTATCTATTTTGCTTAGATTCATCTCCGAAACCAACGAGGGCATTGACTACTCGGGGTGGATTTGGAAAACTTTGATTTTCTATTCTCTACTCCGGAATTTTGTATTTGTTCATTCACAGTAAATAATTAATTTAAGAATAGTAATTGAATATGAGAAATAATATGGTAAAAAAGATGGAATTATTAACTTCAATGAGAATTGATAATGAGAATTGAGTATTGCTTCACTTTACGCACTATGAAAACATTGTTATTAAATAGGAATTGATAATAGAGCCGTTTACCGTATGTTAAAGAAAGTGATACGCGCTAAGTTAATTAAATGTTCAAAAAGTTTGGTGGATTTATACCAGAAAAGCGTGGGAAATTTGCCAAGCAATCTGGAGCAGTAGGATTCGCTGAATGGTGATTATCATTGAGGACACAGTTGATTCCTTTTGACAGTGAAATTTAGCCATGAGATGGGAGGAGGCCGTTACCCTCTTAACCGGTGAAAGGTGGAGAGTATCATTAGGCAGTCATTTTCTTTGAGAGTTTTTGTTGTATTGATAAAATAGATGAACTCTGACTGACTGAGCTGACTGCCTCTCGAGAAGTTGGTTTTATTCTCCCTGAATTTGGGGGACTCTTGCTTCTTCTTTGTTACGAAAGTCATTTGTTCCGAGGCAAGGTTGCTTTTGGGGGAAATAGAATGGAGATAAGAAGAGAGAAGAGGGCTCGCTACTCTCTCTCTCTCTCCCGTTCCTAGTAGGAGCCGGGAGTTTATCTGGTCGCATGTGCAGGCCGTGTGTGGGTGTGAAAGTCAGGTGAAAAAAGCCGGCAAACGCTTTATTCAAGTTAACTTATGAAAAAATGTTTTATTCAAGGTCAGCTATGACAAACGATTTCTTCGTGTTTAGTTTTGGTAAACGTTTTTTTAAGTTAATCTAAGGAAAGCACTTTATCGAATTTGCGATGACAAGTTCTTTATTCTAGTTAAGCTATGAGAAACGTTCTATTCAAAATAAGCTATGAAAAATGCCTTTTTTAATTTAATGTAAGGCAAACAATTTTCAAAATGACAAATGCTTTATTTAAGTTTAATTTTGATAAACGCTTTATTACAGTTTTGTTAATGCAAAAGCTCTTTATTCTAGTTAAGCTGTATTCAGGTTGAACTTTGGCAAACGCTTTATTTTCAATAATTGCATAGATTTGGAGGTAATCTTTTATAACCATTAAAATTACGGGAACAAACGCTGATTTATGACTTCTTGAAAAGACCTATTTCGCTGTCACGACGGGATTGAAATTAATCCTTAATAATAATATGTTACGAAATTTAGTAGACATAAAACTACTTCCTTGCTCGAAGTTACAGGTTGCTTTTAATCGTCAGGTACTGCAACATCCACTAAAACCTTTTAAAGTCATGGTTTGGCATTTTAATTAACCACCTATTCAAAGAAGTTACAAACAAATAATTTTATTCAAGTAAAATAATAAAAAGTTTGGACCCAACCCTTTGTAAAGTATAGAAATCTTTATATATATATATATATATATATAAGTAAAAGAACTCAATGGCGAGTTATGATATATGTGATAGTGAAACCACTGTATAGGTGCCAAAAGTTTAAATTACAAGACTAGTTTCGGTATCTCGTTTATCTTACCCTCTTCACTCATATAGTGAGAAAGCGATTGTTACAAAAGTGTATAAATAGCGTACAAATCAGGACAAAACCTACAAAGAAACATAAAACAGGGGAAAAAGGTCATTAATCGGGGGGTGTAGGTTTACGATCGTTGACTAAGCTGTTTTCGATGAGTTTACATGAATGGAGGCAGCATTTCAATTGCCCATCTGACCAAATAAAATTGGGAATTTGTCCTATTAATATAGATTCTACTTTCTTTTTATAGCTCTTGCGTGATCAAGAAATTATCCTCGGCTATGGGCTATCCTTCCCGTTCAAAAATAGTGATTCATTATCCCTTACTCATCTCCTTGCTATAAATAAATTTTGTGAAAGTGATCAGTCGAACATTGAGTTGTTAAGTGGTTTTGTAACTGGTGCTTCATCTCATAGTGACAGTGTGAAATACTTAAAAATATCTAGGCACCTCATGACTGACCTCAAATTACTTAATTCTAACAAAAATATCATCCTAACAAAATCGGTCAAATCTAACCAAATCTTGGTGTTAGACAAAAAATTATTATACTGAAAATATACATGATTTACTCAAAGATACGACCATTTACGAGAAATTATTTCCTAACCAATTGAACAATAAAACCGAGATCTTCAAAACAACTCTCACGAAATTGCTCAAGTGATCCAACTCAGACTCTCTTCATCGTTTTAAAGCTACCAACTCATCACTTCGTCATATGTATGATCTGCCAAAAAAAAAATATAAAAGAGGAACGCTACTCCGACCTATTCTCTCGCATATTGACTCTCATGCATACAAACTCTCGAAGTGGTTAGCCTCCCATCTTGTGGACGCTGTTGTTTTGACTTCTTATTCACACAATCTATTCCTCTGATTTATTTGGAAAATTTAGGAAAATCAAAATAAAAGGAAGCCGCTTAGTAAGCTTTGATGTAGACAGCTTACTTATATACAGTCAACGAAGCTCTTAATGTTCTATCTAAGGTATTATTTAATCAAAAATTCAAACTCCCTTTAAGCAATAATAAAATTATAAATCATTTTAAACTTTGTGTTACTGACAATGTAATTATCAGCGATATGGGTTTTTTCCGTCAAAAATATGGTCTTGGCATAGGTAATCCTTTATTGTTCGTATTATGCAACCTTTTTTATGGAACATTTTGAAGAATCATTACTCTCTTCTGTGATTCCCTATCATAATATTTGATGTTATAGGTATGTAGATGATGTCATATCGATTTGGCCTATAAATAGTTTGAACTTATTTGACAATTTCCTTAAAAATCTTAACGACTTCCATCCCACTATCAATTTTAAAGTAGAGTGGGAAAAAATAAAGGTATATACTTTCTTGATGTAAAGATTGTCAGAGTAATTGACAAAATTAGCTACACTGTGTACCGAAAACCAACCAATACTAACTCGTATATCCATTTCTTTCTTATCATGATTTCAACTTTAAGCAAGCCGTTGCACCAGGTAGTTTTTTGATAGCACTTAGAATATGTTACCCTTACTTTCTAGAAGACGAGATTACATATATACCCTGCAGACTCATTGAATTAAATTATCCCCTCCACGTGGTCAATGAAAGTTTATGCGAAGAAAAATAAACTCATTACCGTCCAAGGATAAAATCAAATTTAGTAATACGAAGTGTCTATCCCTCCCTCCCCCCTCCTCCTGGTTTTCTCTTCCCTTGACGAATCGTAGATATGCTCAGAATCAGTCAGATATGTATCATGTGAAGGTATCCAGCCAATTACTGATAATGTAAACTTAGAAAGTAAATTACTTTGTGGGCGCTTTTAGAGATACAAATTACCTAGGCAGAGGTAGTAAGTTGAAGATTATAGACTGGTATTTCTTCAGCCCACTCATTCCTCTTAACATTGGCCATAGTAAAGAAGCTGGCTCATCCCTGTATGTCCATGATATCTAAGGGATATAGATAACACTGGGTAACACTAGTTTTGTTTCATTTTTTTAAATGTTTTTAGTGTTTCTATAGAAGTTTTACCTCGTAATTCCAAAAATACCATTGAAAATTGCATAGCATCAATATTTTGGGAGATAATTGGATTTTTGTATATAAAACTAACCATAAATAGCTGAGACGGTTCACTTTATTTAGCATATTCACATTATCCATGAATAATAACTGATAATATTTTGTCCTTGTATTCCTTTTTAAACTAATGAGAAAATGTGATTATAAGAACCTACTAAAAGTGCACTGAAGAATGTGCTTTCTTATTGTGAGCTCCTTGATCTTGATGCACCAGTGACCATATAGTTCCCCATCATAGCACTGTCCCATGTTCCTTGGTATCTTTACTCCATTACAGCAATGTCCTGATGGACTGCTCACCATGCTCCTCACTCACTTCTCCCAAATTTTTACAAAAAAAAAACAAAGTGCACCTTTAGTGACATCCTAAATTCTTATAACTTTCTAAAAGTTTTGCTACCAGTTGCTTGTAGTTTGGGTCTTTATTTTTACCAAGGAATCCAATAGCTATATTTCAAAATGCACACCACGCTTCACTTTCGACATCACCCATTGCATTCTCAAGTTGTACCGACTTCGACATTTTTGTTACTTGCGGCCCAGTAAATATACCACCCTTAACTTTAACCTGATAGCTTTGTAAAGAGTAGAAGAATCTCTTGAAATGCTTTTACAAACTGTTTGACCAAACCTAGCTTTATATGAAGTGAAGGTAGCAAAGCTTTGGTAGGCTCTACAAGAGGCTGTCTAATAACATTTAGTTTCTCTGGCTGCAAGTCATTTTGAAGGGGCCACTCAACCTTCTGGTAATGTTCATTATTAGCCCTACTGTCCTATAGGCTAAGAAAACATGAATATTTGGTGTACCCAACCTGCAATCAGTAAAAAGGCAAGCATTTTAAACTCACCACAAACATCCCATTTAAACTTGGTATAGTTTACTTATTCAAGAAGCTTTTTTACATAGTCATATTCTTCCTTCATCTGTACTGAGTATGCTATAGGCAGGAATGGATACAGATTCCCTTTATGTAGTAAAACAGCTTTGAGGCTTTTTGTACAACTATCTATGAAAAGTTGCTATTCTTCATGGTTGTGATCAATTCCAATTGCTTTAAAACAAGCCATTAATATCATAGCAGAAGCAGAGATCCTCACCAATATCAAAGTATACTTGAAATTCTTCATGGCGCTTCCTGTATACTGTTGATCTACAATCCTCCTACAACAGATTTCATTCATTAAGTCGGGATGCCAAAAGCTCGGCTCCTGACTTGTGCGACCCACATTCCTGATGAGATCATCCAGTTCACGTTGTTTTGAAAAGTGTGGGCGAGTACTTGGATCAAACGTTTCATCCATTTCTTCATTGTCACAACTTTCAGATTCCTGACGAGACCTCCATCATACCCTCTACCTGAAAAAAATATATAAAAAGAGATGCATTTAATAGCTGGAACATAAATATGGATTTCATGTGTAATTGCATTACAAGAAACGTTAGCTAGAAGTTCTGAATATTTCTGTTACAAAGAATATAGCTTACAATTTGATGGGATTTACTTTGGCGACCGTGGAACCAATAAGGTATCATGTGGCACAGATGCAATAGAGGATGATATGTAAGGGATATTCTTCCATTAACTTTTCTGTACTTTGATATGTCAATCATGCAAAAATAGTAATTGTGATGATATGGGATGTAGGATACTTTCAAGCATATAATAAATGTAGTCCAAGAACAATGTATCCCAATGAAGGCCATTAGGAACAAAAGTAGGAAACCATTATGGTGGAATCAGGAGATAGCTAGAAAAATTTCAGATGAAAAGGGCATACAAAAAATTACAGGTACAAAATAATATTCAAAATTAAGGTGATTATAGAATGGCTAGGAATGAGTTAAATAAGATTATAAAGAAGAACAAAAGGGTGTCAGAAATTAAATTAGCTCAGGATAGCAACAAAGATCCTAGAAAGTTTTTTAGTTACTATAAAATTAATAACAAGTCTGGCAGAGTTAAAATAGGACCTATCAAATATGAAGGGGTTGTGAGAGAAACTGATGAGGAAATAGTTGAGGTACTAAATGGTCATCTTGCATCAGTATTTACAAAAGAGAAACTAAATAGTCCTATGTATAGTACTCATGGGTCAGGAAAAGAGGTGTTTACTAACATTAGTGTGGATCGGAGGATGATAAAAGGACTAATAGGTGATTTAGATACTACCAAGGCCTCCGGGCCCTGATAATATTCATTCTAGGATACTTAAAGAAGGGGTAGAAAGTATCTCAATAGCTCTAGACAAGTTATATACTAGGTCATTGGAATATGGAGAAATACCCGATGATTGGAAGAGAGCGAATGTAGTCCCCATTTTCAAGAAGGGTAGTAAAGAGGATCCAAATAACTTTAGACCGGTTAGCCTAACTCCTGTAGTCTGTAAAATTCTTGAGAAAATAGTTAAAAAAGGGATTTGCCAACATCTAGAGAGGGAGGGGTTAATCAGCGATGCTCAGCATGGGTTTAGATCAGGTAGATCATGTTTGACTAACTTACTAGACTTTCTGGAGTTTGTAACAGATCATGTAGATATAATTTACTTAGATTTTAGTAAAGCATTTGATAAGGTACCACACAGGAGACTAGTTCATAAATTAAAAATGATTGGGATATGTGGGGGTGTTTAAAATTGGATAGCTGAGTGGCTGAAAGACAGGAAGCAAAGGGTAGTGCTAAATGGTGTAAAGTCAGTGGAGGGATGTTATCAGTGGGGTTCCTCAGGGATCAGTTCTCGGTCCATTATTATTTGTCATTTATATAAACGATCTTGGGGAGGCAGTTAATAATAGTGTCAATTTTTGCTGATGATACCAAATTAGCAGCTGTAGTTAAAGATATTAATGATAATTTTAAAGTGCAGGGGATTTAAATAAATTGTTATCCTGAGCACATAAGTGGCAAATGACTTTCAACCTTGATAAGTGCAAAGTTATTAACATGGGAAAAGATAATAGAGAATTTAACTATGAAATGGATGGGCATTGGCTGAGCTCATTAGAGGATGAGAAAGATCTAGGAGTAGTAATAGATGAGTCATTAAGGTTTTCTAAACAGTGTATTGAAGCAAGAAATAGGGCAAATAGAGTGCTGGGTTTTATTAAGAGAAATGTCAGTTACAAAAGTAAGGAGGCTTATTCTTAAACTCTATAACTCTTATGTTAGGCCACATCTAGAGTACTGTATACAGGCATGGGCCCCACATTTTAGACACGATATTAACCTTCTCGAGTCAGTGCAACGGAGGGCAACAAAGATTATTCCTTCCCCGAGGCACCTTGAATATATAGATAGACTGAGGGTATTAAATATGTTCTCGTTCGAAAGTAGGTGTGTGAGAGGGGATATGATTGAGCTCTTTAAAAAATTTTCCGGGATAGATAAATTGGATGTTAGCAAGTTTTTTGAGTTAGATGATGGAAATCGGACTAGAGGTCACCACTTGAAAATTAAAAAGCAAGGGTGTAGGTTGGATTTAAGAAAATATTTTTTCACCAATAGAGTGGTAGACTTCTGGAACAAATTGCCGCAGAGGGTAGTAGGTAGTCCAAATCTACATGTATTTAAGAGTAGGTTGGATGAGTTTATGGGGAGGGAAGGTTGTGATGGTTCTTAAGTTTTGTATATATTAATATTGTTTGTATATATCTATAGTTGCAGGATTTAGTTCTTGACAAGCCTTGATTGGTGATACCCTTGTTTCTGGATGTAGTTTTCCTGGGAGTTTGGGTGCCTTAAATTAAAGAGGCCGTTTGACTCGGATGACCTATGATGAGCCCTTGTGGCTTTTGTCATCTGTTATATTATATTGTGGGGGACTTTGATTTTGTCTTCCCCTGGTGATGGTGCTTTTTGTGGGTGGGTTTTGACGGAGGCGGATGACCTTTGATACGCCCTTGTGGCTTTTGTCATCCGTGTAATTATGTTATGTTATGTTTTTGTTATGTTAAAGAAGTGAACAAAGTTATTTCTCCAGGCCTACACACATTTATATACTAATTTTCTATCCTTAAATCTTTCCCTGATACCAAGCCCTTGGATCAGCCAAATGAAGCAGGTGTATATTTAATCCCGTGTGCCTCTGCAAACTGTCCCTTATTCTGAATAGGAGAGACCGGTAAAACCTTAACAAAACAAATTTTTTAACATAAAGATGATGTCAGACGAGGCAGTACCACATACAGTATTTTTAATCATATTAGCAATTTCAACCACCAATTTGACTATTCAAAGGCACAAGTCATATATAATTATAAAGATTTGCGTAAAAGAAATATAGTATAACTATATTAATAGGAAAAATTCCCAATTTTAATTTATCAAATGGGCAAATAAAATGCAGCCTCCATTGCCGTAACCTCATGGTAAACAGCTTAGTCAACGATCTTAGACTCACACCCCCTGATTAACCTTCTTCCTCCGTTTTGTGTTTCTTTGTGTTTTTCCTTTTTTGGGGGGGTTGTACGATATTTATAGACCTTTGTAACAATCACATTCTCAGTATACGACTGAAAAGGGTATAATCAAATACATACCGAAAGTAGTCTTGTAAATTTAACTTTTGCCTCCTATACAGTGGTTTCAGTATTACATGTATATATATATATATATATATATATATATATATATATATATATATATATATATATATATATATATATATATATATATGGGAAATATCACGAAAGTTAGCGCGTGATAACTATAAATATGAATATGTAACACGGTAGGAAACTGAATAAAAGGTGAATGGAGTTAGTACTTTCGTCTATTGGACATTTTCAAACTCACAATGGTAAGAAAAATAAGACACACAGTATTTATATTTAGCGCGTTACCCGATGAGGTCAACATTTTAATGCTATTAGATAAGTCGGATTTTAGAAAAAGTGATAAAATTGGCTCTAGCGAAAACAGCCCTGAGCTAATGTTGAGATTACTCTCCTTTGTGTGGGAGATTAAAAATCATTCCAGGATATTTTTCTTTAGAAAATCATTACTACGGATTATAGTATCAGTTTTTGACCAGTTAATTCCGTGTCCAATCTTGGAATTGTCGACAGCCAAGGTATTATTCAGATAACCCTTAATTACTGTATTTTTGTGTTCTTGGGTCCTTATGGAAACATTTTTGGAAGTTTGGCCTACGTAGAATAAATTACAATCTAAACATGGAATTCGGTAAATTACATTTTCATTAATGGGGCTATGCTTTATTAAGAGATTTATCAATGTATAATTGTATTTAAAGGCTACCTTAATATTCAGTTGTTTTAGAATGGGCACTACAGACATAAAATTATCAGGATAGGGTAAAATGAATAGGTTTTTACGAGGTTCTATTGTCTCTAATTGACAATTATAATAGAGTAAATTATAATATAATATAGGCCAAAAACTTTTTATAATTGTATATTAGAGAGAATAAAACCTCGTAAATCTTATTAATTATAATATAATATAGGCACTTTTTCATGATAATTTTACGTCTCTAGTGCCCATTCTAAAACAACTTAATATTAAGGTAGCCTTCAAATAAAATCATACATTACTAAATCTCTTAATAAATCATAGCCCCAGTAGTGATAATAATGTAATTTACCGAATTCCATGTTTAGATTGTAATTTATTCTAAGTAGGCCAAACTTCCAAGAATGATTCCATAAGGACGCAACAACACAAAAATGCAGTAATTAAGGGATATCTGGATAATGCCTTGGCTGTCGAAAATTCCAAGTTGAGACACAGAATTAACTGGTCAAAAACTGATACTATAATCCATAGTAATGATTTTCTAAAGAAAAATATCCTGGAATGATTTTTAATCTCCCACAAAAAGGAGAGTAATCTCAACATTAGCTCAGGGCTGTTTTCGCTAGATCCAATTTTATCACTTTTCTAAAATCCGACTTATCTGATAGCATTAAAATGTTGACCTCATTGTGAGTTTGAAAATGTCGAATAGACGAAAATACTAACTCCATCCGTCTTTTAATCAGTTTCCTTCCGTGGTACATATTAATATATATATATATATATATATATATATATATATATATATATATATATATATATATATATATATATATATATATATATATATATATATATATGTATATATATATATATATATATATATATATATATATATATATATATATATATATATATATATATATATATATATATATATATATATATATATATATATATAGGTTGAGGTTAAATCCCAAATTGAGACCTGTAGAATTTCTCATTTAATTAAGTACAACTTAATAATTTATTTCTAATCCTTGTGTGCATTATAATTTTTGTAATTTAAAACGTGTTTTAAATCTATCTTATATACCAGAAGATGGGTAAGGTACCCGAAACGTTGTACTTAATTAAATGAGAAATTTTACATGTCTTATTTTGGGATTTATCCTCAACCTGAAAATAAGCCTTCTTAGAAGCAAACCTATAGAATATATATATATATATATATATATATATATATATATATATATATATATATATATATATATATATATCCTAAAAATTTTACTTACTTTGAGGAATGATATTTTTTTTTACTTTATTTATTAATCTTTCTTTAAAGAAAAAAAACTTTTAAAAAATATATGAGTAATAAATATTTAGGGACTTTTTTAAAGAAAAGGGATAGGATATAGCGAAGTTCAGATAACATTCTCCTAGTAACATTAAGGCATGACTGTTATTTTCTGTTTTTTTCGTATATTCGAAGTTCTTTCTTAAATAGATTTACAATTTTTATGTTTAGCGCGAGGAAATAGCTACTAAACACTAGAAAGTAGATTATTAGTGCCACTCTAGATAAAAAACAGCAGAGACTTTTTTTTGTAACGTACTCGTATTTCAAAACAATTCCAATATTAGTTGTGTTTTTTCTCCCTGAGGCCTAGAAGACAAGCATAGATGTGAGAAAGCCGAGACCAAGACTCAATTATTAGGAGGTAAGTACTGGAAACCTTTGATATTTGTTTGTCTTATACCCCGTTGTCAGAGGCGGATAGTCCGTCGCCCAAAGACCGAGGATCTATCTCCCTGCCAAGCAAAAACTCGTTCTATAAGGAGGAATACCGCAGCTTCTTCTCCTATATATAAAGCCAATAACTGCATAAAGTTAAAATTGAAATTGTTTCGTGAGAAAAATAACCAAATGTCAAAAGAGGAAAGCTTTTCGACTGTTCAAATTGACAGGTAAATATAATATATATAAAATTGCGATTATTTTTCAACACTAGATAAAATTTCTTCAGCCTACCTTTGGCACGTTTTCACAATGAGATGAGTCAAACATGAGCTAAGCATGAGTCAAGCAAGAGCCAAACAGAACCCAAACATGAGCTAAATATGACTCAAACATTGGCCATCCATGAGCCAGGCATGAGCAAAATATCATTCAAGCGTGAACCAAATATGAGTCAAATAATGAGCCAAGCTTGAGACAAGCATGAACCATATATTCGCCAAACAACAGTCAAATATGAGCCAAACATGTGCCAAACTTTTGCCCAGCATGAAACAATCATGAGTTAAATATAACATTTATGCCATTAAAGTGTCTAGTATCAAATGAACCTCAGCATTTATTCTTACTTTAAATTGGCTTGGAATTTGTGTAGGAATTTTCTAGTAGTGCTGGTGACCCCGTGCCGGTTCGAGAGTGGGTCGGCGCCCCTTTATACCTATTCCAGATCACATCACAGCTCCCAGGACCATCGCAGGAGTACACCCGCCGGCTCTCGGTGTCTCTCTTAGAGATCCACCGGGACAAGGTCTGTGTGTATCTGTGGGCAGTTGAAGAGATGTGTGGTGTCGTGTATCTGTGTTAGGCATTTGGGGTAGTTTGGTGTCGTATGGGTGGTGTGATATATTTTATGCATGTATGATGTCAAGAGTGGTGATTTATTTGTTCATATCTGTGCTAGTGTTCTTCTGATCTGCTTCGTGAGTGTTTTTTTCTGAGTTGTTTTATGGTTGGGGATGGTGCACTTAATATTTTGTTGAGGGTTCTGTGTGTCAAGGATTGTTGTGTGATCTGAGAGTGGATTGTTTTCATGATTTAATTAATTGTGTCTTCTGTTGTTATGTTAGGGTCTGAGTCTATGTTGATGGTTGTAAATAAACAACCTCTGAGTCCTCTCCCCCCCCCCAATTTATCAGAGACCACGTGCTATTAGTATCCCGCCATGGACGACGTCATTTTCTATTCGAAGATTCTCGAATTTTCGACTCCTGAGCGCGTTGGGAAAATATGTCCCAATCTTGCTGTGAACTCGTCCCTAGCCTCCCCTCCCCCTCGGTGACGAGGTGTGAAAGAGCAGTTCTGTCTCACCCTTGCTGCTAAATGATGAACCGACTCCGCTTCCGGATTAAGATGACTGGAATTTGTGACTCCTTTCTCTACCCCCCCTTCCTCCCTAAAATCGGGCATACAAATACTCGGGTTATTCTGTAGTTCATCGAGTTCAGCCCGCACCTCAAGGCCGTCCTTATCGTCTCATCCCATGAGCGTTCATCAGACAGCAGCCTTCTTCAGCCGTGATGCTACTCGAGTCAATTGGGAGCTTCTGTAAACTGCAATCCTTCGACTCTGCGTAACATTCTTCCTTCGTTTAATCGAACCGAAGAAAGTCCCCATCGATTACCTTTGAGGAACAGACGATTCCTCTTTTAGCGGAGTTAAGGGAATTCCCACATTCCCCGTCGAACATCATCTTTGAAGTTTAGGTATCTTCATCGGAAGGTTCCTTAGGATCGTGCCCCACCTGCCTCATTCGGATCGTGCTCCACTTGCCTCATTGGATCGTTTCCCACTCACCTCTTCGCAGGAAGGCCCTTCCTCAAAGTCATCGACCCGTAAGACTGAAACCCCCCTCCATTATTAGTATTGCCAAATTCCCCGTTTTGATCTGAGCCTAGTTAGATTAATCAATTAATTTCATTTGAGAATCCCTCCTCATAATAATTATCAAGAGACTATTTTAATTTAAATAACTCCCCTTTGCCTATTATTATTCTTACTTTGATCTGTGTAAATAAAATTATATTTTTGTTGTTTCAACTTTAACTAAACTTGAACGATACTCTCGGCCTATTCAAGTAAATCTCGCCAACCATTTATGCACTCTGTTTGATTATTAAGGATTTGAAACCCAATCTCTTAAGTGTCACCTCCTACTCGGTCGTTAATTCTTGCGAACAGTCCTTCAAAGGTTCATTTAATTCTCGTGTGAATGCATTTTAGAAACAGTAGCTTTTGCTCATCTTCTAATATTTTTTTTTCATTTGCGTTTACTATTAGCCCTTCACTTTCTTCATGGCTGCCTTTGCCTCCTTTCAGTACCATTTTAATATTTTGTGTGGAATAAATTTAGCAGTTGTTTTTGCACCCTGAAGAGAGACTTTGGTAGCTTTCAGAATAATAATAATAATAATTCTACATTTATAAGAAGAGCGATCCAAAGACATTGTAATGTTTGCATATGGCTAAAATAAAGCTAGATATGAATTCCATTGCTGATATATTGATTGAATTAAAATATGCAAATAAATAAAGCAAAGGAAAAATGATGAGTTTCTACAAAATGCTTTCACATGTCAATAGAAGAATATGATAATGATTTAATAAATGAAAATACAAACAAAACTCATGAAAAAGTATTAATTATTATGTTATCCTATCAGGATATAAACCTTTGTTAAATCTTATAATTTTGCTAAAATTAGCTTTAAATATTATTCTCGTAATGAAAGAGCAGCACTTAGGATATCGCAGTATTATTCGAACAATGAGTAAACATTTGAAACCTTTACACCAGTAAGGTCTATTTAACTGTAACATCATTTGTCATGAAAGTCGATTTTTATAGTTTTCGTGATAAGAAATACGTTTTTCTATCTAAATGTTCAGTACGTGTTCAATTAGTTATCATATTTTTCAAGATTTTCTATATCATTGAATGATATTTATCCCAATTTTCTGTATTGAAATTTCTGTTTGAATTTATTTTTATGCAGCAATTATTTTAAGGTTTTAATAATTTATTTAATTTTTAAATAAATATTTTCGCATTCTTTTATTATAAAGATGAACCTTGTTAATGCTCAGTATCTTAAATATTAGTTAAGAGTTGGCTCTTATATAAGCATATATGCATAAAAGTAACATCCATTAAATATATTTTACAATTAAGAGTGGAGTGATATTATGATATATTTTAACTGAAGTGTTCAGAGTTTTCACATCACATCGAAGGCTGATTCATGAGCTAGTCAACATGGGGAGATTCAAGGCTCTTTCTCTGCAAGCCAACTATGCCACGGGCTTCTTTTTGCTCTCTCATCTTATACCAAAGGTTTGCGTATCTGTGTCAATAAAGAGATCAAAAGGAGAGGCATATTGATTACCCTTTAATCAGTGACGAGTCCATTCCATTAGCACTGATCGTTGCTCGATCGATATTGATCATATTTTAGCCGTGGGCTCCTTCAAGCTATCAATCATGCGCCAATGTTTACTCCCCTCGTTCAATCCCGAAGTTGCACACTTCATCAAAGATGGCTAACAAACGACCCTAAAACATCAACAACATCCTCGCCATTTCAGAATCATCGGCTCACACCATCAACCCTAGAACCAGTTTTTCCCAACTTTTTTCGGAGTAGCGCCCACTTTGAATAAATAAAGAATACGTCATCGCCCCATCAGTCATATTAAATTTCGAGTACTATACATAATCTACCTTTCATAGCAAGAAAACACTTAGGTAATAGTGTGAAAATATTTTGAATGCAGTCATTTCAATTACAATAGCAGGGGTGAAAATGCTAAAAGATCTTTTGGGGGGCTACCTTACCTTATTACGTTTTCGATGAGATGGATAACTTTGGTGCTTAATGGCTAAGGCTCTTCCTGTAGGTTCCATGCTGTTTTGATGTTATCTCAGATCTATTTTCTTCAATTTGCAGGCGGTTTCTTTGTTCAGTAAGAAGCTGAGTAACTGCATTTAAACCTCATTCAACCATATAAAAATTTAAAAAGCAATATAAAGAAGTTTGATAACTTCCCACAGCTTTGGATACCTTTCAGAACTTTTCTTGTGCAGCCAAAATTCCTAGGTATGATCTTTTAAAGAGGAGCTGTAATTTAAAGTTGTTGTTTTAAGCAATTAACTTCTTGCTTTACAGAGTCAGTTTCATTTGTACTAGCATCAATAAATGAGTTCATCACCCAGTCACATATTTCCATATTAATGAGATCCTGATATTTACAGCACATGTCCTCCTGCGAAGAGTTCTAATGGTCATACTAAATAGAGGGATCATCAGCTAATATGAAGTTATCTACCTCATAATCATTTTCAGGTCGATCAAATTTGAAAAATGTGATAACTCATGATGACCAATATTATGCTTACAATGTGAAAGCATGTGTCTGTATGTGCAAATAACATATTTTGCTTTGCTGAGATTTGTAAAACAGCCTTGAAATTGCAAATTCAGATCACTGAATATATTAAAGTATCTTATTAGTTAAGTAATGTCAGATTTACATGCTAAGATTTTGTCACTCAAATACCCACTTTTATTCTCCTAGAAAAATTGCATGATAGTGTTGAAAAGAGAATAAATTTGCTTCAAACAGTTTCGCTTAGATAACCATCTCACTCCATTATATAAAAGAAGACGATCAAACACTTTATAATTGTTGTTGAAGAGTTGTCGAAAGATTTAATAATTAAGGGGAAGCATTTTATTTATTTATTGCTATTATAAAAATACTAAGAGATTTATGAAGCTGAACACTCAAGTTCCTAGCATTAAAGCCTCTATCTACACCGCCCTGTTAATGGTGGAGCACCATCCGTTGCACAAGCAATTATTTGTTAATTGGATTTTATTTTCCTTGAAAAACTCTTCAACTATAGTAAACATTGCTTTACCTTTAGTATCTGTTTCAACTTCCGTTACAAATAATAATTCTACACAATTTCTTAGTTTAGATAAAACAGACGTATCTTAAAACCCACTTTCCATTACCTGGGAGAGTAGATTCGTCCAAATGTAGAAACATTGTTTGATTTTAATTGTATTTTATAAGGTCTCTCCAATGTCATCGGCCATTTTCCCAATTCTTCTGTGCATAGAATTATTACGAAGTGGAATCGCTTTGATATTTCTACTTCTATCTTTACTTGATCTCTCAAATGCATGGGCCTATGGCTAATGTTGATCTTTGGGAGCGTTTGGAGAAACACTAATACAGAATAAAATTTTAAATAAATATGGATCAATATCCACCGCTCTCGTGAGTATATTCACTGCACCCCAAGTGAAATATAAACTTACAGCACCCCCTTTTAATACAACACGGCCCACCCACTAAGGAGCGCTAGCACCCACGTTGGGATTCACTGCTATAAGCCAAAATGTTTTTCCCTCTGTTGCCTCTTGATTTTTCATGGAAGGAAGACCCCATACATAGCTTGTAGCTATGTGACCTCATATTCTAAGCACACCAAATATGTTTCCCTCTCGCATTCAGTAAACTGCCAATGGAGCTAAAAGAAGTTGATAACCAAACGCATTTAGAGAAAACAATTCCAGGCATCAAAGGATGCATCAGAGGTAACTCTCACGCCACCTCTGGAAATTAAGTGGCTGGAAGTCAAAAGTGACGGTGTCATACTAGCATTCAAAGAAGTAACACGGACACATCAATCGACAGGAAAAACACCGGCGACTTTCCGTTTTCGAGACTCACCTTTCCGGGATTAATTCTACAAAAAACCCACCTTGGCCCAAATTGGAAAGCGTTATTTCAAAAGCATCAAAAAAAGTATCCATCAATCTTACAAGATTTTATTTAATTCATTTTCATTTCATTCTAAAATAAATAACAGAGGTTCTCAGTTTTTCTATTTATGAAGTAAAAGAAAATCACTTAGATCAACTTTTGTAAGCTAAATTGATCCGTTTTTTGATGCTGGCTAATACAAGTTCTTTGAAGATATAAGGATAGTGGGCTTTTAAATTGTAAGTGGGTCCAGGATATGGTATATAAAACTCTTACAGGTTTCTATCCTAGATTTTATACTGGATTTGATACGGTGGCGCATTGAGGAGTTTAAATGTTTATGCCTAGTAGCTTAATGGTAGAGCACCTAGCAAATATCAGGAGACCCGAGTTTGATTTCAAGCAAGGATTATTCAATTTTCCCCCTCGGTTTTATTTTTTTCTTCTCAGTATGGATTACGTTTATTGTGCGATGCTGTGTCTTCTTTGATCATTGTCTTCCGACAATGCTCTTTAATACTCAATTGCCTTCATGATAAACTTAACTGGTATAAATGCATTATCTATACCAGTTATATTTACTATTCAAAGCATTATTGTATGTATAATTTGTTTTCTTCATTGCATATATAATGCATATTTCTAACTCTTTAACTGTTTTTGTTAATATTTCTTAGTTGATGCAGTCGCTGATGATGGTTTAAGTGAAGGCCGGAAGGTCTTCATATTCCTACTATATATTAATAAACAGATATATAGATAGATAGATATATTTCACACTATATAGACTTAGCAAGCTGTCTCTCCTTATCTCCAAAAACCACCGCTTAATAAATCCGTAGTTGCCCAACAAAGAGAACAAACACTAATCCAGCAGATATTATTAAGTGCCTGCTGGGTCATACCTTCGTTATTTCCCTCTTAGCGCCGACGATGATGATGATGTACCATTTCAATAAACACCACAGTCACCACCAAACAACCCTCAGATGACATAAATACGTCAGAGACTAATCGCGAAACACTCCAAACTCCAAAAGCGTAAAACCCCTATAAGATACACACTAACAGGATACAGACTAACAGAATACAAACAAGCAGACTGCACGCACATGGGTCTTCTCCACATTCACCCAATGCAGTAATCAGCGAAAAAATAACTTTAGGCCACACCTCTCCAAAGCAACCTCGATGACAAATGGGTAGAACTACAGAGGTGGTGCCACAAATTATCTCTAATTAACAAAATATAAAAGGAAAATTTATCCATAGAAGGTATGTACTCATTCATTCATTTTTTCAAAGCGATTCAAAGACAATCGTTTACTATGCGCAGTTTAATCCACTTTCACTCATCTGTTAAGGTCGACGAGTGTGACTCAATTTAACTGAGTTCAAACTGATTTGAGCTCGAATTCAATCCACCTAACCAATTTATTTACTTCAGCTGTCAGCCTCTTAAACTCTTTAATTTCACTTGAACCAAAGAATAAACAGCCATGAAATTATGAATAAATTCTATGTTAATAATAAAGTTCCTATCGAAAACATATTTTTGATTGACCTGCCTTTTGAGGAAGAGTGCGACAAGAGCCTACGAGAACGATAGCCCCGACGGAACATTTAAATTTAGTGACCCTGGACTGAGAGCCCTCCCATGAAAGATCTCATTTGTTGGAATAACATTCCCAACAAAATCTTATTTCATGAGGTAATATAAAAAATTGCGGACAGCAAAACAACTTGGAGGAGAGAAGGCTACACACCTGAACATCTCACGCAATTAAACAATTGCCTCAAACCACGACTGCCATGTTTACTTCCGTAAACCCGAATTTTAGCCAAATTCCAAAATTTTCTGGTTGACTTATCAGAAATTACTCATTCGCATAAAGCGTTTGATGGGTGAGCAAGAAAAGCTCAAACCATGCCCTTCTTTAACCCTAACTGACAGCATTTCCCCACTTTTGAGTGGCCTAAATAACATCGTCAGCAACTCAGCTCTCATGGCTGCGAGTTGAGAGAGTTTTACTGAAACCTAGGCTCAATAAAGGATCCCCGCTGATCTTTGCATAAAATTATATACTCTTAGATGCAAGTTTTGCCAAGATTTCTTCTGTAAAACCTTTATTGGTCGCCATCCTTCTCACATCCAGAAAGCACTCTCAATATTGAGTCTCTAGAATTCCCTGGTCCAGCTGGCAACTGCCGTGGCTCATAAAATTAAGGGAAAGAATCAAAGCAGGGAGATAGATGGGTGTAGAAATACCCCATCATCTAAGTCTGCTTGCGTTTGAAATTAACTATAAATTCCCTCAAAGAAGAAGTCACTAATATTACAAAGTGGTCGGCAAATATTAAACTTTTCTGGAATCCATCGAGTGTTCTTTCCTTCTCTGGCTGTCGTAATTCTCCAACCCTATACACCATGCACTTTTATCAAAGTTAGTCGAGAGGCAAGCTTATCGTTGTTGTCAAGGAGGTCTACGACTTAGAAGCAACAAGAAAATCTCAAGTAGTGTGTAATGTACCACCAATCGCTCTGATCAATCGATGCGTCCTTTTTCAAGATCTAATCACGGTCAGGATATTCTTAATTGTGAGTGGAGCTGAGATATGATTTATAAAACCCTTACAGGTTCGTATCTTAGAGAGAAACTGAGTTTGATACAGTGATGATTTTGGTATTTTAAGTTGTTGTGCATGGGGGCATAATGGAAGAGAACCAGGGAAAATCAGGGGACGCAGGTTCGACTTCAGACCAGGATAATTTAATCTTTGCTCTTGGCAGTATTTCTCTCTTCTCTTTAGGGATTGCCTTCATTGTGCGTTCCTTTGTTTTCCTTGATCATTGTCTTCCTCTATTCCTTTTCTATAATCATACCGGCAACAGGGTTACCACATATTAACTTTCGGTGAGAGGAGTATTAATGTTTCCTTTGACTTGCGAATGTGTTTAAGGTTAGATTTGTATTTTAATCGAAGCAAAGTTTATGTCTCATTATAACTTACTCATTAATAGAAAAGTTTTAAATTAATCTAAGGAGAAACCAAAAATGAATTGAATGCAAAAGTTAAAAATGCAACAACACTCTCAAGTGAAGTTTCTCATATAATAAAATAGTGATCAATATAATTCAAATAATAAAACGGGAAAATATTTTAAATTCCAAGTGTTTTTCAATTTGCTGATTGCAGATGGTCATTTTATCGTGTCTAGACCTCATAAAGTCTTCCTGAACTTGCTCTATATCATTAAAGTTATTATTCAATCCTAACTATTTGACGGTAAGAAGCATTTCATTGGCTCTTCTGACGGTAGACCTATAAACCCTATTATAGATTTCAGATAATAATTATAGAGTCACCATAGAACAAGTTTTTCATGATCTGGACTTTGTTTTGGCCTATGTCAACTAAATGGAGATATTAAGTAAAAAGAATCAACTTAACTGCACGATTAAACGTTCAGGGGCTGAAATTGTATCGTCTATTGTGCGTTTTTGCTAAGGCCTCAATTAATTTTGCGGAATATAAAATTAACTTTCATTGCATTTCCGCATATGACAGTAGCTTAGCCATCAATAAAGAATTACAGGCCACAGATATCGCAGAAATTACAATAATTCCTTAGGTTAGTCCAGTCTATCAGGATATTTCGGAGAAATGCCGCTAACACCTTCATTGATCTAACAAATTTGATAAGAAATAAAAGGAGAGGAAACTTTTATTTCTCCTAGCATGTGAGGACGAGTTAGAAAGTGCATTAAATAAAATTAAAAAGTATGTGGTGGAAGCTACGATGTATCCGCGTGGGATTAGGCGCGTGCCACTCTATATCTCACTATGTCGGTCGGTCGATCGATTGCCGTTTTACTTTTATTTTTGGTAATAACATTGTAACTATTCGGCAAATTTGAACTAAATTTGAAACCCTTATGTTGTTTTACATTTTCTTACGAATAATATAATTTTAAAAGTCCTCCCAGCATTAGCCAGGGAATTATTTGGCAATAACTTCATAACTATTTAGCCAATTCTAACGAAATTCGAAATCCTTATTTTGTTTTTACATTCTCTTTCGAATAATATAATTGCCAATGTCCTTCCAAGGTTAGTCCAGGAATAATCAAAAGTGTGGAAGGTCGTAAGGTTATAAATCAAAATAGGTGAGGGCCGCCATTTTGGTCAGCTGACCTTGTTGACATTCATTCTTCTGATCATGAATGCTTCGAGCTCGTGTATAGACCTATAATAATTTTCCTACGAGTATTACAAACGTTGTCGTATTTCAATCAAGCCAGCGATGCCGCCGAACTCAATTAATCTTTCTTCAGTAGGGAATTATTAATTAATTTTTGGCACATTAAACATTTCAAACAGAAATGAAAGAGACCATTTCAAAAGACATTTACTGAATTTTAGACGACACTGGCCTTCCCCACTCTGTCGGGCACGTTCCAAGACAAGCTCGAGATTTATAGTTCAATGTGCATAAACCTAACGATATTCAGCAAATTTCTGCTCCGACCGCTGTCATTCACCTTGGTTTAAAGAAACAAGCTAATCACTTCTCCTGACTGAATTCCCTTCACTATACTTTCATAATCAATAATCCATTACGAAAAAATAGATAATTGTTAATCTATAAATCCAGAACTAATCTTTAATTCCATAAAATCACTTTACGTTGTAAGTTCTCAAGCATTTTTATTATGTCAAAAGAAGTGTCTCGACTGTCCATCATTTAAAATTTCCCTGGGCTTGTATTTGACTCCTATCATAATTTCTACTATATAGGAATATTCCCCGCATTAAATTGGTAGAACTACAAAGAATGTTCCATAAATGTTATTTTCTGTCAAAATATAAAAGGAAAATGACCTATAAAAAAATAGAAGCGCTCTTTCATTCGTTTAAAGAGAATTAAAGATATTCATTTACTCAGCTCAAATTCCTTTGAGTGATTAAGTCTGCCAGTGTAACTCGGGTAACTTTGTTAAAACTCATTTAAACTTCAATTCAAGACACCTATTTAGTTTAATTCTCTCACTCATTGGGTTTCCAAACTCTCTATTAATATAAATCAAACTAAAGACACAATGTTATAGAACTTATGAAGCATTCATTACCCATTCTAGATATTCTATTATTATATTAAAGCTCCTTTTGATCAGTATCTTTGTATTCATATTTGTTTTCGGAAGAGTATGACAAGAATGTCGGATAAAGAATACCCCAATGCGACATAGATTTATCTATTTTTTCCACAGTATTACATATATTAAAATTTATTTATATCTTTCAATAATGAGATAATTCTCGAGTCATCAGCATTACTCAACACTACATCGATATTGATCATAATTTACCTACCTTCCTCTTGAGGAAGAAAAATATCTTAGACGTGCTAATTAAACTAATATTTTCTTTAGATATTATAGAGATTCTGTACTATTTGCTTATCCATCATTCATAGTGTATTTTAATAATTTCAACTTAAGTCTTAAGGATTAGCTTATTTTAAATCTAGATCAAGAATAAGAATATGAATAGAAAATTAAGCTGTTTGAGGCTCTTCATCCGAAATATATTTCTATCCATCTCATCTGAATTCTAAAAATGGCGCGTTTGCACAAGAGGCAGAACAATGACGAGAGCTAATGGTTAAATGTAAAAATGCAAACAATAAGAATATCCAAATTTCTGTAGTTTGAGTAAAAAAAGAGGAAAAGGAATACAAAATAAATTTAAATGACATTAATGGCGTTAGAAATGGAAACAAGAGGTAAACACACTAAATACAGACTCGCTTATTGCCTGATTCGGAGAATAGCTGTGAGCTGACTGAATTAAATTTAAAAATTTGCAACAAGAAAAGCTTTTCAATTCTATGTAGTTGGTTGTTAGAAATGATATAGTGTTTAGCTAATCGGTTGTTTTAGAGGTAATTAATTACTGGCAGCTAGTTAAATGAGAGGGTGTCTTTATTTTAAATGAAGCACTATATATCGGTGTGGAATAAGTCATTATTTAAATGAGGCTGATTCTGTTTAATTAATAGAGACTCAATTATGAGAAGGTCAGATTTTGATTTTGAAGAGGCAAGTATTTTCAATTGATTATAATATAGAGGGATTTAACACGAATTGGAATGAGATTTGCTAACAAATTTTATTTTACAAACCATTACTGTCCTGCAACTGACTCCACGGTGAGCATCGATGCAAACCTTGAGAAGGCGTTCCGTGAATCCAATTTACGTTCCCAAAGAACATTTGTGACAAGTATATTAACGCATCATGTCAGGAGAGGGGTCTTTTACCGTGAGCAAGGAGCCAATTTGTAAGGGGTTAACAAATATTGGCGTTAGATTAAAATGTGGATGGAATCTTTTCCAAATATTCAATAATTCTTTGGTAAAAACACGAGTCTGGTATCCACAAGAAGGAAAGGAGATATATAATATTTTGCTGGGAACATCCAAAAAAATTCATAGTGTTCAAGATATGATTAAAAAAATTACGAATCCAACGCATGAAAATATGGGGCAGGTAGTCATTTCATTTTAAATTTTTTTTAAAGTTTTTCTATTCCAGATGGAATAGAGTCCAGCTAGAAGAGGTATGGAAGCGTGGTGGATCAAACTCTTAGAAATATTAACTTTAAATTGAAACTCTACAAAATTTATGAAAGTTTAGACCAAGCTTATTAAACATTGGCTTTCGGAATACAAAACATACAAAATAACCGTGTTTTTTTTACCTATCTTATTATCCAAAACGATAAACAGTTTTTTGTCTTAAGTTCCCTGGCAAACCAATTGTTAGGGTGATACGAGTTTATTAAATTTTTAAAATGTTAATATTTACTAGAGTTACTGAATAATGTGAAAGTGTCATCGATTTATCGTTTAAATTTTTTTTTTTTAAATTCTAAGGGACATTTATTTGAAGATTGTGTTTCTAAATGGCACATGGAAATGTTGGCGAAGGTTTGTCCAAGTGCGAACCCATAGCCATAGCATTAACTTTTTTGTATATTATTTTATTAAAAGTGAAAAAGGAATCCTGAACAGCTAATTCTACAATAGTTTTAAATGCAGATCGAAAGCATCCATGATGTAAGATATCAAGGGAAGGATAACTCTTTTGGAGGTTGCTCTGAAGGCTAGCACTTGGCGGGGACAGATTGTGAGAATTGTGTGTATGGCACTAAATCTTCTCTTGTGAGAGACAAAAATAAATAGTCCACGAATGGCCTAATGGTTGTGCCAGGTTTCGCCATATTGGGGTTACCAGCGATCACTGGCTGCGCTAGATCTTTTAACAATATTTTACTTATTAATGACATCTGAACTTTAAATATTTTTGAACAAATTTCAATGAATATGATGATCATCTTCAGACAAATTTACAAAGAAAACACAGTTGTGTACATTTAAGCGGATAATTCAAAAGTTTCAAGTTTGCCCATAGCAACGGTTTGCACAGACCGAACATTGGACAGAAACGACTCTACTAATATTATTATATATTAATATAACTATACATATACAGATGCAGTTATTATAGGAATGATTGCGTAGCTTCACACAGCATTAGACACGCTTGGGGGACGCTGCTCATCCCTGCCAAGAGTTATAGGCTACTCATTGCTATACAAACCGCATACCACCACTGCGTCCATTGGAGCTTACCTTAATTTTCTATACAAATTTTGCTCATATTTAAAAACGAGCGAATTACTCGTGTGTTTCTAGAGATACTATCATCTTTCTTTCCCTTCTAATTAGAAGGACCACCATTGAAGCGGATGATTTCCCTTATTTTAAATGGCTTAAACAATTAGTTTTAACACTTGACTATCAAATACTAGTCTGAAAACATAAAATATGTAAGTGATCGTTTGGTCTTCCAATTAATATGGGAAACACATCCAAAATTAATATAAAATAAATCGAGAAACACAGTTATTATCGATTCTTACTGAGTACGTTTGCGCAAAGCAAATGAATTAATAAATTCCCATAGTCTTTAAAAGCAACAGAATAAATATTAAAAAATCCAATAATAACGATATTTCATTGCACATAACAACAAAGTATATTTGTAATGACAAGTTCTCTGTAAATACTCTATATGTATTTCTTCCCAAGTACATTTTACTTTTATCCTTAATTCCTCGCAGAACATTACTTTCTGTACAATAAATTTGTAGTATTAAATTTGGTGAACTTGGTTGGACATTCAATTAAATAATTCCCCCCATCTTTCGGATTATTGAACATTTCTCTCAACACAATCTTCTCTGTGCTACATCACCATTCTAAATTAACCAAACTATATTGATTTATTGTGATAATCGCGGTGTAGTGCCATAATTATTTGCTCTTTAATTAGGTTCATTTAGAGAGCTTTATTCAGGTTATTGTCATGAAATAAATGGCTAATAAGGTTACCATTTCTGCATATCCCGATGCACAGAGAAGGCGCCTTGCAAATAGCGTGATCCAAATTGAATTAATATTTGTTAGGTGTTGCGTACTGTCCATCATTATTTCATTCACTTTTTTGTCTAGAAACATTGATCCATAGTGATAAATCACACCATTCTCTAGTAAACCTGCGGTTGATGGAGAACAAATTCGACAAAACTTATTCGCCTAGGAAAATTAAAGTTGTTATGAATTGGGCAAAGGCAAGGGACACAGCACCATTTGATGGAGCGCTTTCCTGCACCTAACTGCGTGAAATGAGTTGTCCACCAGACTACCCGGCAGGTTTTGGGCTACCTTGGCGCACTTATCTCCCTTAGTACCAGGAATGGTTGGGTAGCTATTGGTTGTCCTTTTGCTTGGGACGGATTCATAAACACAGACTTGTGGATTATACGAATTTCTAGGGGATACTGGTCTCTTCGATATTATTTGACTGTTTTGAGTTTTGGTCGCATGCCCCAGGGCCGGTGGGAAGGCCGGACTCCCTTGACGCCTGAGCATGCTTACTTCTTCCTTATTTCTTGTTGTTTTTTTAGCTTGATTTTGGTGTTCATTTTGGGTGTGCTTTTATAGTTCGTTGAGTGTTTTATTGATATGTTTTGTATTTTTGTTTAAGGTAACCAATTATTAGACTAAATATTGACTGCGGTGACCTTATACCCTTCACAGCAGTGACCAGATTGGAGCAACCCCGACTTACAAGGCTATACTTCTAATTAAGTTTGGGACTGATATTAAATTATGTTTTTTTACATTTTAATTATATTTTTTTCTGGCAAATACATTTCGATATTCAAGCAAATTTTATTATAACATCTTGAATAATATATTTGTTTTATAATGCTTTAAGGACCTGAACAACTTTTGGTTAAATTTAGAAAAGTTCTTCCTATGCTTCTCAATATTCCTCTACGTTGTTCATTTATCGGGACTGACTTTCAAGATATCGGGGCTTAAACGCATCCTGTAACGTTTTAATGATTTTTAGTCTTCATCCCGCTTAGAACCACTGCTATTGGTTAGTATTTTGGCAATTGCATGGGAGAAAGGTTTATGTAGGAAAATATGAAGGAGAATTTAATTGGTTATAAAGTTGAGATTAAAGAAGATAACCCGAACACATTGGAACAAATGTACCGCGAAAATGAAGCCAGTAAATTCAACTTGAAAATTATCATTAATAAACTCATTCACTCATCTTAAATCTAAATAAAACACAAAGATAAACTCCAGGGGTAAAAGAGAAAAAAATCTAAGAGGGTTTGGGATAAATATTTTGTGGAAGAGTAGATAGATAGCAAGAATCTTATTTCGCGCAACGCACAGTGAGATCGCTCATATATATCTCTCTTTTTTTTCTCTCTCTCTCTCTCTAGCTCTTTCTCTATCTATCTATCTCTAGCTCTCTCTCTCTCTCCTCTTTGCTTCCCAGAGGCAGGCTGAATCTTGGATGGAAGTTTAATTGGTCGTATTGGAAGGCTTGTGTGAGCGTGAACAATTTATGTGCGTAAACCAGGGCTGACCTCCCTTTACAGGATTATTTGTTCATGTATATGGAAAACGAGAGAAGAATTATTAATGTAGAGGATATTAGAATATACCATTAAGAATGTAAGGCTCTCAAGTAGGAACTTTTTTATGAAACCCATTCGGTCCTTAAAAAATACAAATTTCAAAAAAACAAACCGAAATAAGTGAATAGCGAAACAAATCGCTAAAATTAATCAACGTTTGAAGAAAGACCAACAAATATAAAATGCATCAATAATGCAATTGATCAGCCAGTCCTCCTTTCAATTTGAGAACACAGACAATTTATAAGGGCAAGTAGTGAATTTAAGCAACGAGACCATAGAGACAAAGAACAAAGACAATGGTAATAAATCTGAACGCAAAAGAGTTGAATTTAAGCAGAAGCGAAGAGTCCAAAGAACGAAACAGATGAACATGAGATGAAAATGTAAATAACACTAAAATAAAGTCAAATAACAAGAATAGCCAAAAACTATAACGAAATTACTATAATTTCCCTAATGTTTTGCACTAATCATTTTGGTTAAGTAGTACTAACCTGAACATTGTACAGAATAAACACCAGCTATATTTTTAATGCTGTTATGAATAGTTTATGCATAGTTAACTCATCCCGAAATGCAACAGAGGGTTGTTTTTTAAAGTGAAGCGAAGTAAACTATTCAGGAAATTGCAAAACAAGTACATTCTTTACAATTTAAAGAGTTTTGTATTCCCATATTGTAGATATTCTTTTATACAGAGTTTTGGCAATTTACCCCAAAATGGCAAAAATAACACAATTTATGAGAGTTATCAAGGATTACAAAGAATTCAAAATCCATAGATTCAGAAATCCTGACACATAAAGGCATATAAAAGCATAAAACCCCTCAGAGAGATTATCTCTATGACTATGCAGGGGAGAGAAGTGAACATAAGAGGTAGGATTTTTAGGCGTGCTTCTATGAGTGGAAAGATGAATAAGTGATGGGCTCTATTAGTTTAAGCCTTGCTGGAAAATTTAATAGACAGCAAAAGTAAATTAGGTTGAGTAAGAAAGCAATGTACATCTTTGAATTAGGCTTCAAACAAATGACATCATAACCAGTGAGTTCAGGTAAATCGATTCAAATTGTACATGGGGAAAGAAAACATGTTGTCTACTAAACTAAGCAATATATTCTCATGACAATTTATACATCTTTAAAGCAATAAATACATAGTTGGTAAATAATTCGAAATGGCCAACATTGCCTTTATGTACTTCGCCAGGCGGGACCTGAACCTGTTGCATGATCTGATTGGGAAGTTCTTGTCAATGGTTGCGGTCGGAGGAGCTATGTGAGGACCATTGGTCTGGAACGGTAATTTACAAACACTCCTGTCTTTCTTGCCCTGTTTGCAAGATCGGATTTCTGCTAGAAAACAAATAAGGCATCTCCACGGCTACTTGTCCATTTAACGTTTGACTACAGTCTCCAGCACCTCAATCTAAACGTAGTAATTGTCCTTGAGGCTCTGAGAGAAGATATGAGGATGCATAATATGGCACTAGCTGCTAACCACGCCCAGAACTATCAAATAGGCAGGTAATTTGTTTTCCCTGACTGTGGGCAAACTCTATGGGTCTTCACACAGCCAGTGTTGAATCTGTCTGTTCACCTTATTGTCACTCAAGACTTTCGTTTGTCAGAGAAGAATACAGAAGGCTGGCGGAATCGTGCATGACTTCTTTGATGAGTACTTGTGCCATCACTTTACGGATTTCCTTAGCAGCCTGCGTGAGAAAATGATGCCTCTTCCGCGCATATGAGTGGTAACCCAGCTTTTGGTATAATGTTACGTAAATGGTTGCTTGCTCAGCCCCATTTTAATGCAAAGTTTGCCCATGGACTGACCAAGATCATCCTTGGATAAATTCTGCCTGATATTGTTAACGAATTTCTCTTTCCTGGTGGTATCAGAGCAACCCTTGTGACATTGTCGCTTAGCGGTAATTTTGTCATTATTTTCAGCCTGCTCCTACTTCTATTTCACTTAGTAAACGAGGTTTCCCGGGTAGGTAAAAGATCCCAATCTCCTTCATGTTTCTTTCGGTGCATAGGGGCGCGCTTATGATTTAACCTTTTTTGATATCAGCTGACATTTTCAGAAGCAACTGGGTATGCTTTTATGCACATGAAAGCTAAACGCTTATTGATGGTGTCAAAGGTCAAGTAACCTACCTTGGTGCTATTCTCTTCCCTAGTCATACTTCATTCTTGGTATGGATTAACATAAAATACATTGTGTATATCAGGCAGGATATAATTTCACGCAAAACGAAAAGGACAAGGGTTGCTATTCAATAAGGATTGTCTTCTAGTCTGGGGGGATATGTCCGGTGTTATTTAATTCAAACAGATAGAAGTTAACCAAACAATAAATGGGGATGTCTCTGCTGCCAATTTTAATTGAAAAATTGACAAAAGACGCTCGTCAATAGAGAATAGAAATTAAATTCTATTCCATCATGCCAGACATCACTGTTGTAAGATCCACACTACAAAACATCGCATACTTGATTTGGTAGACTATTCCTTCTTCTTTTCTTATGTTCTTATGTTCTTACTCTCCGACCATTCATTCAAGTGATTACAATATTTTCTATATCAACTATAAGAATATCTAGGATAGAAGAAAGTACTCCTGTTTTAAAGAACTAAGTACATTTAAAATCAGAAAGAACGAGACAAGAGAAAATTTAATAATATAGTTTATGCTCCTAATAAATTTATGATCAATTATTCGGAAATCAGCGACGATTTCGGAAGAGATCAATCAGATAAAATGCCTTATCAGATTACAGAGACGTTTACCAGAGAGACAAAATCTGTAAAGATGGCTAAAAAATAGGATTCAAGCACATTCTTGTCCATTCCTTTTCACTTTAACATATTGAGACTTACCTACACTCTTCTGATTATTAGTTGAATTTAAGCATCTTTTATGTTTGGGTGTAAATGGTAGCCTAGTGGTTAGCACAGTGGCATCAAAAACGAAGCTCGCGTGTTGACATAGGTTCGAACCTAACCTATTTTTATACTCTGACTGATTTAAGAGTTAATATTATTTTATTCTGTTGCTATCTCTCTCCTCTTTATAACTTTATGTTTGATCCATGTTTGGTCTTATCAAACGACGAAATCGTATTTGTATCATCGTCGTAGAATGACCATTATATATAAATATATATTATATTTAGAGGGAATGGGTGCTCAAAGTCATTTGAGTGACCTTCGCTCGTCTACCAGCAGTGGCAGACGAGGGGGAAGCTAAGTAGTGGGGAACGGGGTTCCCAAAAGAGTGCGGGAAAATTTTATCTACAGAATCGACTGTAATTGGCCGTTAGTATAATAAAGAAGGCTGCGGGCCCTGGGGCTATGGACAGGAGGGAACTAATATAATATTCAATAATTACAATAGGTACACGATATATACTAATGGAAAAAAATGGCAAACGGATACTTAATGTTTATAGGGTTCAGACTAAAGACTTAACGGAGAGAATAGATAGGCTAAAAACGTGAGCCCAAGAGTGGCTGCTGTCGAACCAATATACGAAGTAGCATTTACGGGTTCACTGGTTAAGGACCCCACTTCAATCGCTGGAGCTTTGCTTGGGGGTTGAGGCATTATAAGACAAAGCGGGGGGGGGGGGACGAGTAAATCGTAATCGATGGAATTTACCCTCGAGGGGAAAATTCGAGGGAATACTCGTACTGGCGCCAGACGAGGTTAAAACCAAATCCAAGGATAGCGAATTGACTGGGTCTAAATTCCTTAGAGCTCGAGAGGTGGGAACGGAGCTGAATCGAGAAAAGATGTGCCTCATGCAGAAAAGTGGGCCTATACTTCAATTTCCAGTCTGTCTAGCATTATATATGGGCCAGCCAGAATCAAAAATGCCCCAGGCCAAGGAGGGACTTCTCCTTAACCAAACACTCCACAGAGAGATATGGATGAACTCTAGCGAGGTTTCTTGATATTGCCCAGTTAGACGGGTAGCGACTTCTTGCGATCCGTGCTTGGAATTCTTGCCCCTACCTTATCGGTGGAAGCAGCTGGATTCTGTTACGGTTCCCATGACTTTGCTCTGCGTTGCTCGACCTCGTACTCGACATCATGGTGGTATTATTTTCTATTCCCGACATCTCCTCTATTCCTAAGATATAACGCTTGGGGAAAAAGCGTCCCAATTCTCCCGACCTAAACGGGTGAACAAACAATGGGAGATACCTGACCTTAGTTTCAACGAACTCAAATGGCTAAGACATATTTAAATACAACGAGTATCCAGTTACACAAAGAAGGAAAAATTACTTGATACTGGACAAAGAAAATATTGACTTACAAGGATTAACGTTTGTTTCAAACAGAGGCTCGATCACCTCACGTCAATAACGACTTGGGTATATACAAGCAAATAGCACACATACATACACACAAAGATAATTAATACAGGAACAAATACAAGAGGGAATTATGTATATTACAAGGAAATCAATTGAGCCGGACAATAAAAAAGGTTACAGGATCGTTCTCAGTTTGAGAACAGAAAGATTTACTACTATATTTATACAAAAATGACAATAAAAAAAATCAATGATAAAATTTAGAAATCATAAAATTTCCTTTATATTAGCTTGGGGTAGACTCTAGGGAGTTTCTAATGAGGCTATATGCGACACAATTCTCTGATCCTTTGATTTATACAATCTTAAAATGAATTTCCTGGAGGAATAAGCTCCAGCGCATAAGCTTACAATTACTGTTTTTCGCATTTCGTAAATATAAGAGGGGCTTGTCATCGATCTCAATAAGGAATTCTTTACCTAAGAGGTACATCCTATATATTTGTACCGCCCATATGATGGCAAGATTCTCTCGCTCAATGACGGCCTAATTTTTTGCCGAAGAAGTAGCTTACGACTCGCGTACACGACGGGGAAGCTTTCACCAGCATCACCATATTGGAGTAGGACGCAGCCTTTTCTTTTTTTATAATTGCGTCGCTCCTAATACTGAAAGGCTTGTTAGGGTTGGGGAGCCGGAGAAGAAGAGTGTACTTTAATCTTCCCTTAAGCTGTTTAAAGTGGAACACGGTTAACGGGGTCCAGACAAGGTGTTCGGGAACTTTTTCTTTAGCAAGTCGCACAACCGGGCAGAAAGCGAGGCAAAATTGTGGACAAAGCGGTGGTAGAATGAAGCAGATCCCATAAACGATCTCAACTGTTTCTTATTGTTTGGAAGTGGAATATCCACAATGGAGCGGATTTTTTCTTTCTGAGGGCAAATTGGTTGATTCCGATTGAAAGCCAAGATAATTGATAGTGCCAAAGGCAAAATGGTACGCGCCGTGGACGATCGTGAGGCCGTGCTCACGCAATTGATGCAGCAGGGCTTGCGGGCAACCAAATGCTTGCCCCAATCCCGAGTTGCTACGTAGATGTTGTCGAAGTAAAAGTTCATGTTCGACAATCTATCTAATATTCTACGCATCATACGGTTGTAGTTAATACAAGTAGAAACCAGGCCAAGGGGGAGCCGGCGGAATGGCATTAATCCCTTGTCCGTGTGAAAAGCCGTATATCTCTTTACTACTTCTTTAAGGAAAATCTGATAGTATGCCTTACATAGGTCTAATTCGGTGATGAATTTGACCTGTTCAAAGAGATGGAGGTTTTGGTTGATAAGCGGAATAGTCTAAGCGTCGAACACGGTAACGGAGTTATGCCTTCTAAAATCGACACACAAGCGGTATGACCCGTCTGACTTCTTGACCATTCAAATGGGGTAGTAGTAACCAGACTCGGTTGAAGGGGAGGGGGTACGATTCAGGACGTATGCGTCCCTGGATAGTGAATAATTCTAGTGAATAATTTATTGTAAGGTCCCAGAAATGTGACCTTACAATATATTATTCACTAGAAAATGTAACAAATTACTCCAAAAATATTTCTTTCATACCAACTTCAAAATCACTTTTGTTAACCCACTTTCCATAGGAAGTTTCTTCTCGTCAAAAGACAAACTTCCTCTAGAAATGAGCAGCCGTGTTGTTTATGCTTTTACTTGTCCTTGTTGTTTGCAAGGAACCTATATTGGTATTAAGGTTCACTCATTGAAAGAGAGGTTTTGTTCTCACATGGGAATAAGCCATCGCACTGGAAAAATATTGTCTAAGAAGGAAGCTTCTGTAATAAGAAATCATAGTATACAATGCAAGACAGAATGTTCCATAGATAACTTCAAAATAATTGGTCATAATAACAATGAATATAGTCTAAGAATTTTGGAATCCCTACTAATACGTACAAAATCTCCTACACTCAACATAGATAATACCGCTGTTCCCCTTCTTATTTCTTAATTTTAATTACCTCATTCAACAACCAACCAACTTTTTCTTATTTAACCACCAACCAATCAAATTCCTATCCTCCTTTAAGCCACATCCTTTATAATTTCTTCACTTTGTGTTTCTTCCTGAACTACATCGGTAAGCAATATAAAAATGTAATTTTTTACTTTTGTGTTTTTGCTTCTTTTTTTTCGTGTCAATAGTGATTACATTAGATTAATAATTTGATTTTCTTGCCTTTTAAATTCCTGAGTTATCGGTAAGCAATATTATACTGTAATTATTTGCTTTTGTTGTTTTTTTTGTGTGTTTTTTTCGTTTCAATAGTGTTATATTAGATTGATAATTTGATTCTCTTAAGTTTTAAATTCCTGAGTTATTTTCTAATTTTTTATTTACCTACATAGTCTTAACCTAATTATTTTTAATATTTTTAATATTCTTTAACTGCATTAGATTAATTTAATGTTTTAGAACCTGAAGATGGGTGATATGCCCCAAACGTTGTTCCATAAATAAATCACATGTACCTCAGCCTCCTATGTGTCCTTACATTCACTGTGAAATTGAAGATTAGACTGGTCAGCAGCAACTCATATGACTATATATATATATATATATATATATATATATATATATATATATATATATTATTTAGACGGAGTGGGCGGACAAGGTAAATTGAGTGACCGTCGCTCTCTTCCTAGCAGTGGCAGACGAGGGGGAAGATAAGTAGTGGGAAACTGGGTTCCCAAACGGGTGCGTGGAAGAATTTATCTACAGAATCGAGTGCAATTCGCCGTTAGTATAATAAAGAAGGCTTCGAAGCTCTGGGGCTATGGAAAATAGGGTACTAAAATAAGCTTTAATAATTATAATAGGTACACGATATATACAAATGGAAAAGATTGCAAACGGATACTTAATTTTTACAGGGATTAGAATAAAGCAGTACCGGGATCGAATAAATAGACTCAAACGTGAGCTCACGAGCTGCTGCTGTTGAGCCAATATACTAACATAGACTTTACGGGTTGACTGGTCAAGAAACCACAATTGAGTGTATGGATCCTAGATTGGGGGTTGATGACTTATAAAACGACGGGGGGATGGATAATTGAACGAGTAAATCGTAATCGATGGAATTTAACCTCGAGGAGTTAATTTGAGGAAGTATTAGCGCCAGACGAGGTTAAAACATAATCCAAGGATAGCGCTAAATTCCTTCGGTGAGAATTCTTGCCTTCGAGCTCTAAAAGTGGGAACGTAGCTGAATCAAGAAAACGATGTGTCTCGGGCAGAGAGGCTGGCCTATACTGCTTTTTCCTGGCGTTGTCTAGCATTATATATCTGCCAGCCGGAAGCTAAAATACCTAGGGCCAAGAAAGGGCCTCTCCTTACTCAAGCATTCCACCGGTAGATAGGGATGAACTCCTGTGGTGTTTCTTGATATCGCCAGGAGAGTCAAGCAGCGTCTGCTTGCGTCCGCGCGCTTGGAATTCTTGCTTTGCCTTACGGGCGGAAGCGGCTCGATTCTTTCATGGTTCCCAGGACTTTGCTCAAAATCGTGCTCGATCTCATGGCTTCTCGGCCTCATGGCGATATTATCTTCTATTGCCGACATTCATCCTTTCTAATTTCCTAGTTGTTATTGAGAATCTACCGTATCTACATAGTACTATTGTGAATTAACATTCATAAATGTATTAAAGAGCATCCTGTTGATCATTTTGTGACACACTGGTACTCTGTGTGGTCGGTACATTAGTCGCATGATCTCCTTCAGCCCGACTCTCAATTTAAAACTTTACTTCTCTTCCCGCCAAAACTTTTTTAACTGAGAGATAATGTGGAAAAGCGAGATTTTATTAAGAAGAACTTTTAAAACTTTTTAAAAAGTTTTGCGACGTTCCTAGAATATCGGAAATGTTAGCATAGTATTATACAGACCTGTAAAAGTTGAAAATCGATTTAGGGTCATTGTATTTTGAGGCATATGTCAATATTTGTTCAGCTTTTAAACCGTAAACTCGTATTGGTCTCATTGTCAATCCGATAAGCGCTAAACTACAAAAAATAAATATGCCAGCGTATCTGAATTACCCAGAAGTAAAGGAAAATATGATTCCAAGCACTTTCGCCTATTAAACAAGCCTTATTTAGGGAATAAAGGACTGCAGGAAAAAAATAAGGTTAGATCCAGACTTCATTACTTGGGATCTTGTGTAAGGTTGAAAATAAAAGGTTCAAGGAGAAAAAAACCTGGATTCATATTGAACTATGGTCTGGAGGATTTACATTTATACATACACATTTACGAAGGCCTGTATATCATCTTTTCCAATCTGTTTCTGCCCCTTTTTACCCTCTCCTATATAAAATTCAAGCTTCCATTGGTTCTTTATTCCCTGAAACAGGTACTGTTTTATTATGACTAAAGCTTGGAATCTGAATATCTTTTCCCACACTAATTCCTCTCCTTAGTCTTACTATGGTCCTTTATTTGTAATAGATTTGTGGTAGTTTAAGGACCCTTTTGCATAGTGCATATAATATTTATAATATCTATATTATATATAAGAGGCTCGATCTTTTTCTGCGGCGGCAAAGTTGTTCACTCATAATTAACGTTCATTCACGTGAGCGTGTAAACTGCCGGGCGCACGATGTGATACGTTTATTGATGACGAAACCGATGCTCGAACACGATCTGGAGCCGACGACGAAAGTATATTATATGATATATTCTCTTGGATATTTCTTCCCCCCACAAATAATAATAATAATAATAATAATCAACAAGTAAAGATATTTTGGGGCCACAATGAAACAATTTCAAACAATATGGATCTGTATTTATTAGCGACAGGACTTTTATCCCGGGCATCGCTAGGTACCAAAATTAGTTCATTTGGCACAGCTGAGGCACATTTTTCATCCGTGCCAAGCAGGTAAATGTATTAAATAGAGTCACTCGTCACTTGATTGGCATGGATAAAGAGCGTACTCTAAGTATACCCAATACAATGTGGAGTCTACTTATTGCCATGGCAACCGTATACCATCACCACGACTATTGCAGTTTACCTTACTAAGGCATATCAATCTTTTATCAAAAATAACTAATGTTTAGTTGTAAAATTGCAAAACACATCCACTCATTCATGGAAGATTGGGTTTCATATCACCCTGTCCAAGGATGTAAAAGATGAGGAGCAGTTGGCAAAGAGAGCTTAGCACTCACCCATATTAAACACCACTCATGTGAAAATGTAGGATAGAGAAAGAAAAGATTATAATTAAAAAAACACATATGAAACACATTAAATATAGTTACGTTGGTAGCGACTATATAAACTAATAAACGAACGAAAGATGGTATTGAATTCATTCAAGAATAAATTCCTACAAGGACAATTGGCGCAATTTTTAAATAATTAAACCTCATAGAAAGAGAAATAAAGCAATTTTAAACTTGATCGAAGCCTTTGTCTGCCCTACTTATGGCAATAACCTATTAGTTGCGCCACTCTAAACTATTCAATCAATCAATCATTTTTCCTCTCATACAACATAAGAAAGGTGGGCGTTGGCAGAGGAGATTTTACGTAGTCTCAAACAGTTAGGCGACCGGAATTTTTGAACCATATACCGTTAAATGGTTATAGACCCGACGAGCTACATACAATTTAAGATATTCCATAATCTCCACTTGCTAAAAAAGGCTCTAAACACAGCCTAAATACACACTAATCACGCTAAAACTGCGCATAAAAAGCTAATCACGTTAAGAATATGGTAAATAGGCTAAAAACGTCTATTTCACAAACTAAAACACGCTGAATATACATTATTCACGATAAGATACGCTAAACACACGCTAAAAACGATAGCGAACGCTGAAAATAGGCTAAGCAACGCTAAATATATGCTAAACAGACTAAACATGAAAGGATAAAAAGATAAAAAACGCTAAAAACTCACCAGATGTTTTCCATGGGTTAAAACCCAACGGTAAATAGGCTAAAAACGTCCATTTCACGAAGTAAAACACGCCGAATATACATTATTCACGATAAGATACGCTAAACACACGCTAAAAGCGATAACGCACGCTGAAAATAGGCTAAGCAGCTTAAAACGCTAAATATATGCTAAACAGACTAAACATGCAAGGATAAAAAGATAAAAGACGCTAAAAACTCACCAGATGTTTCCCATGGGTTAAAACCCAACGAGAACGAACACAAATTATTTCGCCCGTCGCAGGTAGCTAGTCGCCTATTGGCTGCCCACTGTGGCTAGCAGCAAGGTGCAGGCAACTGAACCATGCATATCATCGCACACATAGTCAATAACAACAGCGCTGTCACTTCCTCTTTCCTTTGCACACAGGATATCATTTTTCCTTATTGGAACATTCTGATGAGGATTTCTTGGCTAAATCTGACGTGGGAAGAGTATTGTTCCATTGGGCCAGGGCGATTACTCAAGTTGCTTCTCTGTGCTAAAATACAGTATAACCACTCTTTCTGTCCCTTCCCCCAAACGGCGCCAACTCATGATGCCCTCAACTGCCTACTGACTGTCGTTCTCCTCTTCATGTGAATTTCCTTATGCGACTGGGCAGCTGTGCTACCATTGAAAAAGAAGAGATTGGGCAATTAATTAATTAAATACTAAAAGTCTGCAATTTTCTGACTATATTTTTAAATACATAAGATAGTTTTCTTGAATTTTTTTAATTTAGTGGTGTATTTAATGAGGAAATTGACAATTAATTGGAAATTTGAGTAAAAAGAGGGGTTCTAACTCAAAGGGGTTTAGTTTGTATTACCTCACGTCAGATATACGTTTGAATTTTGTCACTAGACATATATACGGTACATATACACTGCAATAGATACAAACATTAGATGGTGAAACATAATCACTGCTCTGACAGGTATACAAGCCAAGCTGGTGAGTTAGCGAATGAACCTTTGCTAAAAAAAACTAAATAATAGATTTTAAATCTAAATTTTTACCAATATTCTTTGCATAATGCAATATTTTAGAACGTTTAACGCCATCTTTCGCCGTTTGCTGCGCTTAAACAGGAGTGGAAAAGATAATAAGAGATTTAGGAGTGAAAAAGAGGACCCGAGAGCACACCAATAAGTCAGTTGGTATCTAAACAAAATTGCTACAGCAAAATGTGGATTGTCTTTTCGGTTCCTGTATTTCCTCGTAGATTGGGATCATTTTATAAAAAAGAGCGGAGGAGATAAAGGAGATTAGGGAGCAAAGGATAGGAAAGGGCCTAGCTTTTATTTTAAAATTGGAAAAGTCGCACCTTGACAGGCCTCGAATAAACCGAGGAGTGTCATAAGTTACCAAAAACCGTGTTCCAGATCAACTAATATCTAATAAACAATGGTTTCCCCCGATGGAATCCCCACACACTTGTTTCCCAATCAACTACCATTTAGGGTCACGGACCACTCCTTTCCTTTTATGAAGTACACACACATACACACGTAATCCTTTCGTTCGATTGGTGGAGTAATAACTGATATTAGGACGAAGATTGCTACAAACGAACTCACCCGTATTAAAGGGTCATGAAAGGGAGGAGAATTTTAAGACTCAGCTGGTCGACCAAGTGGGTCGAGTATTCGCTTGGCCTGACTTAGCTTAGGCTAAAAGAGGATTTAGCACCATCGAGTAGAGAGGAGAATCAGACAAACACTGGGGTGTCAAATAATAATAATTCAAAGCAAAGCCATTTCCCGAGTATCTCTCTAGCAACCTAAACAAAGTTTCATAGATGAATGAAGTTACCCGTAGATAGAGATGGCAGGGGGATAAATTAGCTTCAAGATCTTTGAATATTCGAATGACCTATATCGAGGTAACATGTTCACCCATGCCGCACGAACGACTACGAAGTACGAACAATAAAAATATAGAACCATAACGTCGAAACCTCCGAGACAAGAATAGGTTCAGAGGAGATGGAAAAGAGAGTGCTATTGCATTCGAGATCTTCTAGATTCAACATTACCTTAAATTTAATGAGTGCATGGATTGGTAGCGGTACACTCCACGAAGCCAGAGGTTGCATGAGGCAACCGTTAACAGCGGATAAGAGCAAGTTGAAAAGAATCGAACGAGTTGAATGGGTCGCAGAGTGAACGAATTGAATTCAACGAGAATGGAGTTACAGTGCCAAATAGGGAGGGGCGGGTATATTCCTAAGGGACAAACTTTAGATCATAACGAATAGTATTCAATAATGATCAATATATCAAGTCATAAAGGTACATTTTTTATAATGGTCACTCAAAAAATTAACGAAACATTTTCCTTTGGATGATTTCCAATTGAAACATAGTTTCCTTATTACTGCATAATATTTGGTTTAAAAGGCTTAAAATAGTTAATTCTTTTGGGTGTCCCTTCAAACCAATTCAGATTCTATTTTCTCAGGAATGATGTAGTAAGAAATAAGTCAATGATCCCCAAAGTTTTAACTTTTTACAGCACAAAACTCGTTCGATTTGTGAAGAGAATAATGATACAAGTATAATAGGCAGGAATAAGCACTTAGTTAAGAATTTATTTCCCTGGCTATGAAGTAATTGGGAATCGAAAACAAAATTTATAGCCACCCATGATTCATCGCTACCTAATGGAATGGAGTGAAAGCGAAGTAGAATAAAGGAGGTAAAAAGGAGAGATGGACGATGGGAGAAGATTAACGAGGTAAGATTATGGCGTGGAGAGTTACATCAAGAGAAACAACGACTTCACACCCAATTGATAAAGATAGAATGCGACAGAAGAAAGGAGATAAACGAGTCAAAGTTTAGCCGTGAAAGTTTCCTCATGAGAAAAAGGAAATGATGATGGCAGAGGGCAAACAACAAAAGATTGAGGAGGGACTTTCGCTCTGAATGGTCAGAGAAAATTTCAAGAGAATGGAAGGAAATAGCCATTCCTTATTCTGTCCAGTGAGCAGAGCAAGAGGTAAACGTATTAAGGCTTATGGGGAGAAAGCCGGTTGATGGAGGTGATTATACTCAATAACAACATATCCTCACTATGGCTCCTGTACTCGTTTGCTTGTTTGTTTTATGCTGGTAGTTTCTATGTTACGTGTTTCTATTCTATAGACACCCATGACGTGATAAAATGCTATTTATGCTCATGCCCATAAGCTTCGTTCAAAAAGGTTAGCTTGCTGCTATGCTCTTTTGTAACATCGTTTGCAAGATGGATTGCAAACGCTAAGATGTAAATATTAATGTGAACGGTTTAAAACGCCAGAAAAGCGCAAGACGTTGTATTGCCGGGGGGAGAATTTTCACCTTACTTGAGTGCTAATAACGTTTAGTCCTGTCGTCTCTCCGTATTACATAGGTTCCAGCTTCTAAACCATTAACAACTTCCGTACGTGAGTCATACTACTTTCTAAGAAGCTCGGCAAGTGCTGGATGTTTTGATGAGCTCATGTAATTTATCTTTTTTTCGCCAGGCCATTACCACCAAGAGCGCTTTAAAGCAAAGCCGGGTTTTCTCACTTGATGACCTTTTCATGGCCGAAGAATTTCGGTTAGTTAACCCTCCTGGCACCTGTCCCCAGCTGTGAACTCTTTGGTCTCACTCGTATGGCCATTCGGAAAATATCATCAAATTCGTCTCTGCTGGCATTATCCTCAAGGTGCGATTCTAATAATGATTCCGGTTTATTACTTGCGTATTGACCTGAATTCATTACCTGGCCATATGCAGGCCACACGGATCATAAATACTCCAAGACTACTCAGCCAATTTCATTTATTCTGTGATTAACTAGGTTTGATAATTCTTCGGCCGTGGCGTATTTATATTTATTCTATCTTTACAATAAACCCCTTCAATTCTGCAATATCATTAAACACCATAGAGAATGCAGTCAGGTCTTCTTCCATGGGCATGATCCAAAATTACCCCTCAAAATATAAACGATGCCCAGAGACACTTAAATGTTTTAATCCTACTAAAATTTATATGGAGTAAAATGGAAGATCTAATATTATTCTTATCAAAATTATATTATGAAATAATAGAAATTTACAAGAGCTGTTGTGGTATTTGATGACAAAATATCTGCAAATAGTCTATTTTCAACAAATTTCCGATGGTCTTATGATGTCCTACAAAATGGTCATATATTATAATATTACCTGGAGGTAGATGCAACTTTGATATTGTAAGGCGTACATGCCACCATATTTACACACCAAAAGTACAGAGAAGAAAATCGTGAACCTCTCACACTGCGTGCATGGGAGAAGTGAAGTAGGGAGAGATGAACATCCTACCTGGTAGGGCTCGAGGTACAATGTCTGCTAAGAGGTTAGATCAGGGATTGAGATGAAAAAAAGCCGATTTGCGTCACTAACCTCAGAGGCCCAAAACCATAGGATGTAGACAGTTCAGATATCTTTCCTATTTAACAGATGCTCATTATTAAATGTCACTCACTCATAGGCTATTGCTCGCAACTAGTAATTTATGTAGTGTTAATGAATAAACTAAAATGACAGCCCTTCTTTTGTACCTCAACCACACACTTATGATACAACCATAATTGTTTTTCCGAGAGGTACAACTTGTTTACCAGTAATTCAATATAGCCATTCACCTCCGACTGTGAAGGAGCTAACAGCTCGAATTCTTACATGATTCTTCTCAACTATGGTGTATATCAACCAACTCACAACAACCATATGTATTTTAGATGTAAAAAACTAAGTGAACTATTATGATATTGATTTGAAAGTTATTAAACCCTAAATGAAATTATTAATAATAACGTCCGTCATTTACAATATTTATAATAGTGAATGTTGTACCGATTCCCTTTTTTATCTTCCAAATTCAAAATGGCTGAATTTGAACCTTATATAAAATTTCTGTCAAAACCTTCGAAATTTATAGATGTTGTTTCACCAATAAAGATACTGCTACCCTCTGAAGATGGTACCTATATTTTTAGCTTTGAGGGATGGCAAGGTGGGATGGCTACGTGTTAGCTGTAAGGGGAAGAAGTGTGTTCTGAACATAATCATTGGATCTGAAATCTTTGATATTACTCAATTTACCAATTGGTTTTATTAGAATTTACTCCGACCTGACGTTTTTTTGACCTTTTTAATATTCCATTTGTTAATTAATTTTATCTTTCCCCTCTCTTTTTCTTCTAAAATCTGTAAACACGAAATCCCTCCCGCCCCAATAATCTGACTTAGTGTTCTTTGGTGTAGGTCAAAACTCGATAAAGACTAGAATCAAAGGAGTATTTTCCATTTAAATACATATATTTAAAAATTATTGGATTTGGAACACCAAAATGTTAGTGCAAATAAAATTATAATAAAAATACTGTACATAAAACCATTGATATGGAATAATAAAGATATAAGGGGTAATAAAGTCATTCCTGAAATAAAAAATAATAAAAGAATTAGGAAACAAGAATATTACTTTTACTAAGTGGAGTGGACTAGTACTAGTGGAGGTTCCAGATTTGAGACGGTTGGATGGAGACGCTATTTGTTTGAAAGAGGGGTCATGGTCACAAAATTATTTTTAATAATTTAAATTAATTATTTTGAACTTACTTTCTTTGTCTTGCCGTGGTTTCAAAGAGAAAAAATTGAGTTTGAACAGAGTTCGTCGGATCAGAAGTCTTTGACTGTAATTTCTTCACGATTTCGTTGAAATAGATATTTATTCTACCTATGTCGTCTTCTTTTTGCTAATTAATTTCCTTTTCTCATCTCCCTTTTCTTCTAAACCTTTTTAAACACTGAATTCCCCAATAAATATCAATATTTTTTCTCCTTCTCATCTCTCTGACTTTAGCCTCCCTTTTACACACGGTAGATTTATGCAAATTAATCAAGGCCAACTTATTTAACCCCCTCCAAAATTAGGTGCAAAGCACTTTTCCTTAACTGAGAGTATCTGTCGAATCTTTCTCCCCATCCTCCTAAAAATATATTCGTGTCACCTCATTTTTTCTCTCTTTTGGAGCGTCGGTCATTTCTTTCCTCAATGAGATAAAAAAAAGTGCCATGGGAAAACTTTCTGACCTCTTTGCCTGTTTGGAATGCGGTTCGCCGAAAAACAATCAAAACCTCCGAAACTAATCGGTTTCAATCCTCTCTCCAGTTTGAACGATTTGGATGATATCGTGCTCAACTTTATTTAGACTCTAGCAAACATTTTGATCGGTTGTTCAACTTCTCAAGTTCAGATACCTGAAAGCCGAACTTTCAACTTTAGCTTTCGAGACATAATAGGCCCTAAGGATATAAACTTCAAATATCGCAGACTATTAATTTGGCAAAACCTAAACTCAAACATACATTCTCGTGGATACACAAAGATACAGACTCTGCTACCGCTCTCTCTTATTTTTTATCGATTTATCTTTTAATATCTGTAAAGTGTTAAAGTTTGTCCTTTCAAAGCAAGAATTGGATCAAAATCTAGATTCTTCAATATCGCCGATCGTTTTACTGATTTTGTACTGGAGTCTTTTATTTCATCTTCCTTGATATGCAATTTGGTGAGTTATACTTCCCATTTCTATTCCTCCTTTATCCTTTTCCTTATTTTTTTTGTTTCATTCGCTTATTTAAGCATTTAATTATTATGTCACACAGCTGTCCTTATTGATTGCTACAATTTTGTTTATTCCAAAAAATTAATCAATTATATTTGCTAACATATGTAACTGCATTTCTCAGTGGAGCGATGCCATTTGCGATGTATGGATGAGAATTAAGGGTCAAATATGAAAGTTTTATCTTCATACATCCGCTCAAACACCGGGGTTTTATTTTCTTTTCATATGACTTGCCTCCTTAAAGTTAAAGTCGGATCTTTGGGTGATTGTTGCACCCTCCCAATCGCTATCCTCGAAATCAATCTACTCTACTCGCTCGATCTATCTTCCGCACATTATTCCTTGCTTTACTTCATTAAAAACCTTCTGACGACGGCGCTCGACCTGGTCTGTGATTTTAAAATAAATTTGTTTGTATTTTTTTATTCCTATCATTGTGTAATTCTTTGTATTTTACTTTAATCCTATTTCTAATTTATTACCCTTACCCCCACCACTCAGCTCACTCACTCCTACCCCTACACTGGAGTAAAGGTTGTGAAAACAACCCGGTCATCTCACACGTCACATATCAATCTGCCTCGTCAGCAAAAATTGATTTTCTTTCTTCTTCCACCGAGGTTTGAATTACAAGTCTGCGATGAAGACTTAAATAGGAATTTGAGGTATCCTTCCACCAGACCTCCTCTCACTCCCAGCCTAGAGAGAGAGTGGATAGACTGGATTGTTAATACAGCATTCAACACATGTAGATCTATTAAACCGTCTTTCCCTTCTAAGTAGGTGAATTCGCTCTACCCATTACACTAAATTTTGGTTCTATTTCACGCATAATCGCATTCCTGACATATTCTTGCACATCATCTGTCAAAATAGTAACTCAAATCCAAACCAAGTTGCGTGAGGTACAGTCAAATTAAAATATACCCTTGACTTGGTAGTGGGTTTTTTAAATTATGGCATTATGCCACCATGACACTAGCGTGATGAAGAAACAAGGGTGGTAATCCCCTTTGACTGTGCCCAAACGAAAAAGAGCTCTTTCACTCGGAAAGTGCCCTCCTGCTTTCGCATCCTCCTACTCGTCTATACTACATGGATGATCGTCACTTCTCTGTAGTTGCTCCTAAGCTATGGAATGACCTACCTCGTGCATACGCTCCTTTTCTTGGCCTGGTGCTTTCAAGGAGGTTCTGAAGACCGACATCTTCTTTTATGCCTTTTCATCGTCGACGGACGCGCGTTCTGCGAAGGCTTCAAGAGCGCTATATAAACCCTCTATTTATTATTAATCATCTTGCTCCAATTAACACTAAATGCGTTTCTTTCAATCTTTATTGATTTCTGCCATCTCATTTTTTGACTTTATTTCTCATTTTGCCTTCAGGTAATCTCTCTCTTCCCCACCAAAGTGCCCAGAGGGAAAACAGCCTCCCGACTCATACATTCAATAAAGACTCTCGACTCCATGTTATTTAAATGGGAAAAATGAGTCAGGATCTTTACTTGGTCCCTCGCTTTTCCGTCTCCCACTTTTTTCTGCCACAAAAGTACCCCAATGCTATCCCCCTCCCCTAGTTTCGTCAGGTCGAAGAGCACGAATCCATAACCTCTCCCCATATCTAACCCCAATCAGCAAGGATCGAGTGAAGAGCAGACCAATAAAGTAGAAACACCTGAAACCAACGATTGCATTAGCCCTAATGGGGAGGGGAAAGGACAATCGAAGAAGAAAATAGATGGATGAAACGAAAGATGAGAAGAGGATAAAGATGATTTAGATTAGTATGGAAAATTCAGTCAATCTTTAATACTCGGATCGAGAAAACCTATTATACATTTCCACGGACAAGTTGAAATAGAAAAAAAAGACGAATAAAGAAAGAAAATAGTCGAGCAGAAGGAAGAAAAATAGGAACCAAAATAAGACGAACAAAGGAGAAGAATAAATGAATAAAGAAGGAAAAAACGTAAAAGAGGACTATAGATAAAAAAATTGAAAAAAGCTGAACAAAGAAGTTAAATTGACGATCTAAGAGTGGAAAAGGTCAAAGACCAACAAAGAATAACAAAGACGAAAAAAGCAGTGTAAAAGACAAATAATGTAGGAAAAAAGACGAATAAAGTAGGAAAAAAGACCATTATAGAAGCGAACGGACAAAAGAATAAGGAAAAACGAACAAAAAGAAAAAGACTAACAAACAAAGAAGACTAACAGAGAAGGAAAAATACGAACAAAGAAGGAAAATATATAAACAAAGAGAAGGAACAGAATAAAGAAGGAAAAGACGAAAAAAGAACGATAGAGACGAAAAATGAAGGAAATTAGAAGAACACACTCAGAAAAAGACGAACAGAGGAGGAACAAAGACGAACAATGGTGGCGATGATATAGAGAATTGATCGAGAGACGAATAGATATAGAAATATGAGCCCCAACTAAGGACTCAGAGGCTGAGAAGTATTTTTATAAGTAGTAATCCAACTGAGGATCTCAGGGCATCTCTGAAACAACTGAGATAAATCATATCAGGTAACCTGATCCAATCCATTAAGTTCTACCAATAATAGTAATAATATTATGAGTATTGTATAAACTATACAGTAATTTATGTTATAAATATTTCCACTTTCCTAACTTCACCAATTTATTTGTGAATCATGAATAAATTTAGTGAGACCGAAGAGATCCCTTTTTATTTTCGCCTCGTTTTCAAAATCTATTTAAAAATAATTCAGAAACATTTGCCAAGTTGCAACGGAGTAATTGTATTGTTGAAACAGTGCAATTGTATTGTAACAACTTTGTAACTGAATTGCTGCTATGTTGCACTTGTATTGTTTCACCTGTGTAATTGTATTGTTAACACAGTGTACTTGTACTGTTGAAGCTGCGTAATTGTATTATTTACAAATGTTTAATAGTATTGTAGCAAAAGCTTAATAGGATTGTTGAAACGATGGAATTGTGTTGTTTCAAAAGTGTAATTCTATTGTTGCAACGATGTAATTTTATTGTTGCAAGGGTTTAATTGTATTATTGTAACGATGTACTTTTGTTTGGGGGCAATTTGTAACTGCACTGTTGCAACGTTCGACTGTATTGCTGCAACAGTGTAATCGTATTTTTTGCAACGGTGTAATTGTATTGGTACGACGGTGTAATAGTATTGCTACACCTGTGTAATTTGCATTGTTGTAAGAGCGTAAATATATTGTTGAAGTGACGTAATTATATTGCTGAAACAATGTAGTTGTAGTGTTGTAATGGTATAATTTTACTTGTGCAACGGTGCAATATAAATTTGGAACGGTGTAATTGTATTTATGTGATTGTGTAGTTGAATTGTTGTAACAGTGTAATTGTATTTTTGCACGTATATATTATAGTGTTAAAAGATATCATTGTATAGTTGCAACATTATTGTATTATTGCAACAGTGTACTTGTATTATTGCAAAATATATTTGTATTGTTGTATATGTGTTAAAGTATTAGGACAACATTATAGTAGTATTGTGGCAGCAGCGTAATTAGATTGTTGCAACATTCTACTTGTATAATTGCAAATGTGTAATACTATTCTTAACTGGTGACATTATAATGTTGAAACGCTGTGATTGTATTGTTGCAATGGTGCAGTTGTATTGTTGCATAAACCACAATTCGCAGGAAACATTAAGTTCACTGATAATAATTACTTTGTCCTACTAATTTCGCTCGTAAATTCTAAGTTCCCATTTCTCACTCGGAAAAATTACACACATAGCCCCTACACTTCCACTAGTTACTGCCCTAAACCTCCTCTTGATACTACTACTTTACCTGACCCAACCTTAAACTTACTGCACCAATCATTACTCGCCTGCCTTGACGTGCACGCTCCCCTTATCACTCCTTTTTCAAACCGCCTCACCGTGCCCCTTGGTTCACCATGGAAGGACTTCGTTCAAGAAGGTCCTCACGTGCTCATCAACTTGCCTTTCGTAAAGCACGCTTCCGTGGACAGGACACGACCACCCTCTCACTTGCCTATCGCCTTGCTACTTCGACTTATTCTTCCAAATTAATATCCGTGCTCGAGGCAATTCACGCAAACTTTTGTCTGAAAGCAAGAATGACCATCGGACTATCTTTCGTTTCCTTTCTCGTCTTTCCTCTCCTAGCCCCAGTTTCCCGACCTCTCTACCCATCAAACCCTCTACTCTTTCTAAATTTTTCTCTGATAAAGTTATTAACCTTCATGCCGTACTACCCCAGTCGTCTGAACAAGCCCATGCTGTTCTCCCCGACCATACTCCATTGCCGCTTAACGTCCTCACTCGAGCATCTTCTGAGGAAGTAACTGCCCTGATCTCTTGCTCTAACAAATCTGGATCCCCTAAAGACGTATTTTCACCCAAACTCCTCCACAAAATTCTCCCTCTTGTCCTCCCACTTATTCTATATCTCTTTAACACTTCTCTTGCCACAGGGGTGGTTGCCTCTTCCTTCAAACATGCCTCAATTTGTTCTATCCTTAAAAAAACACACCTTAACCCCTCTTAACCATCTAGCTATCGCTCTATCTCACAGCTTCCACTCCACCGTAATGACCATATTTCTAACTGCAATATCGATGAAATGTATCAATCGGGGTTCAAAGTGAAGCACTCTCCTGAAACCGCTCTTCTTAATGTTTCAGACGGTTTACGTAGAACAAGCGATAGGGGTCGTACGTCCATTCCAGTCCTCCTAGACCTCTTCTCTGATTTAGACACCATCGACTACACTATCCTTCTTGATCGTCTTTACACTTTCCTTGATCTCTCGGGCACTGAACTTGATTGGCTCCGCCCATACCTCTCCTCCCGCACTCAGTCGGTTGCGCTCAATAACTTCTCCTCCAAGCCCGCGCACATTTATTTTGATGTGGCCAGGACTCAGTTTTGGTCCCCTCCCCTTTCACGTCTACTTACTTCCTCTTGTCTCTTTACTTCGCGATTTGGGCCTGTTCTTTCAACTCTATGGTGATGACACTCAGATATACCTTTCATCATTTTATCTGTCCTTCTCACAATTAATTACCAAACTCCTTTCAGGATACACCTGCATAAACGATTGTTGTCTGCCAACTTAACCGTGATAAAAGTGAAGTTCTTGTTAGTAACGCTTCGATGGTGGAGAAATCTAAAACTCATTTCCCCTTCCTTAACCTTACGGAAACCAATGTCGCCTTCTCTGATACCGTCAGTAATCTTGGTGTTATTTTGGACGAGCTACTCTCTTTTAAATCGCTCATCCATCGTATCTGTTAGTCTTTACTTCGCGATTTGGGCCTGTTCTTTCAACTCTATGGTGATGACACTCAGATATACCTTTCATCATTTTATCTGTCCTTCTCACAATTAATTACCAAACTCCTTTCAGGATACACCTGCATAAACGATTGTTGTCTGCCAACTTAACCGTGATAAAAGTGAAGTTCTTGTTAGTAACGCTTCGATGGTGGAGAAATCTAAAACTCATTTCCCGTTCCTTAACCTTACGGAAACCAACTTAACCGTGATAAAAGTGAAGTTCTTGTTAGTAACGCTTCGATGGTGGAGAAATCTAAAACTCATTTCCCCTTCCTTAACCTCACGGAAACCAATGTCGCCTTCTCTGATACCGTCAGTAATCTTGGTGTTATTTTGGACGAGCTACTCTCTTTTAAATCGCACATCCATCGTATCTGTTAGTCTTTACTTCGCGATTTGGGCCTGTTCTTTCAACTCTATGGTGATGACACTCAGATATACCATTTGGAGAAATCTAAAACTCATTTCCCCTTCCTTAACCTTACGGAAACCAACTTAACCGTGATAAAAGTGAAGTTCTTGTTAGTAACGCTTCGATGGTGGAGAAATCTAAAACTCATTTCCCCTTCCTTAACCTTACGGAAACCAATGTCGCCTTCTCTGATACCGTCAGTAATCTTGGTGTTATTTTGGACGAGCTACTCTCTTTTAAATCGCACATCCATCGTATCTGTTAGTCTTCCTTCGGTTTTCTCCGCAGCTTTTCACGTGTTTGTTCGTTTCCATTTTGATCTACAAAGCCTTGAGACTGCTCTCCATGCCTTCGTCACCTCACGCTTAGACTAATGCAATTCTCTTATAGTGAATCTCCCTTCTTCCTCACTTTTCCCCCTACAACTAGTTCAAAACTATGCTGCCAGGCTCCTCTTTTGCCCTCCCCGGTTCTCTCCTTCGATGCCTCTGTTACAGGAGCTATATGGGTTACCTATTCGCTTCCGTACCCACTATAAAATTCTTCTCATCAACTACAAGTCCCTAAACCTCTAGGCTCCACCTTATCCTTCGTCTGCCCTCTTCCGTCGTCAAACTCCTCAAGCACTTTGGTCTAACATTGCTCACATCCTGAACACTCCTTGTTCTGTCCTCTGCTCGATGGTTGACCGTAACTTCTCAGTCTGTGCTCCTAGACTCTGGAATGCTCTTCCTTCCGCAGTTCGATCCTCTCCCTCCCTTGTTACTTTTAAACATCTCGTGAACACTTATCTCTTCAGAATTTCCTAATCTTCCCTGTAAACTTTCTCTACACTCGCTACACAACCTGCGCTCTTGGAGGGCTAACAGCCCTGAAGGGCGCATTATATATACTTAATATTATTTTTATATTTGATCGTAAATTCAACTTTAGATTTTTTTTTCTAACTTTCGCACAGAGACTAAAATTTGCCTCTCTCCTCTTTCAAAATTCTCTCTTTCTTCCCGAGTAGTAATCGAAACCACCATCCTGTCCTTTAGTTGGCACTCTGACTGACATTGCGAAGTTTCCACGGTTGCGGAAAAACTTGACGTATCTCAAGAATAAACAGATGTCGTAGTCGCTATCATTTATTCTAGGATTTTCCTCCTTAATTTCAGGTAAGTAACTACTTTAAACTTGCAGCACTGTAGGCAAATACTGCCTAATCAAGAATAGCGTTCCTCTCTGGTCAATAAGGTAGTAGTACGGTAAAATTGAGTGCACCATAAATGAAAGAAAGTCATTACGTAAAAACTATAATAAATCCAATGTCAATTTTCAGATGACTGCCAAATTTAGTTTAATTTATTCCATATTTTGAAGAGAGAATCAAAACAGTGTAAAGCGACATAAGTTTAAAGTTAATTTTCTACCAAACCATGCAATATTATTTAAGTTTCAACAATTTCCAAATCAAAATCTTCCTCATGCTTTTTTTGCCAACGTAAAAGATTATTGGCCCATACTAAAGACAACAATCATCAATGCCGCGAAGGAATCAATTGAGTGAGAGAGCAGAAAAATCAGGATTGGACAATACACGTAAGGCCCTGTGAGAGGACGACATCGAAGGACCACCTTGAGCTCCCCCCCTAGTCGAGTAAAGGGGACGTGGCCTTAAACACGATTCCAAAAAGCGAGGAAGCAAAGAAATTATCGCGTGTAAACAGCCAACACCACTGTCCACAGCTGTATTTGCTTAATCCGGCCGATCCCCCCGCTGAGACACCTTCACCGAGAACCCAATGACTTGAGGCGAGGATCGCCGCTTGAACGAACGTCTTAGCAAAGCCGTATCTCGTTTTGGCAGACGAAGAATTGCGCCACTACGTCCACACTGACTGCCATGCCCTGGAGGCTTTCTAGCGAGCAAACCAACATAGTATTTAATCTGAGGTCTCACTTTACTTGAAAACGAGTACGGCCCGCTTTTTGCAAGGATACACACCACTCGTCTCGAGAAAAACATCAGAGTTAGATAGTTTCGTTGGCTAGACTAATTGCCGTGAATTTTGGCAGCAGTCAATGGGCAATTTCGCGAAGCGGCATTTCTTCGGAGAATTCCCCGACCCACTCAGCTCATCTCGTTTTCAAGATTACTTTGCCCCATCGTTCGAAATTACTTATTCCCGTATCCAAGAGCATCTTGCCCCGAGTCCAAGGATATCTCGCCCGACCTTTCAAGAGTAATTCGCCCAGTATTCAAGATTGCCTCACTCGTGCCCGAGGTAGTCCAATCCCGCCGTTAAGATTACTTCGCCCGTGCCGCAAGAGTATTTTACCCTGTAAGAATCCCAGCTTTGATTTTCCCCCCTCCTTCCTAAGCCAAGAGTCAAGTCTACAAGGTAAAAGCATTTTCACATTTTATACACTGTCCCAAAGATTATCCCCTTACGTCATAATTTTCCTTTCTGACCGAGTCAAGCATTTAGCCCCTGATTGGCTCTTTAGTCATTGAGTTATTATTTCCTTCGAGCCAAACATTATTTCTCAAAATTATCCCTATGTATATACTTCCATATTTATCTTGTTTTTGTTGTAATTAAACCTTTATTTTGGTTTTTAATCTTTCAATAACCCCGAATAAAACCCGGCATTTAAAGAACTCCCCGGCCAGCAATTATGCACTCGCCTAGATTTAATCGCTTTAAACTTCCCCAACTCAGGGAAGACTTACTGTCCCACTTCATTATGCCAGCACAGCCGGTCATCTCTCGTCCGCCTGCCACGTTAGTGTAATTACTTTTACAGCTGCTAAGGTATACACTTACGATACCACGACAAGTCCTGTTTGAACACTTAAACGAAAAGTACCCCATCTCAATAGGAATTAACACCTTGACCTCAAAGCTCATGCTCGACGAGCAACACTTTAAATGTAAAAATAACTAATGGCTTAGAAAATCGAACGAAATTATGCATGAGGATTTGTCAACCAAACAAAAGCAATATTTGGAACTACGCCATACAGTCTAGCTCCTCTTCTTAGTAGCGATGGCTTAAAGCTTCTCAAAAGCAATGAAGTTATTCTGAGGCACTCGAAGGAACACTTTCAAAAACTTTCAAATAGCAACCCTGTTATTGACGGGCAGGTTTTGCACCAAATCTCACAACATCCAATAAAGGATCCTTTAGGCGCAATCCCAACTCCAGGAGACGTGAAAAAGGCTATTAATTTCATAAAAAAATCAGGCCACCGGGCCTGACAACATACCTGCCGAAATATTAAAAAAGGGAGGGTCACTTTTGACTTCATATATCCAACAAATTATTGTTAAAATTTGGGTAAGTGAAGAAAGAAAAGATGCTATTAGGGATGGAATAATCGTGCCAATGAAAAAGTAAAAGAATGATCGGTCTGTCTGTCATAATAATAGAGGCATATTATTAGGTAATCGTAGGTAAAATATTAGCTTGAATTTTGCCAATTCGTCTAACTCCTTTAGCTGAGAGAGTTCATCATGAATAACCCTGCAGCTTCAAGCCTGCTCGCGGCACAACTAACCTGATCTTCCCTGCTAGACAGCCTCAGAAAAAATGTGAACAAAATCCATCTCTTTTTATGACCTTTATAACCCTTACGAAACCCTTTGATAGTGTAAAACGTGAGCCTTTATGGGAAACCCTGTCTAGATTTGATCACCCTCAAAAATTTATCTCAGAAATGCGTCCTTTGCACGATGACATGTCCCTGTCAATTATGGCGAATGGTAGCTCAACAGACTCTTTCAATGTCAACAGTAGAGTCAAGCAAGGCTTGCAGCAATGCTGAGTACTTCTCATTTTCAGTGTAGTGGTGCCACCATAAATGCCATGTTCGTGGTATCAGCAGCTTGAACAGCAGTAACTCTAATTTGAATTTGTACTGTAAATTACTCTAAATTCTTATGTATGTAAGTACTTTTGTCAGAAAATAATAATTATTATTTTCCTAATTTAAGATACCAGAGGGGAATCAAACCTCCCAAATTAAAAAGAGATTGAATTGGCAATGGGGCTTACATACACCCCCCTTCCCCTCTTCTCACAGTTATGGGAACTATAATGACCTCCTCTGGAAACATCTATCTACCATTTTAAGGAAATTTCAACCTCCAAAAAATTTTAAATTTATATTCATCAATGACAAATATATTGTCAATTTTTTGAGGGTGAAGGATGTTATTCCCTTGCCCTTACAGTTCCTGAATAGTATATAAATTTACTTGCCTTATCTGTAAGCAGGGGCCCTATATAGGGAGCACGGTGCGCTCTCTTGAGGCAAGATACTGTTCTCACATGGGCTTAAGCTATACATAGAACCAGTAAAACATTGAATAATAAAGAGTATTCTTCCATCATAAAAAATGCAATAGATTGTAAGACACAAGTATCCTTACAGGAATTTTCTGTATCAAAATTTTCTAAATCTCCAGCCACTCTCCGATTAAAGAATCACTCTATTAAATGCAACCAGCCGAATTTAAATAATATCGCGTCATCCTTTTCGTTATATTCAAATTAAAAACAAAGCAAACTGTATTTAATCCTAAATTATCTGCCCATTTTCACTGCTCATTGTTATCCGACCATGTAGGGTAATGTTCTGTTTCTTTATTTAGTTTTACTATATTGCATATCTTTTCAACTCTGACCCCCCGTCCCTCCCATTTCATTTGTAAATTTTGTACCGTTAAGTTTATTTTGTTTGCATTGATTAATATAATTTAGTTTCGAATATTTTCTACTGTTCTTACCTTTCCCTTTTTTTTATTTGTTTGTTTTTTCATTAACATAACGTTCAAATTTGTATTTTACCCCCGTTTATGACAATTTTTAATTATATTGTATTTTTACCGTAGTATTTTAATTTTAGATTTCCAATTTGATTTTTACCTCCTGAAGATGGATTTAGAAAAAACCCGAAACGTAGAGAGTAAAGATGGGACCCACCTTCTTCCTTTTGTCCTTTTTACTTAATATTAAATTCACCTTTGTCGATGAAATACGTTGGATTACAGCTATTTTTAATAATTATCACATCCAATCCAATTCAGTCTGGTTGAGAGGTTCGAAAGGTTAGGGGTTCGAAGACAATGGCTAAATACTATATCCTTTAGCCAGGGCTTCCCCATCACTCTATAGAAACCGGCCTCCGAGCAAGTGTACATGAAACAAACCCCGACCTAACTTTCAGCATCCTCGCCTCCGCCCTGAATCCCCCCTTAATATATATATATATATATATATATATATATATATATATATATATATATATTTATATATATATATATATATATACATAGTGTAAAGGAAAAAAATGAAAAAGACCTCAACGTTGACCTGCAATTAAAAATCAACGTCGAACTGATAACTGAATCCGCTTTTAACTCTTTGGAAGGAACATCATCTACGGCTTTGGAATGGTGCTTCTTTTTAAATTTGGAAAGGTTTTTAAAAACTTCTTCAGATTTTCTCCTCCTCATGTTCTTTACTATAAATATATATTATTCTCTTGAATTTCAAGTTTTGTCAAAAATTTACTTGTCTAAGCGACATTAGTCAATATTAGACTGATGCACAAAAGAGAAGCTTCTGAACAAATAGCAATTGACTTAAAAGTAAACTCATTCATTAAAACACACCTCTAGTTTCTACTAATTTTTTATAATATAAAAAAATAACATTTTAAAGTGTTTTTTTTAATATAATATCAATTTTTTGGTGTATTTTTTAAACTAAAAGAATTAAAAATGGTGAAATTCAGAAAATTTATTCAAATTTTGACATGCAAATTATTAGAGAAAATTTAGATGGAGTTAGAAAAAGAGAATCATGATTGGCCGTAAGCCAGAGACCGAAAGTCTGCCACTAAGCGCCAGCTCCTTTTGTAAGGAGGAGATGCAAAGCTGCTCCTCTTGTTCATAATGATAAAATTTCCTTCCTGCTTATGACGTCATTAAAGACTTTCGGTTAAATACGCATATCCCCCTTTTTGTGTGCCCCGCGGGTTACACAGAGTTTTGTGGGCTCAAATGAATATATGTATGTATTACTGACACAAAACCTCATATGCATGAAAAATCTAGAAAAAATTGTATATATATATAATGTATATATATATATATATATATATATATATATATATATATATATATATATATATATATATATAGTGTGTAAAGGAAAAATTTGAAAAAGACCCTAAAGTTGACCTGCAATTAAAAATAGACCCTTACTGTCGTAGTTTAAGGCCTAGTACGTATGAACGTTTGATTCATACATGAATTAATCCGTTCCAGTTTACTCTAAGAGTGCTCTAATTTAATTCTTTAACCAGGGAGGCTTCATATTATGATATATCTATTGCCGTTTGCTGCCTTCGATGATCTAATTAAAGAACTCAGACAAAATATAATTTTAATTACATAAAAGAATGTAATATTCATTCGTAAGGTACACTAATTCTATAGTAAGAGGGCCTAATAAAAATTAACACTATAAATGAGTACTGCAAGATGGTTGACGCAATAATCACTACTAATATACTAGCTTTAAGTTCAATTAATGCAACTTGAAAAGAATTGGTTAAGATTACCAGATTGAAATGTTTTTTGTTACGAATACACTTTAGCACGGACTGCGAAATAACAAAGACGAATATTTTTTTAATTCGTGCTACCTTTAACTCAGGGGGGGGCAACAGTTGAGTGACCTTGGAAGTGAGTCTCATCGTCGAGTTGAGGCGAGCGTGACTGAAGACCTCCTCATTGAGGTGATTCGAGCGTGGTGAGGTGATTCGGGATAAACAGCTGGTGCTTCTCCCGGTGAGGTGGATGCCAGGGACGATGCTTCTCTCAATTTGAAGATGTAAGTGAAGGGATCTTGGATGAATGGAAGTTATCCTTATCCCTGTGTTACCAATTCTGGCTTCACGACGATGAGACTTAACCAAGCTGTGAATCTTTTCTCGACACGGAATTCACTTTGGTCTTCCTCAATGGTGAGGGGTGTCTGTTTTTTAAGCAAACTGAGATATGTGATTTTCTCTGGATGAGAATGGTAGGAGAGTTGGTCTCGATACTAATGGCCTGCTCTTCTAAGTGATCAAAGAAACAGCCTCAGGAGGGTAGGGCCCACTTGGTTCCAACTATTTTTTGATTCCCTATTTGACTCAGGGACTTGTCTTCTTCTCTTGAGGGCTACACGTCTTCTTTTAAATTTTCTTAAGATAAAACTATATATACGTTGAGTATCCCCTGGGGAGAAGGGAGACGAGAGACTTTAGTAGGGGTAACCCTCACTAGTCCGCAGTCTAAGCCCCTCTCTAGAGCATAAATTTTCAACGCTATGATACTTCGCTCCTTCAGGTTTACGCCTAGGGAAGGTGAAATTTCGTCTATTTGACGAAAATAGATATAAACAATCGAGGATACAGTGAACCTCTTCATAGATTTTCTGCCAACGAAGCCTTAGGCAGCAAGATTTTTATTCTCAAGGCTCTCACACCCTCCTTTCTTTATATTAACGGACTACGGCCCATCATGATTCTCTTTTTTTTCTCGATATAAATTTGCTCTAATAATTCCATGCGAAGATTTTAAGAAATTTTATGAACTTCACAATTTGTAATTCATTCAGTTTTAAAAATTGACAAAGTTTTGATACTTATATAAATTTCTGAACTTTAAAATGTTATTTTCCTCACTAACTCTATAATTTAAGGAGATTTTTTTTTTAGTATTTGTATAATAATTTCATTTAAGTTTAGTTATGGCATGTTTTTTTATCAAAGTTATTTCTAATAATTCTTTTATAATATCAAAAAACAAAATGGTGAAATTCAGAAATTTATTTTTATATATTTTCTATTCTATAACTATATTTTGCCAACGTGATATTTTGAAAGGGGGAAAATTTAGTTTAGAGTTTCTCTTAAAATTATTATAATTGGAGAAGTTCAGAAAATTTATAAAAATTTAACCATGGCTGCTTTTTTCTAGATTTTAAATTTAAATTTTAGTAGCGGATCGCAAGCTCCCCGGGGGAAGTGGCAAAGGCATTGTATGCTTTTTATATTATAAAGAAATTATTAGAAACTAGAAGTTGTTTGTCCAAGGTTTGTTTTAATGAATGAATTTACTTTAAAGTCAATTGCTGTTTGTTCAGAAACTTCTCTTTAGTTCATCAGTCTAATATTGACCAATGTTGGCTTAAAGAAGTAAATTTTGCCATAATTTAAAATTCAAAAGGATAAGAAATCTTAAAGCCAAGAATATGAGGACAAGAAAATCAGAAAAGTTTTTGAAAAACCTTTCCCAAATTTAAAACGAAGCACACTTCCAAAGGCGTAGATGATGTTCCTTCCAAAAAGTTAAAACTTGAGGTGTCATAAACTTGAGGTGCAGCGCCGAAGAAAATACAAGGCAGGAAGAAACATCGAGACAATACTATTGAGATGCATAATGGCCCTCATTGGACCAGACTTAGCGAATAGATCGCTCAACGATTGGCAAAAACTAACCTGATATATTTATAGCCAACAACAGATTCACATTCAACTAACAAATAGAATCTGGTTTACTGATGCAAAGTTACCATAAACCCTCAAGATTACCGTTTCTCCAGGTCAAATTCAAATACCAATACTGACCAGGAAATGCATCGCAGAGGCAAACTAGGACAGAGACAAGATCACATTATGTGACTATACCCCAGACGGTTTGGAATATGCTACACTAACATTAATAGACTCGGAACTTAATAGATTAAGAATTTTCCCTTTAAATCTGTGATCTCAGAGATACATAATTTCGTCAATGAACACCTATTAATTTACTGATACATAAGACGCAACGAAAGAGAGAAAAAATGAGATAACGGAAAATAAATACTACGGAAAAAAACGAAGAACCAAATTACACAGTCACAATATACTAGACGGTGAGATTGAACCCCACACTTTTTTGGAATCAAAGTTAAGAGATATATGAGAAGCATTTCATCTAAGTAATAACACTTCATAGAGAAGAAAGAGACACTTGCCGAAAAGCGAGTAACAGAGAAGAGGTAACTGAGAAACTTTCTCAAAAACTATCTTTGCCATCACGACAAAAAAGCGAAAAATACCACATATAATTTGAATAATTAGTCCCGATATTGAAAGAACATATCCCTCAAGGCCGCAACTCAAGACCGAGCGAAGGACGATTGCGAGAGAAAAATCCCAACGATAAAACTTGCGACCTCACCCTTCATGCAGAAAGCACTAGGATCAACTGAAATATCAAAGGCAAATTAAATCAATGTACCTCCCACTAAGTTAAAATCTTGACCGGAAAAGCCAGTAAATCTGAGAGCGATTTTATCTTTAGAGTTTGATGACAAACTTTTTGACAAAATCATCATAATTACAGTTCATGTATGGATGGATAAGAATAACCTCCAGGATGACTAACATCAAGGATTCAGAAAAATAGTGGTTAGGTCTACTGCTCTTGCAAAGTATATGAGAAACTTTCGAAACTCAAGAGCGAGAAGAAATAAGCAAAGCTTGCTTTCAAAGACGTAAACAGTATGAAGGAGAAAACTACATTATTAAATACTAATATTTGCACTCAACCTAATAATGAAGAAAAGAATATTTAATAATATTATGGAGAAAAAGGATTTTATACCCATAAAAAGTTACGAGTGCCAAGAATCTGAGCTAAATGTCGGTATCTCAGAAGAGGGAATCCTCAACGCTTTACTCTATAGTATTCGCACGGTGGACCTACTGCACTCATTCTAAATCATGTAAGGCTCGGTGTACGTACAGATCTCGGGTGATAGCCCTAAAATGTTTCCATCTACGTAAAAACATACCAAATTCTAGGTTAGAAAAACCGCCAGCGAAATGGAAAACAAACACCTACGCGGGTAGATGGAAGATTTCGAAGAACTCCCCAAAATTTAATGCGACATCTATCAACTGATTAATACTAGTCGACATAATAGTAGAAGAAATTATTCTCTTCGCAACGGAGAGGAAGCTAATGTGGTATAAGAATACAAAGAAGGGGTACAACATCTATTTAGAAGATGCAACTAATCGCGCAAGTCTCCATCTGAGAGACATATACCAATTAGATTTCAAATTAGACCAAAACTTATAACGCTCTACAATGCGTACATCTGCCCAAAACTTATAACCCCCTTTGAAAGATAAAGCCCAAAGCCCCATCTGCTCAGCTAAACAGAGTGCAGAGTAAAGCCGTTCACTTTTCTAAGACGGGCAAAAAGGTATCTTTGAATCGGTCTTCCCGATCTTTCTTGGGTTATCTTCTCGTGTATCTTGAGGATGCGGGGGTTGAAGATGGTGGCTCAGGCAATGAGAGTCGTGGCTCTGAAAGCGATGAGCGCTTGATGACAGCGGTTCAAATCTACTCCTTTATTTCACTTTCATATTGAAGTTAAAATAGTCTTCCATATTTTCTCTCTTTTAAATATTCCATTTTCTTTCTTAAGCTTTTAATGGTCACTTAATACATTCCTCAGCGTTTTTCCGGGTTGTGACACGAGGTGAATAGGTAAAAGGTAATAAAATAAATGAATATAAAACTCATAAAAAGATCAAATGGAAAAATCCTTTAAATCATTAAGGAAGGAGCAATGTATAAAAAAAACTATCCAAAGGGGTAAATATATACATATACATGAATGACCAAAAATCACAAATTAAAAATCAATAAACAAGGTCTGCTGACCAAAAAGTCACGTGCCCTCACTTGTTCTGATATATGCCCTTACGACCTTCAAAACTTTCAATAATTCCCAGATTACCCTTGGGAGAACCTTGGCAATTCCATAATTCGGAAGAGAATGTAAACATGTCAATTTTCAAATTTCGTTTGAATCGGCCGAATAGTTATGATGGTATTACTTTCCCCTCCCCTAAATTGCTTTTAAATGGAATTTAAAGATTTGATTAGAATTTTTAATGCCAATTCATAAATTCAATCCTTTCCATCTTGAGCATCAGCTATTTGTTCTTCATTTTCTTCAAGAGAGAAAATTATTTCACTTGATGGCACTGAAACATTGGCCTACCTATAGTAAGCAAATCTTCCTCCTTTACCTTCTTGTTGCTTCTACTTATTGCCTTGTTTATTCTACTCAAGTTAATCTCGAAAGCAAATCTGATGTGTTCCAAAAGAAGTAATTATTTCTCTCTGACCTTTAATGAAGACAAGTTCCTTCACAGAGATCTTCATCTCACTAGGAGATTTAAATTAATTTGAGTTTCATTTTTTCAACCAGGGCACAAAATTCACAGTGAAAAAAACTATTTTAGACTTGCGGCTGAGGATATTAACAGGTTGTCTAGTTTGTTATGAAAGTGTCTCAGGCCTGTAGCTCTCCTCTCCCAAGGGATATGTTTTTGCCTGCTCCCATTTAATTTGCATCTTTTTAAGATTGTGACTCTTGAATCTACAACGGGGGCTAGAAAAGAACTGTCTCCTCGTGACCACTTTTTAAGCACTCTAGGGTAAATAGCCTTTGCAAAATTGGCTGCTTGGTAATTTCTCACATCTACATTTGAGAACGTCAACCAGAATTTGGAATTGAGATGACAACAACTCTGCTAGTTTCAATTCAGCTGTCCAAATGTGCGAATGTCGCCTGTCTTGTTCTAATTTTAAAAGCAATTGTAGGTCAAATCCCACTGGTAGGATGGTAGTACTCAAAGCCAGGTGATCTTCAGCATACTGATGAATATGTTTCAAAGGGCGAACTAAGAAAAAAAGTGAAATAGATATAATTATTAATATAATAATAATCATTTAATTATCGAAGATGACAAAAATAAGTCAAAACTTTAAGTAGCTAAACAAGTAGAACTAAAATTATACTAAAATAAAAAATAACTTTAGAATTCATAAGTAGGTCTGCGAAATTTAAGCACCCTTCATTTATGTTATTAGAACGTCGAAAACATTGACACACTAATAGCACAGTATTCCATATTACAGCATAATATACCATAGCAGATTAAAGCATGGTATATTATTGAATATTATTGCATATCATAGTATAGCATAGCTCAGCAGTGCATAATATAGCACAGCATGGTATAACATAACATAGTATGACATAGCATAGTATAGCATAGCATAGCACAGAATAGTATAGCATAGCATAGTATATTCTAGCCTTAAATAACATCGTATAGACACATAGTTTAGCATAGCATAATAGAGAATAGCCTAGCATAGTGTAGTATTGTCTAGCATAGCATAGCCTAGTATAGCCATAAATAGACTAGCCGAAACTTGCTAAGTATAGCCTAGCATAGTATATATAACCTATACTGTTTTAGCCTAGTATAGCCAAGCCTGGAAAAACATAAGATAGCCTAGCCTAAAATGGAATAGCCTAGCTGTGCAGGGCCTACCCTAGCATAGCTTAGTATAATCAAGCTAGCCTAGTATAACATGCCTAATATAGCCTATTTTATCTTACCTAAGCTTAGTATAGCCTAGCCTATCGAATCCTAGTATATCCTAGCCTAGCTTAGTAGACCCTAGCATAACATAGTATATTATAGTATAGCCTAGCTTAGCCTAGCCTAGTATAGCCCTGCCTAGCTTAGCCTAGCCTAGTATAGCCCTGCCTAGCTTAGCCTAGCCTAGTATAGCCCTGCCTAGCTTAGTATTGCTTAGTGTTGCCTGGCTTACTATAGCCTAGCCTAACCTAGTATGGTTTAGCTGTCCATGCTAGAGGCTAGCCTAGCGTTGCCTATAGTATCCTAGCCTTGTATAGCCAAGCTAGAATGGGCTACTATAGCCTAGCCAATATATCTTGGATACGATTGGCTACCCTAGCCTAGCCTAGCTTAGCCTACTTAGGCTAACTTGGTATAGCCTATGCTAGAAAACCACACCTAACATAATATAGCCAAGTATCTTATTATAACTTAGCCTAGTATATCTCTTACTATTATAGCATACTATACCCTACAATCGAATAACCTTGGAAAGCTCAGCCTATTATAGCCTTGGTTAGCTATCCTATCGTAGACTAACAGAGTATTACCTAGCTTAGACTACCATAGCCTACCATAACAGAGCATAGCCCTTCCTAGCATATTATAGCTTAGCCTACCTTAACATAGCATAGTAAAGCCTTGTCTAGCCAAGTATAGCTTAGAATAGCCTAGCCTAGCCTAACATAGTATAAGCTAGTCTAGAATTAACTATCCTAGACAAGTATAGCCTATACTATCCTATTATACTCTAGTAGTCAACCATAGCTTAGTATTGTCTAGTTTAACATAATATATTCGTGCATAGCATAGCATTTTATAGCCTAAATTAGCTTATTATATATTCCCTCTGTACGCTATATCTGTGCATAGCTTAGGATAGTATGGCCTATTCTAAGCTTGCCTAACTGAATATAGTATATTATAACCTAGTCTAATCTAGCAGAGTATGGGCCAAAGCTATGATGTTATTACCAAAACAAAATAATTCCCGAACTAACATTCGAAAGGAAATGTTAAACTACATAAGTTTTTTAAATTTCGTTAAAATCAGCAGAATATTTATGATATTATTACACACAAAAATAGCTAAACAGGAATCGAGCGACGGACCGACATAATGAGATGTAGAGTTGCTCGTGACTAGACTCGCACGCGACCACGCGACTAAAAACAAAGATAAACAAGATTAAAATTGAGAAATATGAGCATTAAAAAAGTAAAATATTTTAAAATGCAATAATTATAAATAGAAATATAAACATGCAAAATAATTATAAAAAAACACGACTAAACTAGAAACAAAAACTGACCTTTACCATTGGAGCTGTTGAGACAACCGAGAATTGTGAAGGGAGAAAGCTAAAGGAATGCTCTAGTGATAGAGTTTTGTTGGTTGGTTGAATGTGTAGTGGCTTATGTAGTGTAGAATTTGATGTAACAATAGTAATCATTCATTTCTGGATTTAGTTGGATAATGTGTAAAGATTCAAGAATTTTTAATTCTAGACAAGTAGAGGCAGAAGTTACTAGAATAAAAGATTCATAATGAACGGGTGCTTATGTTTTTGAGAATGTTGTTTGATTGAAGATAATTCAAGGTTAGAAACGGAAATATTGGTTCTATGCGATCGCCCAAAGTGATTTATGATCGTATATTTTAGTTGTAGTTTTATTTGGTCCTCATAGCTATGTTGGCTGGTCGTACACATAAATTTATATGTAATGAAGGGTCGTAATTACAAAGGGATAGATTACTTGTTGCTAAAGTATGACGTAATTGAACTGGGATTGGAATTTATTTGGATGAACTGGTATTGAGGGAAGTAATCATTAAGAACAGCGTTCTAAATCATATTAAACTTTTAGTTATAAAATTTTAAAGTAGAGTAATTTAAGAAAAACTGTGGTTTAGAGTCTGTTTGTAAATGAGTTTGGGAAGAGAACTGTTATAATACGAATATAGAGGTCAGTTGGAAAAATAAATAATTCGGGAAAAAGTTACAATTTAAAAAGTTTTTCAGATTTTCTCTTTTAGAATGAAGGAAAATCAATCTAAGCAAATTTTGCATGCTCCCTGGGTAGAGCTTTTGATGCTAGATAGTTTGAAATGTATAAATGTGCTGCTAAAGAAATACTTGCAAAGTTTGGTGGTGGTAAGTTTTCTGTAAAATGAATTGGTGAATTTAGAGCCTAACTTTTGTAATAGTCACTTCAAACAAAGATAGTTTATTTCCTGTTTCCATTTAGAATTTAATATTAGGGTGTTAATAATTTACCTAATCCAAAAATTAACTGGCGTGGTCTCTGTGTATGAAGCTAAGAAAGCAGTCATTAATGTATCCGTTAAACACCAACCGTTTGGATTCTGTATCACACTTAGACAATTTTTAGTCGCGTGCCCGTGACTCTATAAGTCATTATATCGGTCCGTAGGTCAGTCGGACGGATGGTAAACTTTAAAGTTTCAATAAGTTTTCTGGCAAATCATCGTAATTATTCGGCCGATTCTAACGAAATTTGAAACCCTCATGTTGTTTAACATTCACTTTGAATGATATCATTGCTATGGTCATCTCAAGATTAGTCCGGGAATTATTAAAGGTTTTGCAGGTCATAAGGTCATAATTTAGTATAATTGAGAGCACGCGACTTAGGTCTATTAATCTTGTTTTCATGGTGACATAAAAATCTGTTGGCAAAGTTTCGTTCCAATAAGGACTTTAAAGATTTAAGAAGATAAATATCATCTCGGGATTGATACAGGATATCGTGATATAATATTACACGTTTCTAGGACAGCGACATTTGTAAATAATGACTCCACATCAATGGAGGACATAAACACTTTATTGGTCCAAAAGAAATCCCGCTCCCAAGGTCGTAGTGAGCTTATGCCTCATCGGGGGAGACAGATGGAATCCCTTTCGGGTCATCTTTCCGGCCTCTACCAGACAATGTAAACGCTCGTATTTCGAATTGTGAGTTAAACTGTCGTTCTCCATTGAGAAATTTGAGGCATCTTAAACGAGTGTAAATGGGCTTTACACTTTGAAAAATAAAATTAAAAATTAAAAATTTAAAGCAGCGTAAATGAGTGTAAATCAGGAGTAAAACAGGTACCAATTTATAAGGATTACAGATCTAGTTTCGGTAAAAATGATACCATCTTAATGTTTACAATGAAAATAAATCAACACAAGTTGTAGGAGGAGTAAAAGGGTGGCACAGGGAAAGATTAAACCAAACTAATGAGAAAAGAAATAAGAAAAGGAAAATGTGGTTCAAGGTTCGATATATTTCTTCCAATTTTACCTGCCAATTAGGAGCATGAGAGGATTTGAATGAACTTATTCAATTTTAATATTCTATACTTGTTATAATTTTGTATTTTGGTATTAAGAATAATTCAATAGTGCGCATTTTTTATTAATTGTCAGATATAAACTTCCCTTAGAATTATTTGTATATTTCTTAATTACATTCACCTTTATGGTTACTATTACGAAATATCCTGTTTTCGTCTAATGTCCCTTTTGTTTAGCGATCCTGTTTTTTCTATGCCCTGATTTTACCTACATGTGATTTTTGAATGCTTGTGCTCGTTATTAAATACACACCAGACTCTTCATTAGCTGCACTCCGTAAATAAAACAATTTTTTAATTGTATTATTATTATTATATATATATATATATATATATATATATATATATATATATATATATATATATATATATATATATATATATATATATACCCTAATTTTGTTATTTTACGTTCTTTTGTTGGATATTTTTCCTTAATTTTCACACTGATTTTTAGAAAATAATTTCAACTACGGGATTAAATTACTTGTTCAATTTCCTAAACTTATTTTTCCGTTATTTACATATAAATAAAATACATTCATGAATACACATAAAATTAAAAATACACTCCAGTAAAGGTAGAGGCTCGTTTTCTTCGCTTAGCCTTTGTGGGGAAAGAGAACGCTTCACGGAATGTCGTTTTTCGACTCGATGGCAGGTGTTGGGGGAGGGGGCTGTTAGAGGGCGTGCTGTTAACCCCATATTAATTCAAATATGACGATGTGACATCATTTTGACGAAATGTGAGTGTATGTGTTTGTATCCTTGTACGAGTGCATGCTAACATGTATGTAGACAGAGGGAGAGAGAGAGAGTCAGCCATTTTGGTGCGTTTGACTTCACCTAGGTAAAGTTTGTAAAAAAGGTGCCTTATTTGGGTAAGTTGAATTGTGCAGAAGTTAAATTATGCAATATATGTAGTTTGTGATGTTAGGGGCAAGCGTCACTCAACTCTCCTGATCGCAAGCACTCGGGTCTAAGAAGATTTGAAACATTCTGGTCGTTATATAATTTCCATATTAATGATGCTTCTCGCCACTTCGATGCGCCCCATCTCTTTGGGCTTTCCTTTTCCTTTATAACGACGTAAGGTCTCACATACTCATTCTGGACCAAGGGCCTATCAAATATGAGTAGGCTTAGATAGTCTCCAACTTAACCAGCTAGAAATTAATCGGTTTCTAAGTTGCTGTTCCAAATGAAACCACAAATGTTTAATAATAATAATAATATTCGGCGAATGCGGAGGGGAAATTAAAGTGTTCAATGACATTGCAATCATTTTCAATCAAATTTTAACCACTTTAGAAGGAAGGATGGTTGCATTAATTTTCCAATCGATGGCGCCTCCGTAGGGAAAAGCGTTTTCATAAAAAATCCCTCTGCTTAACTAAAACTGAGAAATATTTTTGAGATATCACTTTGATGAGTCATTCTACTACACCAAAGCAGTTTTATAATACCCACAACAAAGTTACCCCAAATTTACCTCTATGATTTACTTTCGGAAGTAGTCAATCAATTTCCCAAGATTCCTGAGCCCTCCTCTAGATGTAAACTAGGCTAGAACATGGAAATAATGGGAGGGACAATTCGTTTAAATATACCATATTAATCCAGTAGCCTATTGTCTAAATCTTATGTTGATTGATATTAGCAATAGTTTGCCAATTAAAACCCATTTGTAATACTCGGCTTTGTGATACTCTTCCTGAACTGTCGAAATATCATTTATTTTATATTAATTCAGCTCTCTAGTGACCTTCGAAACTGTAGCTCCATGATTCTTCGATAATATTATCTTTAGAATTCAACAATCTCTATCGGCCATTATTACTTTCATCGATACTTGTCGTTCCTAAAAAATTTGAAAAAAGGCATAATATTACAAACAATTTCCCCACAAAACCAACATTTTAGCGTTTTTGTTACCGATGCTTCTACAATCTACCACCTTTGTAATTCTGAAAGGTTTTTCATTTTATTATGGGGCAACGTGAAATTCTTAAAACACGATAAGAGGCTTATAGGATTGAACAACATATAAGACTGTGTAATATATTCAGAGAGGCTTTTCTCGCATTCGAAATACTATGCCGTTTATAAAAACGTGAAATTATCAAGTATTTCCATTAATTTATCCAGCCCAATATACACCGAATTAAATGAAGACGCGTTTGTATGCTCTTTTATCTCATCTCTCTTTTTCTCCACCTAAAAAACACATAAATGTAGTACAAATTGAGAGAACAAAACACCCTAAAATCTCTATTTTCTTGATAACGTTCGTCCATTTCCCGTAGACTTGTACACAAAAAGCTTCGAGATTTGGCTATGAGAGTGAACGAGTTTCTTTTCATAGATCAGCGAATGAAATAGGTATGACTAAAGTAATTTGTTTCTGAAGAAAAGATTCATTCCACCTTACGAAAATGAATATAATCTACAGATACACGCATAAATATTCAAAAGGAATGCAAAATATTGTGTCCCACGTCTATTGTCCTGCGAATCGCCGAAAAAAACGAGTTTCTCGAAAAAACACCAGCAAAGAATATCGCGCGTGCAACGGATATCGATGAAACTCCGATTTGATACAGCAGCCGGGATTTTACGTCAATTTCCTGAAATCCTGAACCTGAATGGGTCTCACTTGTTGCCTCATGGCGCTTAAGAGAGGTAGGACTCGTAGTAGGGATGGATATGATTCAACGCCACTGTTCTACCAATCTCTAAAAATATGGATATTGCTTTGAAGGAATTATCTTAATTCAATAATTGTATCTATTAAATGAACAGATAATTAGGCTTCCTATTCGATTTTTTTACTCTTAAATCTATGGCTGGGCTAAAAACGACGTGCAAGGTGGCTTGGCGCTTAAAGGGCAATGCTGAAAAGGCAACGCTGACTAGGGATATCCCCCCCATAGCACACTTTCCTGCTAGGAAACTATTATTATGTCAAAAGAAGGGAAGCAGCTATGGTGTCCTTTGCTAGTGAGCAAAGGAAGGTATTTGTCACGGACGAAAGACAAATTTATTTTGTTAGGATCAAATTTGAAACAGCATAAGACATAGTATGGGTTAAAGATTAAATCCAGCAGGCATAAAGCAAAGGGATGAAATTTGGAGGGAATTATGATGAGGGAAATGTTTTTAAGTGCTGGAGTTGTCCGCTTACTTGTTTAGACGGGAGATTTAAAGCTGCAGTATACCAAAATATGTCCAAGGAACTAGGAATCCTTTCCCTCAATGGAGAGTGAGTGACAATGCTCCTTGTCAAAGAGCAAGGAAGGTAGAGCATTTTATGGATGGGTAAAATATTGATTTGATGAACTAGACTGTGCAAAGACCTAACTTAAGTAAGAAGAAAAAAAAATGACGGACACTCGGTGAGAAGTTCCTGGCTCAGAAGCCAAGGAACGTTAATCCGAAGATATGAGTAAGTCATTCAGAACAAGGAAATACAGCATGGTAATATTTTTATAATTATTTATGAGATAATTATGTTGTTTTCCAATTATGATTGCATTTACCCATCATTCTCTAGTGCTTGAATACCAAAATTCCACCCTTAATTCTAGAGCTCTTGCTAGCCGAGTGGATACGGCGTTAGTACGCTAACGTGAGGGTACCGGATTCGATCCCAGCATGGGCAGACACAAACGTCAGCGCATGTCGAGATCTGCTGTGCTCAGCCTGTACTGAGTTTGTAGATCTTACACTTCTCATCACACACATAGTCAATTACAATATTCCTTTCTTTCCTCTCCTGTCTTCGCAACACAACGCGCTCACACTCTTTGTTCCAAGGAATCCTACCGATAAGTATCTATATCCACATACCTCTGACTCAGAACAAATCCTTCTACTCAGGGTCAGAAAGGGGCAGAAAGTTTCACCTGAATGCTGTTTGGTATCATAAACATAATACATCCTGGCACCTCTCTCAAAGAGCACCGGCCCCCCATGGCCTCAGGCACACCAGCGATTGTGATACTGACCTTTATGTCTCTTTCATTATCCGGTCGGGGATCCGCCAGGATGAAGGCAGTTGTCGAAACACTACTCCTACTACCCCTATTTTTATATTCATGGATCAAATGAAATTGGACACAATCACACGCAACTTTGTAAGAATATTCAGTGCAATTTTCATTGAAATTAAACGAACATTTTCAAGAAATTGAATAACCTCAACCGCTACTTTACACGAAGAGGGGTAGTATTTAGGACGTTCTGTTGTTTCTTCACTCCATCATTCATCGGTATATACACTACAATGTTACTGGGACACGAATAGAAGATACCACTCGAATGGCTTCAGAAAATTGTTTTCTCTTATTCATTTTAAAGAAAACTGCGGCTGCGTTCCATGCTATCGGCGAGTTTATCCGCGCTTCAAAGGAACGATTGGGTAATTTCAGAAGAGATTTAATTTTCAAGATTGAGGGAAAGGCATTACTTCCCTTGTCTCGGTCTCGAGAGTTAAATGTAGAGAGAGAAAGAAAGGCAAGTTAGAGACAAAACAAAGGCAGAATCTGGGGTATAGACGGAAAAAGGACAAAAACATAGAAGAGGCATAGATTGGAAAGGAGCCTGTAAAGGATCAAGGGCAGAAACATAGACAGGGTAGCTAGGGGAACATGGCATGGAAAGAAACAAGGGTAGAAACATAAACAAGGCAGAGAGAGGGAAACAGACAACGGCAGAGTAGAGAGAGGTACAGAGAAGTACAGAGGGACAGAGAGACATAGAAGTACATAGGAGAGATAGAGAGATAAGCACCAAAGATATAGAGACAAAGAATCACAGAGTAGAGAGAGAGAGACAGAAAACGGCAGATTAGAGAGAGGGACATAGAAGCACAGAGGGGAGAATTACAAGGAGTTACAAGGAAATTAAGTACTTCCAAAGACCAATCAATCCATTTCAGTGGAAGTACTCATGCATTATCTTAACTTAACTATGTACATTCCTACTGAGAAGGCATAGGATAGTAAAAGTTAAGTCTCTCCCCAGCCACCTCTCCCACCCGTACATGGGTTCGATAAAAGGAAAATATATACCTGGAAGTGTTGGAAGAAAAGACACATCCTGACAATTTTTGCAGGATAGCAGGAACAAATTAATATGCACATACATAAATCTGAACATAATAATAACCTACGTAAATTTTAATATAATAATGACCTGAGAAAAAATTATTTACATATTATATAGGTGTTTTATAGACTTAAAAACTGTCTCACATATTATCTTAAACTTATCTATGCTTACGGCATGCTCTTTGTATATTAGTTTTAGCAACAAACAATGTTTTGTCACTCGCTATTTAATGGTTTGTCCAGTCTACTTTTAAAAGTTTCCACTGAATTACTAGCCACCACTTCTTCAGGCAACTGATTCCAAAAATTAACAATTTTATAGGAAAAAAAGTTTTCACAATATTTGTTCTGAAACGCTTTAGAACGATTTTTAAGCTGAAGAGATAGATATATAGAAGCACATATGAGAGAGAGAGAGAGAAAGAGAATCAAAGAGTAGAGAAAGAGAGACAGAAACGCAGAGGGTAAAAAGAGACAGCGAAGCACAAAGAAAAGAAAAAGAGAGAGAAAAGCACACACGAGAGAGAGCCGAAACACAAAATCGAGAGAGGGAGTAACAACAAGGAGTAACAACAAGGAAAGAAGGTACCCTAGGAGACCTTACGGTCCATTCAAAGAGAGTACCTTTGGACTAGCAATCGAGCGGGCACAAGGCTGCTCAATTGTTTTGCGTCCCTAAACGGCCACTTTTCAAGACTTTGTCTAGTCTTGACTTGAACTGGTCAACAGATTCACTGTTGACAACTTCCTCTGGAAGCGCGTTCCACATACCACAGATACTGTAAGTGAAAAAATTTCCACACAGATTGCGGTTGTAACGCTTCAGTTCAAGTTGGAAGCCGTGATTGCGCGTTCTGTTCTCACTCAGTGTGAAAATATCCCGGTAGTCAACATTGTCGAACCCTCGAAGTATTTTGAAAACTTCGATGAGCTGACCACGCTGTCTACGGGTTTCCAGCGAGAACAGATCTAATTCCCTTAGTCTATCCTCATAACTTTTATGTCGGATAGAGGGAATCAGTTTGGTTGTCCTGGCTTGTACGCGTTCCAATCTTGCGATGTCCTTTCGCAATGAAGAACTCCAAAATTGTACGGCATACTCCAGGTGCGGTCGGACAAGTGAGTTGTACAGGCACAGTACAATCTCCTGGTTCCAATAACCAAACTGGCGCTTAATATAGCCTAGCATCCTTTGGGCCTTTTTCCCTGCCTCAATGCACTGTTTCGAGAACTTGAGGTCACTAGTGATAGTAACACCCACCTCCTTCTAAGTGTCGGTGGATTCAATAGCAGTGCCCTTAAGGATATACTAAGATTAGGGGTTTCTGTGGCCGATATGCATAACTTTGCATTTCCCCACGTTAAAAGGCATTTGCCACGTGTCCGACCACTCCCCAATCTTCCCAAGATCTTCCTGCAGGCGGGCAGTATTTCCATTCTTTGCAACGTTCATACCAAGCTTGGTATCGTCGGCAAATTTGGAAATCTTCGCAACCATGTCACCGTCCATGTCGTTGGCGTAGATGATGAATAGTAGTTGTCCCAGGACAGAACCTTGAGGCACCCCGCTAGTAACGGGCACCCACTCAGAAGACTGTCCATTTACCACCACCCGTTGCCGTCTGCCACTTAGCCAGTTCTCGATCCAGCCGGCTACCTTTCCGTCTATGCCAAGCGCTCGCACTTTCCAAGAAGGCGGCGGTGTGGTACCATATCAAAGGCTTTCTGAAAGTCTAGGTAGACCACATCAACCACCTTGTCCCGATCTTTCTCACTGAAAACGAAGTGGAAGAATTCTACAAGGTTCGTCAGGCATGACCGTTGCCTTCGTAAGCCGTGCTGGGGACTCCTCAGTAGCAGGTTTGACTCTAAATACGACGTCACTTTTTCCACCATGATGCTTTCCATGAGTTTACCGACTATCGAAGTCAGACTGATTGGTCGGTAGTTCGACGCTTGGTTACGGTCTCCTTTCTCGAAGATAGGAGTCACCTCCGCCTCACGCCAGTCTCTAGGAACGCATTTGGTCCGGATTGACATGTTGAAGATAGCGCACAGATGTCGTGATACTTCATCGCACACTTCTTTCAACACTTTAGGTAGAAACCCGTCCGGTCCAGGGGACCTATTCGTCTTTAGGTCAGCGATCTTTTTCTTTATTTCTCCTTCGGTGAAGTCCATTGCCTCCAGCTTTTCCCCCGAGTAGGAATCCGTCGGCTGGGGAATGGGACCACACTCTTCAGTAAACACTGAAGAGAAGTAGTCGTTGAGGAGGTTGGCATTTTCTGCATCTGAATGCTTTAATGTCCCCTCCTCATTCCTCAAAGGACCAATCGTTCGACGGATTGGTTTACGGCAGTTCACATATCCAAAAAACTCCTTGGGATTCTCTTTACAGAGTCTTGCCACTCGGAGTTTCTCAGACCGCTTAGCCGCCCTTATGCTGGACTTCACTCTCCTGGCTAGCCTCCGGTATTCGTCAAAATCACCCGAGATCTTCGATTGCCGGTACACATTTCTCTTCTCTCTAAGCAGTTGCCCGATTTCTCGATTAAACCACTTTAGTTGAACAGAAGACCGACGGGGACATTTCAGAGGGATAAAATGCGATTGAAGACTCATGAATGTGGTTTTGAAACTGTTCCAAGAGTCTTCAACAGCATCGCACTCTTCTAGCCTCGCGTCAGTCAGTCCCGCGCGTAGACTTGCAAAATCTGATCTTCTCAAATCGAGTTTCCTTGATCTACTAGTTGCAGGCTCTGCCTTGGGGACTTTGACTACAAATCTAATTAGTCGGTGGTCACTGCCACTGAGCTCTTCGCCAACAGAGTGGTCCTTAACGATGTCATCCTCATAGGTGAAAACCAAGTCGAGGATATTGTCTCCCCTCGTTGTCTCTCTCACCCATTAAGTGAGGAACTCGTTGTTCGTGAACTTCAGGAGTAGTGCCTTCTCGCCACAGGGTTCTCTGGTTTCCCAGTGAACTTGTGTGTTGAAATCACCCATGACGATACACACTCTGTCTTTCACAAGTTCTCCTAGCAGCTGGTACAGATCTCTGTCCTTTTCAACGAGTTGGGCAGGAGGTCTATAAAGCACCAGGGTCCTGTATTTGGCAGGACCTATCTCTAGGTCAACACCTAGTAGTTCATGGTCGGATACGATGTTGCAATCCGTCGAATTGAGAGTATCCTTGACATACAACATCACACCGCCACCCTCTCTGTCTGGCCTATCTTTCAAGAAGAGCTGGTAACCGGGGATCGTGAATTCACCTTCAAAATCTCGGCTTGAGGTTTTTATCCACGACTCCGTTATGGCCACCATCTCCGGTTCTTCTGTTGCTACGAGGCCACGAAGTTCTAGAAACTTGTTTTTGATAGACCTCGCATTAAACAAGAACTTTTAGGGAGTCCCCGACTGTAGGACTGTAGTACGCTCTTCCGTTTCCCGCTTTCTTTCTCTGTGGCGGGATCACTCCACTCTTTGTGACTTCAGAAAAGGTCGTTCCTGGAGTAACACGGGTGTACTGGCGTACGTCCTCCTTTACTCGGGGTCTGACACTTCTTTGGGTCCGCTCCACAACATCCTGGATCATGTTTGCGAGTGCATCTTTCCCTTTAAAGGAAAGATGCACTCCGTCCCTTTTGTACAGGTCATTTCTCCCGTAAAAACCTTTGGTAGGGGTCTACAAAAAAGACTCCTTTCGCCGTACAAAGATCTCCCAGGCGTTGGTTTATGGAGACGTTCCTCGCGTGACATTGCGGGATGGACCTCGTCTTGGGAGTATCCCGACCACGACACGTCTGCGGGTTTTTAGCCCACAGTCGTCAACTCCTCCCATAACTGTAGTCAGGATCTTCCCGCTGGCGCCTACATTGCCTCCTTGTAGGTAGAGATCGTTGCCACTTGCCATGAGGGCAACTACTGAGTTCTCAGAGATCTGAGATTTCTCAGCCTCCACCCTTATTTCTCCGTTCCCCTTTCCTGGAAGGCAGCTTACCTTCACACTGGTGCGAAGGCGGGCCGCTAGCAAGGGTTGTAGATCCCGCGCTTGGGAGTCACCGATCACGATGACCCACGCGCATTTGGGTTCAGAGGACAGAGGCTTCCCTTTCAGTATGGGCACTTTCGATTCCTCTTTCTTCCCCACTTTTGGGGGGTTTTCTTCTTTTTCTTCTTCGTTTTTTCTTCCGTTTCTACTTTCTCTTCTGTTTTTCCTTTCTTACTCTTCCTTTTCTGCTTTTTGACGCCCTGAGTAACCCTAGCAGCTGCTGGCTCTGGGACGTCGGATGGTTGGCCTATCTCTATCGACGCGGTGCATGAGGTCCCAACAGAGGAGCCATCCGCGTCGTTGGGAGTTTCTTGTTGCTGTTGCTGTCCATTGGTGGCTTTAATCTCTGAATTGATGGCTTCGAGATGACGGATTTGAGTCACATGCTCAGACTCGAGGATTTTCACCTTTTCATCCAGCCGTCATGTTTTTTCCTCAGAAGATTTAAAAAGTTCCTTAAGCTCCTGAAGTTCTGCCCTTAGGACGCAGTCCGTGCAGATACTTCCAGGGTGGCATTTTGAGAAACACCCCTCCGGAAAATCTACGCACAACTTGTTCTTTTGGCATGTCGAGCAGGTATACTTTAACGCACCAGGTCCTTTCTTTCCAGTCATGCTGAACACTTTATATCTCTGAATACTTTGTGACCACTCAATAAAAAAGAAAGGGGGTGGTGAGTCCGCCCCGCGTGAGTCGCTCCCGCCTATCGATCAGAGAGGTTACGGATCTTTCAGAAGGCACGCTCCTTGTGCTGCTGTTCGTCCGACCGAGTCGTTAAACCTCGGCGTGCCGTGGCTCCCAACCAAGCAGCACTGACGGGCCCCGAAGGGGCCATCGATTTCTCACCAGGTGAACAACGGAGCACACCCCGTACTAAACTCCTACTAGTTCCCTTCACGCCGGCCAAGATCTCGGAGCAGCGTTCAGTGGATTTCCCGCCACACCCAGAGACTCGCCCTAAGGCTTTTTTTTGGCCTGGCAACCAACATGGGAACAAAGGGCCGTCACCACGGACCAATGCTACCAGAGGCACCCGTCAACGGTCACTGGGAATGGTCAATAATTATGCGCCAGGAAAGGGGTTACCGGGGCACTACCCTCATCCCATTCATCGTGCCCCAACGCCGAAGACCCCTCAAGTCCTAGTTTCTCGTAACCAGTGAGCGTCGATTGGCGTTGTTTATAGAGGTTCCAAAGCCTCTCTTCTGACGCGTGAGGTAGCTGCCAGGTCCTTATATGTAGATAGATGAAAAAAGGGTAAGAGTGACATGATAGGTATAGGGGGTGTTTTTTGTTGTTTTGTTCTTTTTGTATAAGTAGAAGAAATAGAATTCATTTTTAAAGAAAGAGAAAGGATAGAGTAGGATAAAAAAAGACAAAGACGCACTTAGTCTGGAACCTAATTTCCGACCAAATCGACAAGGAAACCCTGTCAGGGGTGCCAGAAGATAGGTACCCCCGCCGACATAGCTCTAAAAGTCAAGGGTACGCACAAGCTCTCTTCCCGCGACAGGGGGGCGTCACCTCTCACTACTTTCTTTATGAGAGAGAAAGAGAGAGAGAAATGTAGAAAAGAGGTTTTTAGAGAGCACATCTGGAGACTGCCAAATGGGGCAAGGTCGCCGTAATCACCTTATAGCCTAATGCTAGGCAGGATAAAAAACAAGTAAATATGCACCTTCCCCAAATTAAAATACAAATAAACACTAAATAAAGCAGAAAAAGCAAGAACAAGGAGACCCGCTCTGGCATCGGAGGGAGGCGGGCACCCTCCGACTGAAGAACCTTGGAACCTCAAACAAAGAGGGTAAAATAAAGAGGAAGAGGACAGCCTCCTTCAAATTGTTAGATAGTCCACAAGTCTGTGTACACAAACCCGTGCCGAGTTCAAGGGATTCGCGATAGCGACCCCGCTCGTCGGTACCAGGACAGGTAACTGGCGTGAAGATCACCCATACCGGGGGAACATTCAACAAGGATGTGCCGAACACTAAGGAGGGCAACGCAGTCGTCGCACTCAGGTGCAATGGAGCTCTATATCAAATGGCACCCCAATCCACGAGTTCGCCCAATCCGAAGACGACACAAAGTAACCCAAAGCCGTCGCGGCATTGAGGGATCGGTGCATACAAAGAGTGGCAGCGCAATGTGACGCAACCTCAAGTTCCCCTCGGCCGTCTCTTATCTTCTTTTGCCCAAGAATCCCCGAGTGCTGCCCTGATTCCTGCCATGTAATGGGTGCTCTGTTTGCCCAGGCCTCGCGGACTCTTTGGTGCCATGATCAACGCGCTCATTTCCCGCAATTCTCAAATGTCCACGAACCCAGCAGAAGATAATCGTGACATTCACCCGGCTTGCGACAACCATGGCGTCACGGATATCGCAAACCAGGGTGCGTGGAGAACCTAATGCCAGGAGAGCACCCAGGGCAATTTGTCAGTCGGTGAAGATCAAAATTCGATCTTTAAACCGACTGCGACACCTAATCTCCCGTAACGAGCGTTATATTGCGACCAGCTCGACTTTGAAAATGGACAAAGAGGAGAGGAAGACAGAAAAGACGGAAGAGAGAGAAAGACAGTTTAGTACAGAGGAGAGAGAAATATAATGCAACATAGAGGAGAAAGAGAAACTGAGAGGAGAGATAGAGAGATGGGTCAGAAGAGAGAAAGAGAGACAGAGAAAAGGAAAGAGAGAGAAGCACAGTAAAGATATATTTCAGGAGCCCATCTGGGACTGTCTACTAGGCAAAAGTTACCTTAATGACGCTACAACCTAATACAAGAAAAGAGAGATAGAGAAAGAGTGGAACACATAAAAGAAAGAGAGCCATAAAAGCATAATGAGAGGTAGAAAGACAGAGATACACAGAGAAGAGAGAGACAGAGAAGCTCAGATGAGAGAGAAAGAATAAGGCAAAGATGAGAGTGATACAGAGAAGCATAGAAGAGAGAGAGAGACATATACACAGAGAGGCACATAGGGGAGAGATATAGAAGCAAAGAGAGACAGAGACAGATAACCAGAGGGAGAGAGAGAGAGATACATACACAACACAGACAGAGAGAGAGTGAGAAGGGGTGGGCACGCGTAGATAAATAAGGGTAAGTAAGGGTTAAATAGAAATTATAACGGATAAATATAAAACGCAAGAATAGTGATGCAAAACACAGGAATCTTAAATAAATAGGAATATTGAAAAAGATCACACTGAAAAAATACTAAGAAATTCTTGTAAAAAACAGACACTGAGTGGAATAAATTAACAACACTTCGGTTAAAGGAAACCATGAAAATGAAAACGAGCTAAAAATGACAAAAAGGACAATGAAGGATAAATATAAAAGGAAGCCTTAAGGAGTGCGCCCCCAAAGCTTCACCGTATGTCCAGCTTTTAGGGGAGGGCTCTCAGCCTCTCATCAGAGGGGTATCCAGTTCTTAAGTTCTTACACTTTATTAGCACACAGCCACTCGCAACACTACTATTATTCCCTTCCGGTCTTCACATCACAACTTATGAACTGAATGTTCTCTTCCAGCGCTACTGCAATTCATATACCAGAGAGCGATGTGGGTGTAAAAAAACAAATAATAGTAGCTGGACACCTCATGCGCCCCCCCCCCCCATCCTGCCACTAATACTAGCGTGGACCTTCGCCTGGAACCTTCAGGCTAACCAGCTATTGTCAGTATGATTCTTATGCGAATGTCATTATTCGGTCGAGAAATAAAAAATAAAACTCGTACCTGAATAAGAATAAAATACAAAAATGAGAGTGGAGAAAAACAAAATAAACGACATGAGAAAACGAACGGAACTAAACGTAAAGAAAATCATAGAAAAAATGCGTGTCAATGGAGTAAAAAAAAACAAACTAAGAAAAAGAACTGAGATAGAGAGGGCCTAAAAAATAAAAAATCCTCACTACATGAAAGAGAAAAAATGCACAGGAGGGACCCTCCACACCCTACCCCAAGCACCCTTATAGGAACGTCTATTCAGATTTAAAATAAAACCCGAAAATGAAACTATGAAACAGATCAAAAAGAAAAATAATCAACGAAAAAGAAGAATGTGTTATAAAACCCCGAAAATTCAAAATGTTAAATAAAGGTAAAACAAAAAAATAGAAAGAGAACACAAGTAGCCTAAAAAAAAATTACAAAACTTAAATAGGGATATAACAATATAATTAGAAAAAGAAGAGAGGTAGCAAGAAAAAAGGTAGCAAGAAAGGGAAAGTTGTGAATTAAATTTAAAACAAAAAGAACAAAGGTAACACGCAAAACGAAAATCAAAGCTGTTAAAGGAAGCTAAAATAAAATAAATACTAAAAGAACAGCTGTTTATTAAAAAAAATTAAAATAAAAGGCACTTAGGTGGTTAAAACACGAGAATGAGAATGGGTAAATAAACCAGAGGCAAAGTAAATACAAAAATAACAGAGGTAGCATGAAAAAACGAAAATGGAAAATGTTAGAGGATATCAATGAGTGCTGAAATCGATGATTGAAAGGATTGAGGATGACAAAGACTAGTAAAGTTGGAAGAGGGCAAAGATAGCTACCGCCCTTCCAGAGGAATACAAATGATAACAAGTACCGAAGAAATTTCGAGGGTAACTAGTACTGCTCCAAAATGACTGAGGGTGACGGACTACGAAAATACTCGGTGGTAGCGAAGGGTTCTACAAAATTGAAGGACGGCAAGCACTGTTCAAAAATCTTAAATGATTACAAGGGCTACCTATATGTCGTGGAATTGCTAGACTCTCTTACTCTCTCTTACTCTCTCTCTCTCTCTCTCTCTCTCTCTCTATATATATATATATATATATATATATATATATATATATATATATATATATATATATATATATATATATATATCATCACTAACTCTATAATTTAAGAAGGGGATTTTTTTGATTATTTGAATAATAATTTCATCTTAGTTTGGTTATGACTTTTTTTTATCAAAATTATTTCTAATAATTCTTTTATAATATCAAAAACAAAATGGTGAAGTTCAGAAAATTTATTTTTATATATTTTCTATTCTATAACTATATTTTCCCAACGTTATATTTTGAAAGGGAGGAAATTTAGTTTAGAGTTCCTTTTAAAATTCTTATAATTAGCGACGTTCAAAAAATTTAGAAAAATTTAACCATGGCTCCTTTTTTTAGATTTTAAATTGTTAATTTTAGTAGCCAAGCCATCGCCTGGTATATATATATATATATATATATATATATATATATATATATATATATATATATATATATACGTAGATAATTTTGCGGCTTTGGGCCGAAGTTGATTGAAGACAGTTAGTGAACGGGAAATTCCCTTTTAAAAAACATATTTCAGACTGCAAGTTGGCCAAAGATTAACAGGGAACTGGTACGCGTTGGGATTACAAAAGAAAGACAATGATGAGAATATATCTTTACTACCAAAAAAATAATATTTAAATATACACAAATATTGGGTTTAAAGGAATTGGTCGTAGAGACGGAGTTAGATATCTATGTGAGATACAGGTGAGTTAATTAGGTGATTAAGGAGGTCGGATTCAGGTTGGTGATCCAAAGGCGGATTTTCAACCCGGGTGCATCCACAAAGAATGGATTGAGTAGGTAAGCGAGTTTCTAGATCAATGGATCAATCTGCAGTCGGTAACGGTTACAAGTGCTTACGTGTTTGTTGCAGAAAAGGGGCCATTTGGGATACAATGACTGCGAAAGGGAAAGTCTGGTTACCTCTCGCTTCAGTTGAGGGAGCGCTCGTCGATGGCCTTCGGAGATGGTAATCCTCATCAGATACTCGCCGATTAACTATGGCAGAGTTCACGGGAGGGGGTGAGGAGGCGAGCCTCTTTCAACTCGTTCGCGGTGGTAGATGGGAAGTCTATTAGTGCCCCTTACTAAACTGAGTCGAAGGATTATATAGACGCCTAGTGAGGTGGCTTTTGGTGGCTTTTGCAGCCGCATCCACACACACACGTGCGATTTGGAGGAAAAGTCGGTGACTCCTTCGGGGGAAGGGGATTTGTGATAACGTTGGCGTAAAATATTCGACGAACTTCGATCTTCTGACGGAAGGCCGGACTGTTGGCTGAAAAGCCGCCGGGAGAGACGATCAAGTCGGTCCCTAAGCAAATACAGCTGGTGTGTAATAACGGGGTGAGCTGCATTCTCACCCTGGTTCATCTGTTCTTTTAAAGCTCCATGCGGTGATCTTAGGACCACGTGGGTAGAGACGGGCACGTGGCCACCTTTCAACCTTATTCTGCTACACTATATAATCGGAAAAGACAAAGACCACCAAAATGATCTAAAGTAACAAGAATTGATCAAGGTTCAAGGTTTATTAAGTTATAAATACAAAAAGGAGGTAATTACATACTATATATGTAGTTAAAATGATAGAAAAATAGTGGTGAAAATAGATTTAGCAGAGGAGGTTAAAGCACTGAGTAGAAGTAGGAAAAGATAGCATCCCGGAGACATGGAAATCATTATCAGTTTAGTTTTCAAGTTATTTACAATTTTCATACTATATAAAGATTATGGGTAATTACTATATATACTTAAATTTACATTTTTATACATTTGTTATAATTTATTTGATTTTTTGGTTTCTTATATTTTACTATACATTAAATTTACAGTTGTATTTTGCTTATTTAATTTTACATTAAATTGATTGACATTAGAATTTGATTTATCGTCACTGTTAAAATTATCACTTTTTGCTTATTTATTTACTTCATTATTTTCCTTAGTTTAATTTCATTAAATTTGTTAAGATTACACTATAAATGTTCATTATTTTACGTTGAATTAGATTTACTCTCACTGACTATAATTTTAATAATTGTTCACTTTTGCTTTATTTGTTCTTATTTCTTTTACTTTACTGTTTTCACTATGTTACTTTTTAATAAATTAGATTTGATTCACTAGATATGGTTCACTATTTTTTATTTACTTTAGTTGCTCACTTTTGCGTATTCATTATTTGATTTGCGATGTCTTCTGTCGACTCCGTATAGTTTTGAATGTTGACATGTTGACGTTAGGCACATCTCTCGGGTTGATGTATACTAGGGACTTTAGGAGTAGGGCTGAGACTTCTTTCTTGGAGTATGGTCCCTCGTACGTCCATTTGTACTCACCTACGGCTAGGCCGATGATGAGTAGTTCCAGGTCGTCCTTGGGGGCCGGGGACAGGGGGGGGCCAAAGACACGTAGTCCCACGTCTTTTCCGTTGAAAAAGAGTCCTCTTTCGAGGATTTCCTTGTTGTCGGTGAGTGGGAAACCTTCGTATCTGTCGTCGTCCTCTTCTTCCTCGTCCAAAGTAGACTGTGCCTTCTGCGGTGGTTTTTAAGGTGATTTCTTATTTTTCTTCTTTTTCTTTTTTACGCCTTTTTCCTCCTCTTCTTTATTCTTCTCTTCTCCTTCCGATGGTGTTTGTATTTTTCCTTCTTCCTCTTTTTCGGTATCCTTTACCCCATTACTTGAGGGAGCCTTTTTTTCATCTTCGATAAATTCGAGATTAAAAAGGCCCGCCGAGTCTGGGTTTTCGGGAAACCAAACCTTTTTGTTACAACCATTCTTCTCCAGAAGAAGGTTGAGGTGGGTTGAGAAGGTACCGGGGTTTGTCATGTTTGCTAGGTGGGCAACCATGAACATGGCCATGACTTCTTTCCCTTTTTTAGGCATCACCAACTTCATTTCGTTCGTTCGTGCCGATGTTGTGTATTTTGCTGCCGTATTCGCGTAGGTGGATTTTTCTTCTCTTCTTTTTCTACTTCTAGCCTTTCTCTTTTTTTTCGGATGGCTGCCTTGCGGATTGGGCACCTCATGGCTAGGGCCCTGTGGTCATTCCCACAATTTACACATTTATGCAGTCTTTCCTTGCACTCTTTCCAACCGTGCCCGGTTTTGGCGCAGTTGGAGCATGCAGGGTCGGTAATTGTGTAGTCTTTTGTTGCGTCACTTTCGACTGCATAGCATTTAAAGCAGCAGTCGATTTGAATATATTCTTCTTTCATTATTTGTTCCGGGCTTACCTTCAGATAGAAGCCGAGTAGCCCGTCGTTTTTTGCTCGGTTTGCCATTTCGATGAAGGCGAATACCATTTTCACCACGCCGTTCCCTTTCCCGAATTTGTGCACTGCTGTGATGCAGGCCCACTCTTGTTTTTCTTCGATTTCCTTCTTGATTTCTTCGCAGGAGTTTTCCGTGAAGATAGGATCCAGCTTCGTAAGAATAATGGTTCTTTGGGCCAGTATTTCTTGTGGTACACTCGCTTTAAGTCCAATCTTCTTGAGATGTGCTTGAGCCTCGTCTGAAACCAGCTTCTCAACGTCCCCAATTGTGCTGCAAATGGTTGCATAACCATTGAGAGTGTCGAGGAGCCTGATCAGCACCACGTGGATTTTTGTGTAGATGGTTTTTATTACTTCCATCTTTTCAGGTTTTGGTGCCCTCCCTATGGTACGGAGGGGGATCCTTTTGCAGTCCTGAGGGGCTGCCCCCATGATGGGGCCCCTCTTCTAGTAGCTTTTCTTGGAAGAGGGCGTGAACGTAGAGTCTTGCGCGAATAAAATTTAACACTTATTGCGGACCGCTTTTACTATGCGTCCGCCTATTCACTCGAATTAACACAAAAGTTTTTACACTGCCTTCGTGGCCAATTGCTTACGCGGAGCTTTACCTCCGGTAGACTTGCGAGCTGTCTGCTTAGTACGAGCCATGGCGACTAAACAAAAATGTTTTTCAAGGTACTCTAACAAGAATTGATTAACAACGAAGCGTCTCCTTTAGCTATACCGAACTTCCGATAAGCAGTTCGCTTAAGAACTCTCGATTGTTCCATTCCCTGTAAAATAATCCTCCATTTAAGTCCACGCGCCCCTAAGCGCTAGAGCCAAGGCCCCTCAGCGATACCCCTCTATATGATGATAATGACCTTAAAGAAAGATTGATTAAGATTTCCCCTTGGAAACACCATTCAAGGATTCATGAAAAGAGAACACCTGAGGCCCTTCGCAATTAAGACGAGGGGAAGTCAAGTCAAAGAAACTGATAAATAGAGGCGTAGAAAACAAGTGCGATAAAGAATGAAGAAATTAGCAAAAGCCAAATTGGATAAATGGAGAGGATAAAGGGAAAGCGAAGATGGAATTGAGCGGATGTTAAAGAGAATAAAACGAGGAGCCTCTTAAAAATAAAAAAGGGAAAACCGTTTACACATATGAGGAAGACAGTTGAGAGGGAAATGAAGAGTATAATTACTTCCCCTCTGCACCGTTGCCATGGAAACGGAGAGAGATGTGTTATTGGCTCATAAAGGAAAGTGGGTCACGGGTTGTGATGAGATATCCTGTTATTTGAATCGAAAGGGAGAGTAAGGAGAAGTAGCCCCACTTACCCGGCTCAGGGCAAGAGCATAGAAGCCACACCTCAAGGAAAGTGGGTAATACAACGAAGGAAACCTAGTTTAAATGTGAGGGGTTGAGAGGCGATAGGCAAAAGGGACGTATCCTTATATGTTGAGGCAGGAAGGGCAATTTTAAAGCCTTTAGAAGCAGGTTCGTTCAAAGTGGGCATGGATATATAAGTACGAATTCAAGCTGCATCCTTTTAGGACAGGGTTCATTCCATTAAACATGAAATACTCAGTCTGTTTTAAATCCAATCAGTCCTGCATCTATATTGCTTTAATAAGCCTATTACATATTAATATGCTTCAAATAATAGGTAGTTCTGCATTATATTGATTCTAAACGGTTGCAAAGAAAATAGAATACCTACAATCAACGGGAAAGCCTACATTGCAATGTCCAATGGAGACTGGTAGGTATTTTATTTTCCCTTGAATATAATTGTAACTGGGGATCTGTAAAGAAAGAGTGGAAATTAGAGGAAGTAAAAATGTTGGGAAATATATAGCTCCATATCTTCTTGCAAGTATTGGGGCAAGGAAGGCAAGCTATTTTCTAGATATGACATACAGTAAGGTTGGTTGGCCATGCTACACAAGTGATTCCCTTGGAGGGGTCCACCAAATGAAAGGGAAAAAATAGATCCGGGGAGGGGGAGGGGGAGGGGTGGGTGGAATTGCTTAGAATAAATGAAGATTAGGTAGTCTCTATCTCGTTTGAAACTGCCAGGAGAACAGTGTACAGGGAAGTCAAACCCCTCCTACAGGTACCAAGTATAAAACACTCAACATGAAGCTCCACCGGTAGATAAAAAATAATAGTCCCATGTAGGCCTACATTTAGGGAGCCAATGAAAACTTCTTAGTTAAAAAGTACGCCACTTAGAAGTAAAGTAGTCTCATTAACGTTCCTAATTAAATAACCAGCCTACTGTCACAATCTGAAGCCTATTAAGGAATAATTGAAAATACAACACCAATGAGAAAAATCCTTTTGAACTCCAACTTGCCCCCTCCCCCTCCTTAAGGAAGGCCTTGAAGTAATGTTTACTAGCGATGAGCATCTAATCTAGAAAAATACCCCAACTATGAACGAATATGAGGGAAAGGAAAAAGGAAGAGAACCGGGAAAACGGAATAGAGAGAAGAATCAAAAGGTACCCCTCTCTCCCCTTCTTCCCATGGGAGCTTAATGTGTCGATAACTGTCTCGACGAGGGATATTTCCCCTCCGTATCCTCTCAAAGATTTTTCCAGCATTCTTGTTCAACTAAGGAAGAGGAAATGGCTGAAATGGTTGCCTCTGAGCTAACTCTCCCTCACTTAGAGGAGATAAATCAGAGGAGAAGCAAAGACAGACAATTAAACTGGGTCAAATAATGGACACATCATACAAAAATACATCATCGATCCAAACAGGATATACACCCACTACCTAGTAATGAGTGAGACAAGGCTCATAAACTCTACCTGCTGACAAACATAAAAATACAAAAACACGTATATATATGTAGATGGAAATTAGCCTTGACACAGGTGTCCAATTCCAAGAATTGTATAATTTGGAGAAGATCTGACAGTAAAAAAATATTTAAGAGAGCAATTTGGATCAGTGTTTTTCTAAGCATAGAAAATTCCAGCATTATGACAGGAAGCCTCTCAATTTCAAAAATATTCCAGGTACAAAAGATGCTTTGGGGTCTAGTCCTAATTCCCGTTGTCGACAGACAGAAAATGGGATTCATGCTAATAAGGGGTCAATCATCTCGAGTGCGGAAGGTTTCTTTGCGTAGTGTGGAAGGTTTTTATGCCTAGTTGCCTTTACTCTTACATGCATCTCAATACATATAACCGAAGAATAAGAACACTCCAACTCAAACTATTAGGGCAAGAACACAGAAATAAATTTGAGCGTAAGAGGAGAATAAAAGTTTGTTTGCCAGGTACACGTGAAGCGGGTGTGAGTGAGAGAATTGAAGGTATAGTTAATGGAGATGAAAGGGATGCAGTTGTTGTTTTACATGTATGAGTGAATGACATTGGGAAAACTAGATGCGAGGATCTAGATTTGTTAAGAAAGTTTCATGATACTAGTAGGAGGTGTGCAGTGTCAGTAATTTTAACTAGGCATAGAGTAGGTAGTGAGAGGAGGTCGCGCGCAGTTGGGATAAATGAGATTGTGAAAGTATTGTGTTATAGAATGTGACTAGTGTTTTTAGATACATGGAGTGAGTTTTTTCTATGGGAGGAGTTGTATGCAATGAATGGGTTGCACATGAGTTGCAAGGGTGTGAAAGTGTTAAGTGTCTCTCGAGGAATGTATAGGTAAAGCCGGTCAGGGTAAGTAGGATGAAGCAAGTAGACGTGAGGGCATTTAGATGAATTTGGAGAACGACAGGCGGGGAAATGAGCAGAGGGCTAAAGGGGGAAGAGTGTAGTAATGAAAGGACCATAAAGAGCGATACATTGCAAATATACTGAACAGTAGGAGCATAAAAAATAATATTGTTTTGTTAAGAGGACTAGTGAATGTAGAGAATTTTAATGTTAATACAATAACAGTCATGGCTTAAACTGGGAGGAGGAACTTTATACCTGAGCTCCAAATTAATGGTTGCAATATATTTTATCAAAATCGAGAACAACCATGTAGTAAGCTTCTGCCAGGATGTTTCCGAGCACCGCTATGTGTCTATGACCAAGCACATGGAATCCGTGATGATGCTCGGCTTCGTGGCTTCCGATTTCTCACACTTCTTTGGCACGAAATTCCTCGCTGAGTAAGAAATCCCACGAAGAAGGCGGACTACGTCTTTCGTGATGTCGGTGCCCCGCCCACACGGCCAAAACTGTGTATGAGTGGTGAGGGTCAAACATGAACTTCTATTCGAAGGACTTTTGGCCGCCCAAGGAAGGACTTCGTTTGCAACGTGTAGGCGGCTTTCATGCCTCGCCCCGAGGGTGTGCTTGACGCCGAAGGTGGCTACATTGATTAATATTACAATGTTAACACATATTTATATATTAAACAAATCAAAACGTCTCACTTCATCAAAACTATCATGGTGTCATTTGTTGAGAGTGTCGTAACGAGTGTAACAAGACTTTTGCAATATCCGGCGGCATGTGATCAAGAAGCTGAGGTAATTTTGAATATTTGGGGAAGATAATTTTCATAAACAAGTTAGAAACCATCCCACTTAGGATGATAGTATAGTGTACTTTGTTCTAATCAATAGGGAAGAGGGTACTAGTGATACATAAATTGGAATAAATTAAAGAATTAACGACAATTGCGAAATTGATTTAAGTTAAAAGTGAACAGGGTTTTCAGTAGAAATTATGAAGTTAAACTCCCAAGCATTAAAAAACCGGATTATAGTAGTCTGAGGAGGGACCAATAGACTAATTATTGGCAACTAACGAGTGCACCAGGTCAGGTCAGGCGAGAAAATGTCAGGTGAATTAGAGCAGTTGAGTTTGAAGATAAACCTCAGATAAAAAGGAATAGAGTAGATTAAGAAAATGAGACAATGATTAGGCAGTTACTTGTCAGCCAAAACATGAATATTCCATTTAGGCAAATTAGAACGTAGGTTCTCGATTCTAAATAGATTTCGGCTAAAATTAAACATTATATGGGCATTAAAATTGTCATTTATAGCAAAATACAAAAAGATGGATATCAATTAAGGCAAATATACGATAAGTTAACGAGCGACATTAAAAAGGTAATTATGGTAGGGAAGAGAAATTATGCAATTACAGTGGCACATAAGGCAAAGAAAGATCTTTCTTTCAATTATACAGGGCTAAGACTTGAGAAAAAATAGGCCTACTTAAAATTAAAGATGAAGACTTAGTGAGTGATACAATGGTTAGGATGTTAAGCATTTTTTTTCAGTATTTACTGTCTAGGATATTCTAATTGGGCCTGAAGGGAACTTGATCTTCAATGGTAATAAGTAGGAGAAATTAGCGCATAATTAATTACCAATGATATAGTCTCAAAAGATATAATTAAATTTAGTAAAGTACTGGACCTTGACGAAATATTTCCCTAGATTTTCAAGGAATGTAAAGACGCGTTACGTGAGCCTTTAGCATGCATATTGAGAAAGTCGTAAGATATAGTGTTGTATCAACGGCGTGGAGGAAATCTAATGTTATCATTATCATTAAGGAGGAAGATTAAACCATTCTGCCTAAATTACCGTCCAATGAGTTTGAAATTATGGGATATGTAATAGCGAAATCTATTATGGATCTTTAAGATAAACATAAGTTGATTAGGAATCTCAACACAGCTTTACTAGAGGAAAACCTGATTGACTAAATTACTCTCTGTTTATAAAAAGTTCTATAATCAGGTCGATAGAGATGAGAATTACGATATTATTTATTTGATTTTAGTAAAGCTTTCTACTTGGTGGCACATTTATTAATTTTATAAAGTTTAAAGCGCATTAGATTGAAGGAGGGATTTTTTTAAGTGGGTTCAGTAGTGGCTTAGTGACAAAAATCAAAGAGTTAGTATAGTTTAAGTTAAATCTGAGTGGGCGAATGTTAGCAATGGGCTTTCTCAAGGGTTGATGTTGGGGCCATTTTTTTATTGATTTTTTCTGAGGACACTAATTTGGGTAAGATTTTAAGGGCTGACATCACTGCTGATGTATTATCAGACGATTTGACCAAACTATTTCTACGGGACGAGGGATGGCAAATGTAATTTAACATAAGTGTAGTGTACTTAGTATAGGTGGGTGTAATCCACTAAATTATCATAAATTGAATGAGTTTTAGGAAGGTCAGAATGCGAAAGAGACTTAGCTGCCCTTGAAATTTCTGACTTCCGTCATAGAAAGCATTGCTTAAGTGGTATGAATAGAGCTACTAGGGTTTATTGAGAGGAGCGGAAGAAATAGGAGTGCTGATGTATATTAGTTAGGCCTCATATTGAATATGCAGTGCAATTTTGGTCACAGTATTTCGGATAGGTATTGGTTTCTGTGCAAAGAAAAGGATGACTAAGATGTTTCATGGGTTGAGAAGGTACCTTATGGTAAAAGGCATAAGCCATTAAATCTACATATGATAGAAAGGAGAAGAGTTCAAAGGGGGCTTGGTAAATATCTTCATGTTGGGAAAAGTTGTAGTACGGGAGACATAGGCAAGATTCTTAGATTTGGATCAAGATAGAAATTGGTCTATAAATCGAGTGGTAAATGAGTGGTATAGTCTCAGTAGTCACGTGATATATATATATATATATATATATATATATATATATATATATATATATATATATATATTATATATATATATATATATATATTATTACTTTAAACTGGGGTCATAGGTGTTGTGTTGGGTTACCGTTAAAATGCTTTATAAGTTCCCTCCAATTATCCGTGTTCTCCTTTTGTTATTGTTCTTTATTCTGGCCGAAAGTGCGTTCAGCTGAATTCTAGAATTTTTGGTGGGTGTGTGGAACTGATTACTTTGTGTGTGAAATTTCTCGGAATCAGCTCCGCTGAATCCAAGCTAATCCCCCGAACGGTTTAAGTCACGAAGGACCGTTTTTGCCCTATTGAACAAAATTTAATTATTTTTGTAGTTATTTATTTTTTGATGTGTACAAGCTAGCCTTTACAAATATTACCGTGACCTTTTTTTTGCCCGCACATAGACTGACCTGCTGACATGCTACATCTTCTCAGCTAACCCCTTAAGAGGATGTCTTCGTTTGAACGATTTAAAGCCAAGGTGAGTCGTTAGGCATCACTCGAAAGGACCTCCTATCTTATATAAGTAGAGGAAGAAGAGAGAAGTGAGAAAGAAGAAAGAAGAGCATTAGTAAAAGAACAAATAGAGAGAGCAGGTTGTCTTACAGGAAGCTCCTGATTCTCCTTGTAAGATTGGGATATAATACTGATTTGGGTGTGTAGTTTTTCTTGTATTTATTTAATACATCAATCACTGTGTAATAAATACATTAGTGATTAATACTTTTGGGGAAGATAACTGGCAGCAATCCTGAGCAAGAATTTTTTGGGGGTGAGTGTTAACTTTTTCCTTAGTAAATTTCTGAGAGTATGGCTGTTTGTATAGATGGTGAGAGCATGCCGTTTGAAAGTAGTGTGTATGTGGTGTGTGATGCATGTGGAGTTGAAAGGAGAGTGAATGTAACTGAATGCCGTGTGTGTTTTATGGCAGGGGAGGTTAGGAGGTTGAGTGGGGAATGTAAGAGGTTGAATGATTTGGTGTTTGAGGTGAAAAGAGATGCAAGGGTGAGATTAGTGCTAAGAGGGTGGAAGATAGGGCTAGGACTGGGAACAGTGTGGAAGTTGTGAGTGATGATGAATGGTGGGTGAAAATGGATAGGATAGACAAGTTAGGACAGGTTAGGTGTGTGAATGAGAGGGACATAGAACATGTTAGGTTGACTAACAGATTCAATGTCCTGAGAGAGGAAGAGTGTGAAAGTGATTTGCCTGGTGTGATTGTGGATGAAAGCAGGATGGGTGGTAGTGTGACTGAGAGCAGGAGGGAGGGTAATGATTGGGCAATGATTGGAAATTGGCAAATGTAGTGCCAATTTTTAAAAAGGGAAGCAAAGAGGATCCAAATAACTTTAGACCGGTAAGCTTAACTTCTATAGTCTGTAAAATTCTTGAGAAGATGGTTAAGAAGGGAATTTCTGATCATCTAGAGAGTAGCAGGTTATTTAATGATGCTCAGCATGGTTTTAGAAAAGGTAGATCGTGTTCAACTAATTTACTGGATTTTATGGATTATGTAACTAAAGAATTAGATAGGGGTGAGAAAGTTGATGTGATCTACTTAGATTTCAGCCAAGCTTTTGATAAGGTTCCACATAGAAGACTAGTTCATAAATTAAAGCTGCATGGGATATGTGGGAACGTTTTGGATTGGATAACTGAATGGCTGAAAAATAGGAAACAGAGAGTTGTACTGAATGGAGTGAGGTCAGAGTGGAGGAATGTTATTAGTGGCGTACCTCAGGGATCAGTTTTAGGCCCTTTATTATTTATAATCTATGTAAATGATCTTAGGCAAGGTGTAAATAGCAAAGTGTCAATTTTTGCTGATGACACTAAATTGGCAGCCGTAGTCAAAGAGGTTGAGGGTAGCTTTAAAGTGCAGGGTGACTTAAATAAGTTGTTAGCTTGGGCTCAGAAGTGGCAGATGACTTTTAACCTTAATAAATGCAAAGTTATTAACATGGGGAGAGATAATAGAAAATTTAGCTATGAGATGGATGGGTATTGGCTTAATTCAGTTGAAGATGAGAAGGACTTAGGAGTAGTAGTAGATAGGTCACTGAAATTTTCAAAGCAGTGTATTGAGGCAAAAATAGAGCAAATAGGGTGCTAGGTTACATTAAAAGAAATGTTAGCTACAAGAGTAAGGAGGTCATCCTTAAACTATACAACTCTTATGTCAGGCCACATTTAGAGTACTGTATACAGGCATGGTCACCACATTTTAGACATGATATAAACTTATTAGAGTCAGTACAAAGGAGGGCAACAAAAATAATACCATCCCTGAAGCACCTTGAATATGAAGATAGACTGAGGGTATTAAATATGTTTTCATTTGAAAGAAGGTGTGTGAAGGGAGACATGATTGAGCTTTTTAAAATCTTTTCTGCGATGGATAAATTGGATTTCAGCAAGTTATTTGAGTTAGAAGGTAGTAATAGAACTAGAGGCCACCACTTAAAGATTAAAAAACAGAGGTGCAGACTGGATGTTAGAAAATATTTTTTCACTAACAGAGTGGTGGATTATTGGAATAGTTTGCCACCTGAGACTGTAGACAGCCCAAACTTGAATGTTTTCAAGCGCAGATTGGATGATTATATGGGGATGGAGGGTTAATTTCTTACTTTTTGGTATGTGGATATGTTTCTTGACTCATTCCTGTGGATGCAGTTTCTTTTTATTGTATATTTTGGGGGACTTTGATTATTTTTTTTTTTTGACAGACTCCTATGGAGGCTTTAAATTATATATTGTAGATGCATGGTTGGACATTCCTATATATTGTGAAATTGTATATTGTAGATGCATGATCTGACAAAATCCTATGGATGCATTATGTGGGTGGGATTTGACGGATGCGGATGACCTTTGATAGGCCTTTGTGGCTTTTTTCATCCGTGAAATTATGTTATGTTATGTTAAGAAGGAAGAAAAAAAGAGAGAGCAGAGATGGAAGAACGCGAGGGGTTAAACCAACACGAATTCAAGCTAAGCCCAACTCGATTGGAAACAATGTCAGTTAGCTCCCGGACTGAGGTTCTGCAGTCTCTATCGGTTAAGCTCCCAGCTTTCAGGGAAGGAAAGCACTTCGGGCCCTACCTCACACATTTCGAAAAGATCTTCGAAATTAATAATTGAGATATCGAGTCAGAATGTGCCACCAGATTAATTCCCCAGAATACGGGATCCCTTCTAGACTTTGTATTAAAAGACCAAGTTTTGGCTTTTTTGGCCTCCGAAATACGCTCGCGTGTGGAGGACAAGCTCGGTTACACATTCAAACAGTGCTTAAAGAAGCGGACGTGTACGTCTCTAGCCATAATTTATACCCTAAGGACAACGAGAAGCCACCGCCGTCGTCCCCCAAGTCCAAGTTCGGTAATTCCAGATCCCCTCGCAGGAATACACCCAAATTCGTAAAGTTCCCTGGCCTCTCAAAGCCTAGAAATCTCCCTCCATCGGAACCCAGGGATATCAAGCCCCTAATTATGACGCCCCCTAGTCATCGTACGCCGGATGGAAAATAATTTATTTCTCCTGTGGAATTCCTGGTCATGTGCGTACAAACTACCCCCAGAATTTACAATTCAATAGTGCACCCTCTCACCAGGTGCACCAAATAAGTGCCACTCCTGATCTCTTATCGCATCTCCTGGAAACCCCGCTCCTCTTTCCTCCACCAGCCATCCCGGTCACCACGTTAATTTTCTTTTGAACAGGAGCTCCCCCGGTGGTTTAAAGTTTGAGAATGGAACCTTCAATGGATGTTGCGTGTCCACCCTTGTTTAGGACACCGGCTGAACCTTCATTTTAGTATCTGAGTTTTTACTTCCACCCTGTTGGTGACCATCACTAAAAATTAGCATGGGTCCACGATTATCTGAAGGGAGGGGGGGAGCGAATCGCTTTCTCATTGTTAAATGCCTCTCGAGTGTGCATATACGACTGTTTGGATCAAAATGGTAGCGGCCTCAATCAAGTTCTGCTTGGTTCTCATTGGTCAGATCTGCTAGGTCACGCTAAACTCCGTGACACAGCCCGTTATTACGCAGGCTCAGCCCACGCTCCCGTTCTTTTGGAAACCCCCATCGATCCGAAGTTTGTCGTTCTCTGGTGCGAAGATTTTGCCCGCTTCTAGAATGGGTGCGTAACTCTCCTAACTCCTTGGGAGAAAGCACATAACCAGGCACAAGATTCCACCTGCGGAGATAAGAAGGTATCCTAGGCCTTATGGGATTATCTTCTGTACCGCTCCTGTTCTGAAGATACTGACCCGGTATCCCAGTCCTTATGTGTCTCCCGTGCATAGGTCCCCCAAGTTCTAGTTCTCGCGCACGATTGACTCTTCTACGGACACTTCAGTTGTAAAAAACCTTCCCAGAGGGTTTTTAGGTATTTTTTTGGCCAAGTGCGGCCACGATATAACAGATTACTGCCAATCGTGCGATGTCTGTCAAAAAATATCTGCCAAAGGGCTCGTCAAGCCAGTCCCTCTCGGGACACCCCCATTATAACCGAGCCAATTTCCTGAGTGGCCAATAACCTTATTGGCCCTATTTACCAGCAGACTATTGAAGGACACATTTCCTTCCTTACCCTCGTAGATTTTGCCCCTCGTTCTCCAGAAGCAGTTCCTCTTAAGAGGATTGATTGTGTCATCTCTGCTGAAGCCCTAATATCCATTTTTTCCCGAGTAGGCATCCCCGAGGACATAGGCAAATGGTTTACCTCCTAGCTTATGGAGTATGTCGAAAACGCCGAATGGTAAAACCCCTGTTTACCTCTCCTTTCCACCCAGCTGCAAATGGTATTTGCGACGAATTGAATGGCAACCTGAAGTCCATTCTGAAGAAGCTTTCTCTTCAACAGCCCCAAAAACGGCACCATTACTTGCCGATTTCACCCTCCCCCATAAATCTAATTTAGGGGGGGGATGAAAGGATCTCTTTGTTGGTCACCAGATATATTTATATTTCCCCTCGTTTTGCGATCCTCTTTGCTATTGCGCTCCCCATAAGATTGTTGCGAAACGTTGATCGTTAAATCGGTTTGGTGTTATACGATACCGTACGAGAAATTATTACCAGACTCTAAAAGGTAATGATGAATATTTCTGACTGGGCGATGAGCAGAACTTCTGATATGATTTTGCCTTTAAGCAAAATGGTGATGAAAACAAAAAGACTGGAGTACTATTTATTTAGTGGCTTTGGGGAGCAAATGGAGGAGGGGTTCGAATTAGATTGTTTATCGATTTTACGAGCTTATCTTTGATGATGCTTCAATACAACTCTCCTACTGTTCGTTCTTTGGTACGATGATTGAATAAGACTCATCTTGATGTCACATCAGTTGCGTAAATGCTATATCCTAATGCGAAATAAATGACTTGATTGCTATGACCCGCGAGCGATATGTGAAACTGCTCCTCCAATCTCTCGAATGCCCTCTTTCGAATGATTTCGCTAGAAATGATTTCTTTCGAATGATCCTCTCTCCGCCTGGAATTGGTCTTTTTATACTTGGACACATTTACAAATATATATATATATATATATATATATATATATACATATATATATATATATATATATATATATATATATATATATATATATATATATAAATATATATATAATATATATATATATATATATATATATATATATATATATATATATATATATATATATATATATATATATATATATATATATATATACAATACTTTGATAACCTTTTCTCTCGTGAGAAAATTTACTGAAACGGCGAAATTGGGTCAAACGCTTTTTTCGTCTTCTTTAACAAAAATAAAAAAATATAATATTATGGTTGTAATTTGATGCTCACCGAGTGTCGTCCTTTCTTTTAATGTATATTTTTTTAAACCGTAACCACAGAATAATTATTCTAATTCCCTTTTTACCTCTTCACCACGACCTTGGTCTTCTTGGAAAATAAAAATGGGAATAGGAAAAGTGCCATCTTTTGGAATGGAGGGTTGTAGAAAGATACTTCCTTTTTTCCCTGCTTCTCAACGCTTATCACGTTGCAGGAAGCCAAGTGGGTAGCCAGACCACAGAATTCCTAGAATCACATAACGAAGCAAGCTCAGCTTGCAAAAGTAGAGAACATTCACCACGCAGGTCGAAAATTCTAGTAGCGTCCTGCGAATACAGAGAAAGTAGGTCAAAGAAATGTTTATCGCCGACAGTTGGCCTCGAGGTGCCCCTTGGGAATTTCCCGAAATGGGGAATATTCCTCATTTCTCGCTTGAGGAGATTACATATTTAAGCCTTTTCCTCGCCTTGGATGAGCAGTAAAGACAAGGCTCGCTCGCAAAAGACATCACTCTTCCCAAGTCGGTGTGTACCTATTCGATGTCTGGACACTCTCTCCCTCGGAAGGCACCCACAGTCAAATTGCTGCCTCTGCCCCCGCCGTTTTCTGAAGCGGCTGTGCCAGATTACTCCATAGAGTCCTCGAAGAACTCAGCCCTGTTGAAATTACCCTGAAGTAGCCACACCTCTCCCGAGAATCACCAATTATTCCAGCTCCCGCCTTGAGTCCCATCTAAGGTTAAAGGTTACGCCTTCACAACCTCGGAAGTAAAGTGTCGACCATACTCTTCCTTCCCACTCTTCGCCTGACGAAGATCCTTCCTATTAAGACGACGACAAGATCATTTCACCGAGCCCCTACTTTTCCCTCAAGAATTCTCTTGAAGTGGCCGTTGCTCTCCAACCCGTAAGCCCCTTTTCTCAATTTACCTAGTGAGCCTATTTGGATCTGAGCAGGTAGCTCTATTCTACTTTATTGAAAAAAAAATTCCCACCGGTAACGCTAAATTATTTGCTAATCATTAATTTCCTTTTATATTATTTTTGATCATTTTAATTTATAAATAAAATTTATATTTCATTAGGTTAATTTTCGATTAACTTGAACGTTACTCTCGGCCTCTTAATTTAAATCTCGCCAACCTCGACCTCGAACTGATTAGTTAAGTGAATTGACCCCACATCTCAACCAGACCTTCATAATCTGCGCATCAACGCAGCGTTCAGTGTTTAGATAGTTCGCTTTAATAGCCTGAGTTTTCTCCCTTAATATTAATAATAGATATTGTATTGGATAGTCGGCTATACCACTACAGAGACCAAATTGACGATCTCATCTGTAGCTGAAACTGTTTACATACGTTTCTAAATGTGCTGACGAAGTTAAGCCGCCTCTTCCACAACTCTTTTTTACTTTTTTGTTCATGGTATTGACGGTTTTTCCGGAAGGGCTCTCCTTAGTTGTTAATTGTGCTTCAAACCACCAATTTGAACTCTAACTTTAATATGCCCAGAAGTACCATCGGCAGAAGTATCACCAATTTTCTTTCATTCCTTTGTATCTCACTTCGTCCTCGATGTCTTCCATAACCGACGATTCGAATCCCATTTAAATCTAGGTTTCTACTCAGTGATGATGTCAAGTAATGCAAATTACATGTAAAAACAAAGTAATAACAAGTTTCCTCTCTTCTTTTTTCAATGAGAGAAAACGGTTTCAGTGACTGACCCAATTTCTATTTTTCTGAAAATAATTTTTGTTTCCTTGCTCGAATAGACCTCGCTCGGGAGAAAGAGGTTATTAAACCACATCAAAAATAATGAGTTGCACGCGTATGTATCCTCGTTCACGAGCGCACCTAGGCGTGAAGAAGCTGTATGTATATAAGGGCGCCACACGATGTAGCCGATTTTATGTCCGTTTTATATGCAAATGAGCAGAGCCGTCAATTTGAAGTAGGCTTCAAAAACAACCTATAAGTGATCAGACCCTTAATAGGCTGAGCCAATGCAGTTTCTCTTTGCCTATGGCCATTCCCATTTATTTACCCTTTAAATATTTATAAAGGAATTATTGAAATAGTGGAAGATTAAGCCTACATAAACCCTCCGTTTTCTTCCTTATCGGCATTTTGTTTTAACTAGATTCGCTGGAGCTTGGTTATTGGGGCTCAATAGGCCCTATTTTCCTGAGACAGGAATTAATTTAAATTCAGAAAAAAACACTGGGCTAACCAACAAGGAAAATTTGACAAGGGTAAGTAAAAAAGAATGGAGGCCTGAATGGATTATCATATACCCAATACGAACAAGTTCGTAAGAACCGGATCTGTTTGCGACTCTGCCTTCGACAAGACTTCCCGGCTCCTCGATGTAGTTCATGGGGGAGTAGGGATAGGGGGTGAGGGTGTACAGGGAGGGATATATGAACTGCATAGTTTGCACGAGTTAAATCTTGTGGAACTCAATTGAATCAAACACGAAGAAATAAGTTTCAAATACACCGTAAGGACGAGACGATCTCCGATTTGATTGAGAAATTAGGCTTTACGGCATCCTCTATATCTTCCAATTCCAAGCACTCAGCTTAGCACAAACTCTCTCTCTCTCTCTCTCTCTCTTTTTTTCTCTCTCTCACCCACACACACACACACATACACACACTGTCTCATACACAGAAACACTCACTCTCTCACAAACCAACACTTTATCTCCCTCACATACTCTCTCACATACCCACACCTTATCTCCCACCCGCACTCTCTCCCTTACACACTATATCTCACATAAATCACGCACTTTCTCACGCAAGCCCCCAACTCTTTCCCCACCCTCTTTTTCTCTCACGCGAACACAAACTCTCTCGCTTTTTCACACACATTCTCTCTCTCGCATACACATACACTTTCCCTCTCACGCACAAAAAACTCTCTCGCTCACACACACACGCACACACATTCTATCTCTCACACTCTCTCTCACACAAACGCTATCTTTCTCACACACACTCAGATACTCTCTCTCTCTCTCACACACTATCTCAGATACACATATTGTCTCAGCGTGTTTTATGTATGTGTCTCATTTAAACAATCCAATTCCTAACATAACACGACCTTACTTATCTATGCTGTCGCTATGGGATCTTCTGTTATTTCCGATTCCGGATAGTTTCAGGGGAGTTCGCCTCCCCTCTACACACAAACCAGAGCTCTTAAACCTTTCTCTTCCGTAGCTACTTTACCTTCATTCTACACTTTTTCTTATTCTTAAGCTCTGCCAAACATTTCTGATGGTGGAGATGCCGGATCGTTTTTTTCTTCATTCTTTTGTCAATAGTAATGAATATCACGAAAGGGGACAAACACTTATTTACACATGTTTCACTTGAAATCATGCCTTTTCTATTATTTCTGAACTACGTGCTTGAAATAGTAAAAGAATTTTTAAATTTAATTTGAGTAAAGGGAAGAACAACGAAAGCAAAGGAAGAAGAAAGAAGTCCACTTTAATATTGCCCTAATCCATCGTTTTTTCTGTCATCGCATTCTTCCTATCTACTTTGTGTTGGTCTCTACACTATCAACAAAATAAGAGAATGAAGTTTTCAAGTTTCTAAGTTTTTGAGTCTGAAATTTAAAATTTCTGACTAGTCAGCATTTTTCAAGTTTCTGAGCCCTCCGAGGTTTTTGAGTTTCTGAATCGTCCTAATTTTTCAAATTTCTAAAGCGTCCGAAGTTTCCGAGTGCACCTAGGTTTCTAAGTTTCTGAGTCGTCCAAATTTTCCAATTTTCTAAGTCTTTAGAAGTTTACAAATCGTCCTAAGTTTCGAAGTTTCTGAGTCGTTCTAAGGTTTCAAATTAATGAGTCGTTCGAAGTTTGGAAGTTTCTGAGTAATCATCATTTTCCAAGTTTCTGAGTCATCCCAAGTTTTTACTTTATAAGTTTCTGAGTTTTCACCTTTCTAAGTTTCTAAGTCGTCCTATGTTTCTAAGTTAGTATGACTGCAGTATCCAAGGTTCAAATTCGTATGCTAAGGCTCGTGCAACACTCCTTAACATGTTAAACATAGAGGCAGATTGTGAAGATGTAGTTTGTTTCCTTTCATACCGGCCTCCCACCGTAATTACTTGCTTTTATTGAATTAAATTTCAGTGTCTCCTCGCTGTTACAATCTCTCCTTAGTTAGCATTTTTTCATGCCTGACACAACCAAGTTTCCCTATTTACAATAGAATTCGTTCGCTAATTAAATAAACCTTGAAGCATTTGGTGAAAATGAATGTAATTTTCATGATCTTAGCACAAAATAACAGTAGAGAATGACTTTTGCGTCGAATTAGCACGTTGAAATCTGAAATTCGTTGAAGAGTGATCTTTAAAAGAAAGAATTAAAAATTAATAAATAAATTATTGTCAGACTGAATTTATTGAAACATCTCAATAAGTAGAATTTGTTTTCAACCGATAGACTTTTATGAAGTAAGAAGCCAAAGCCTGAAACCACAAACCTTTAGACATTTTATAAAATTATTTAAGGTATAACCATAGTGAGGGCCTCTTGCCCGCCACTTTGCTCCATATGATCATGCCATGGAATTCCCTGTGTAATGTTCTTTCTAAAATGGGTAGTAAAGGACCAGAATTGATGTTTTGTAGCAATTCTTGTTTGGAAGCAAATCGATTTGCAATTACAAACCTGGTGATTCTACGACCGTCCCTGTCTGTCAACACCTTCTTCCGTCCGCAATTCTTGCGAGAGTTTCTCGTATTTTGGGAATTCTACCATTGTTTGTAAATCCGGATGACCATACTCGTTGAAACACTGCCAAATTCCGCCACCTCCTTCACAAGATGAACTTTGGCCCGGCCAAATGCAATCACACCTTTTTGACATTCCATGACGTCGCTTTTCCGGCGCATTTTAAATAGAACTGATTTTCTATCTACAGATCTCCACACCGGCTGCAACACAAATAAAGCCTAACTAACATTTAGACGTAAACTAAGCTACGCTTTTCGGCTGCCTAAGGTTTCTAAACACAGCAGATGTTAAATTATGTTTTTTCTCCCTAGGTGACTAACTTTTTGTCCAGTGAGCTTATTTAATAACCTTTCATTATATTTAAGTTCCTTGAATTTGAACAAATTAATAATAATGTATTCTTGCAAGAAAATATAAACGTAGAATAATCACCATGAATTAAACCAAAGCGACACATTCATTGCGACTTAAAAGCAAACTACTCCTAGTAAACTAGTTCTTTCAATGAACGAAAACGGTGTTCCTCAATTGTGCGTTCTCTCATACAAACAGATTCACTCTTTAGTTCACGGTCTGCAACTTAATCTCACTTGAGGACCTTCGTTCATTCTTTTCACTTATTAAAAGTTATTCTTCATCTCGAAATTTCCCTTATAACACTTTATCAATTTAAGGTAAATGTTTTCTCTACACCTGAGGAAAATAATGCAGAATGACCGGTATAAATGTTTATAAATTTTAGGGTTATATTCTATTAAGCTTAAAAACTTGGAGAGGCGCATATAGAGGCGGACGCTACGGTATGATAGATGACCAGGATTCCACAAGTGGACGGAAGACGTCTTTAGAGAAATTGGTCTTTGCCAGCTCGATCGCTGTCCACTATTTTCTGATAGTCGTACAGAGTGCTTCGAAAGTTTTGCCACCTCTATAATCATTGTTTTAGTTTTCTATTTCAGATGACACAAGCTCCAACAGTTTGGAAGAGAGACTGATTGCAAGGGTATTCGCAAATGATTGTGTTCATTCTGACAAGCGCATGGAGGATGTGCAACCTAACTTCACTGCAAGTTTCAACCAGCAGACACCCCCTTCGAAAACGAAAACACTGCGTGGAAACTTGCAGTCTCTGACACAAATAATTAAGGTGACAAGACTTTCGGACCACCCTGTATGTACCGTAGGTGCGAATAGACCTGGCTACTACATCCTATAAATAAAGGATTGGGTTCATGTCTGGTTAAAGTGGTGAGCACAACATTCCTCGGAACTCTCCAGAATTGTCCACTAACCCATCCTGGTCAACTTGGCCCCGAGGACAGGATATATTATCCTAATTGTTGTGGTGCATAAATTAGATGAATGGATATTAAATAGTAACAAAACAGTGGAAATTAGTGGTAAAGATGTTAGATAGAAATTGATACAGATCTGGTAATTTTTATTACGGAAAGGTACTAAGCAGATAACCACCATTACCTTTACATATTGCTTTCCCATAAGTTTAGGCACTTCTGTTTATTAGGTTGTAGCCAAAATTTGTGTTTTTAGAAGATATTATAAAAGATTGTATTCAAATTAATCAAAGTTTTAGTAATGATTAGGTTTCTCAAACTCTAGTAATTCACGGGGCTTTTTAAAGCTAACAATGGTTCAGCTATTTACAACTAGTCATACCTAGGCCTTTTGTAACCTAGAAAAATGGTGTCCTGGTTTAACATTGCCCTTAAGCAATCCGATTAACTTATACTTGTCATTAGAAAATCACCTAAATGTCAAAGTTTACTTTGATATGAAGACCGCTTGACGTCATGGAAATGACGGTAAAGCGGCAAAAACCTAAGCTAAATATTGAACAATTGCAACGTTCTAATGAAGCTCTTGAACAAAATTGTCCTTCATTGGCCAACGGAAGATTGACCTCCTTCCTGACAACGCATGCGTAGACTTTGACACGTTTGACCCAATAAAATAATATTGGGTATTGTTTTAAATTTCTTCCTTTTCCTCGCATCTGTTGCCATCCAATTACTACATATTTACATGATTTATTAGAAGAACACCAAACTGTCAAAGTCTATTTTGATATGAAGACCACTGGACAACATGGAAATGACGATAAAGGTGGCAAAAACGAGGGTAATTCCTTCATTAGCGAACCATTAAAATAAATCAGTATCTGCCTTTGTCTAACGGTTAGTTCTTATTTAAACCTATTGGATGAGAGCTTTAATCTCCCAATCACTAATAAACCATATATATATATATATATATATATATATATATATATATATAATTACGTAAAAGGCCATGTTGTATGCAGGTTCTATTGAAGTCGACAGTTGTGGCAGCTTTATTAATTTTAACTTGTATATTCTTAACATTTCTTACAAGTTTTTTAACGGGGTCTTCGAGGCGAGAAAAAACATCCGCAAACGATATTCTTTATTCCTAGACGTCTTTCGACCATGTTAGGTCATCTTCAGGGAATGAACAGAAATGGAATTATTCAAAAATTTTGCCCGAAATCGAAAACAATTCATGAGGGAAGATTCGAATATAAAATAAATATGCTCTCACTCGTCCTAATACATGTATAGATAGAGCCCTACATTTTCGACCTAATTAGATGTAAAAAAAACCACACACATGTGCCCCGTGCACAAATACACATGCAAAAATGGAGGGGGTTTTAAGTTAGTAGTTTCAACTTAACTTTTAAGTAGGAACTTATCCTTTTTAACTTCGTTTTTAGAGTCCCAGGATTTTGGGCCGAGGCGGTTTTGTGTCCTTGTAGCCTTTCCTAGTGAACTCCATCTCTTCTTTTGTTCCTCTCTTCACCTCAGTAATCCAAGACTCTTGTGATACTGCAGAGTTTTATTTTTTTGTAGGTGGCATGAAATAAATTCAAAAGGAAAGGACTCTACATATTCGGTCCATTCGCTGTGCGAGGATAGGGAGAATTGAACTACTCCCTTCGGGACCGTCGGTCCTCATTCGGAATTTCTGTAAAGGATAAACGTTTTCGGTCACGGTCCTTCTAACTGGACCGACCGAGAAAAGCCATTAGGGAACAAGGATAAAGTGTAGCTAGAATTACATTAAAAATAGACGAGCAACGGGGGCAGCTCCATCTAAATGCTTTTCGAAGCGCAGTTCATGTAAAACTGGTTGTATTAGGGGAGGTGAAAATATAGATGTCAAGTGGAGATCAACAATATATCGAGTAGATATCAAATAGACAACGACTAGCAATCAGGTAGAAATATAGGAGAGATCAATAAGATCTAAAGTAGACATCAAGTTAATATCTGGTAGACACCAAATAGACATTATCTTCAAATGAGCGTGATTCTGCATTAGTCTTCAAACACGTGTGTTTCTCCTTTAGTCTCCGAACGAGCGTTTTTTTTTTTCCTTAGTCTCTCAACGAGTTTGATTCTTCATTAGTCATAGAATGACAGTAATTATCCATTAGTCTTCGAACGAGCGTGATTCTCCATTAGTCATCGAACGAGCGTGATTCTCCATTAGTCATCGAACGAGCGAGATTCCACATTAGTCATCGAACGAGCATGATTCTTCATTTGTCTTCGAATGAGCGACATTCTCTGATATTCATTGAATGAGACTGATTATCCATTATTTAACAAACGAGCGTAATTCTGTATTAGGATTAGACGAGCGTAATTTTCCATTATTTTTCCTAAAGAGCATGATTTTCCATTAGTCTTCAAACAGGTTTCATGCTTCTTTAGTAATAGAACGAGTGTAATTCTCCATTTGCCTTCGAATGAACGTGATTCACTATTAGTCTTCAAACGAGGCAGATTTACTATTAGTTATCGAACCTACATAATTCTCTACTATTCGTCTAAAGAGCGTAATTCTCCATTAGTCTTCCAACGAGCATGATTTCCCATTAATCTCGAATGAGCTTGATTCTCGATTAGTCTACGAAGGAGCAAGATTATCCATTAGTCATAGAACGAGCGTAATTCTACATTAGTCTTCGAAAGAGCGTGATTCTCCAATAGTCCTCTAACAAGGATGATTTTAAGTAGTCTTAGCACGAGCGCGATTTTCCATTACGGTTTAAATTATCGTGATTCTCCCTAGTCTTCGAACGAGCGTGATTCTCCTTTTAGACTTCGAACGAACCGTATGCTTCTTTAGTCTTCGAAAAATCACGAAGATTCTGAAAGACTGATTAGATAACCATTTGATTAATTATGGTCTTTTTCTTTTGTCTAAATATTAATTGACTAGAAAATGAAAGGTATATTGCAAGATTTCCTGCAATCTCTATTTCAAGGCCTTTATCCTTAGAATGACCAACAACTCATCCTTTAAATTTATGTATTTCATGGAGATTACCCTTTATATGCAGGTTCTACGTGAAACATAAAAATATATAGACATATAAAACAAATCTTAGTAATAAATTTAAAATATATCTTTTTATTTTGTAATTTTCTCTTCAGGTTTTCACTTAATAGGATGAATCCGTTGTAATTTACTCTACCTCAGCGAAGTGATTGCATTCATTTAAACTTTGCCATAGCCGGTTCCAAGCCCAACTGAAGGATGTCGAAAATTCAGCCCTGAAACTAAAGACCAGAAGAAATATAATAAAATTAAAAAAAGATTCAAAGAAGGAGATATCTTTTCATCAGAGTTATTCTTCTCTCCTTTCTAATTCTCATATTTGTTTCCCCGCTATCTTTTTTCCCCCTTGTGGCACCCTGTATGCCTATTTTACCCTTTATTATGTCTAATGTCATAATTTCTGATGGTTCCTGTAATACCAATTTGAAGTTTTCTTAGATTTGTTTCCTAAAGTTTTATAAAAATAACTCATTTCTAGATCTAAATACTAAAATCAGCAATCCATTTAAGGGAACCACTCTGTTGAAGAATGGTCCAACACTGAACATCAAGTTCCATTAATTATGAGGACAAGAGGACCTACAACCGTTAAAAACTCTAATCAAATTCAGGAGATATGAATGTTTTCCATAGTTTTCCAGTTTGTTTCCTTCTCCGATTTAATTTCTAAATAATTTAGTATTTCCAACGTTTACCACATTCATTCCAAACTTATTAGCAAAAACGTTAACGGTATTTTTTGGATTTGGCTTTAGCATTTTTAAGAAATGAAAGATATATTTAATTGTTACTTATAATTAGGTCCAGAGTTAAATGGTATATCCACAATAAGAAAACGGCTTCCTTCAAATCATATTGGCGCTACAGTCCCACGCTATATTTTTTTTTTTTGCTCACCTCAAACGTAAGGCTAAATCTTCATGTAGGGACCATAGACTTTCTACGGCAAAAATATTAAACATTGAAAACTATCAGAAATTCGATAGTTTAATACAGCCTTTTATATACAGGTTTATATTTGTATTAGGATGAAAGGAAGTGCATAAATGATTTTATATCTCATTTTGAGAACGTCTTTTTATTAACAAGTGCAGGATTAGTTTCGGGACATCAAATATCATCCTTCAGCTGTACAATGACTGATAAATATTACCATAACTTATTCCTTATATTCCTGTATTTGTATAAGTAATGTGTTAAGGTAAAAATAATTTCAGTCTTTGTACATCTCAAGGAAGGAGCGTGATGCTCCGAAACCTGCCTTCGAACAACTTGTGAATAACAAAGTTGTTCTTTCTCAAAGTTTATGTTTTTAGTCCTGTGCACTAAGAAGAGCTTAATTCTTTGTTATTCGGCTCATGCTCAGAAAATAATTGTCTCTAGAACGATAAAACACAAGAGTTCTTTCGTGGAAAAGACCAGAATATACACAAACGTATAGGAAAAATCATTAAATTTTAACCACTAACCAATGCATTATGAATATTTATGTGCAGCTAATAGTCTGCAGCTTATTTTTATAGGGTAGGGGTGAATATGGTTCAAGGTTTTTTAAACGATCTGTAGCTAAATACAAAACAATATCAAATAAATTTGCTCGTAAAAGGTTATATTTTAATAAAAGGTAGCCCCTTTTTGTAAAATTTAAATAATTAGCCAATATTTAAGTTATAAATCCATTATTATAAGGGCGTTGAAGAAGAAAAAAGAAGCTTAATTGAAATAAGTGTCTAATTGGGCGAAAAAATCAAGAAAACTTTCGGTCTAATAAAATATTTTTACTGAGCTATTAAAAATTTATTCCTCTTTATTTGTCCATTTCAAATATATCTTCCTTTATTTATTTATATTTATTTTATCTATTCTGACTACGCAAACTCAGGTATTAATAACATTTAAATTGTTTGAAATTGAGCATCAAAATAATAATAACTTCTCTAATGAGAGATTAGCGGAGAATAGATAGATTAGTAGTAACGAATTGAAAAATTATGAACTTTAACATGTAATAGAAAATTCAATAGCATTCACTTATTAATTTAATTTCAAATGAGAGCGTTTGCAATTATGAGCTAATAATTTTATGAAAGGGGGAAAACGAAATTAAAACAGTTTAATAAAAGGATAGTTGACGTTTGAACAGGTAAATTAATATGATTTAATTTGATAAGGTTTTTACCACTGATCTTCAAACGTTTTTAAACCTTTAATTTTTTACTGTGAAACCTACTTTTTAAAGTGAGATCGAAACAACTCATTTTAGCATGAGGAAAGCGTCGAGAAGTTGATAAGAATGGAAATTCCATCCGGTAATTTAACACATCCAATTTGTCTTAACTTCTGTGTGGTGCAGCCAACGACTGCTGGCGACATATGGTAACTTGACACTACGCGAGTCTTTTTAGTGCAACTGAGAGGAAATGAGAGATATATATGTTTTCATCGCCTTGCCACTCACTGCCACCCTTGCTCCACGCCATGTGCCACTTTCCCCGTCAACCTACGAACTCTCCATTCAAGAATGCTGCAGCCATTTGACCTGAGAAATTAAGAAGAATTCCTACCTGATATGGTCAATAATAAATAATATATTACACCAGGTAATGGCTCCGTTACAAAGATTAAAAAGGAACTCTAAACTAAATTACCCCCTTTTAAAATATCACGTTGCTTAGATTTAGAGTTATAGAAGAAGATATATAAAAATAAAAAGACCAGAAGTGAACAGAGAAACAGAATATCATACCAGAATGTTTGTGAGATGTCCATAAAGTTGTGAAAGTAGATTAATTGACATTATTTGCATGGTTATAATGCGATATTAGATGCTTGGAGAAGGATACCTCGTAACTTTTTCTCTCATCCTTTAACAATCAAAGCAGATCCCATGTGGGGGATTAGGACTAGAAGGACACGCGATTTTTTTTATCCAAGCTACCGGATCGTGGTACATATACAATCCTATCATCTGCCAGAATCGTGTGCATTAAGTCCTAAGCGTAGCATGAATTCAAGTCTCATAAAATAGGCCATTCTGGAAATAATAACTACCTATAACGTTGACATAAATTGTTTTGAGAGAAATTTGTGCCTACCTAATTTTCGTATTATATAAAAATCAAGCACAAATGACTGAAAAAATTCAAATTTAACGAAATAAATTATTTACATTCCAATTTAGTGAGGCGTAAGATTTTATAGCATTTTCCTCGACCTTTTTCTAAACTTGAATTCACTCACATAGACAAACGCGTACACACATACACAACTTAAAGCTATTCAAGAATAGATCTTTGTGATTGCTTCGAAGTTAAAGAATAAGATTTGCTTCTATCTGTCTCGTTGTTTGAGTGTAGTGAAGTTATATTGGCATATTTGAACAATATTTGCTAGTATTGTAGTGAAATCTATATTGAATACGGCACAACAATGGGATACACAAATATATACACACACGACTAAGTACTTTGGGTTATATTAATACCTCTATATGTCTTGCGTAAATACCTGTATTTTAATGCATCTACCTACTTATCACTTAAGGCTCATATGCCTATTTTAAATTAGACTTCCAACACACTGACAGACACCTATTTTATGCCAGTTTGTGCAGCAATGGATGAATATTCATAGCTCGATGGCGAACAATCCGAGCTTGGGGCAGGGGGTGTAAACCCTACCCATTACCCCATATTTCCTGGACTGGTTAAGTAGGCCCCACCCCTAATTTTGGAGGACTCTCAAACGCCCACAGATATGGACTATTCTCCCGCTGTCAATAGTTGATAGGGGGATTTCGCACACATTCCCAGAATCTCCCTGGTTCTCATGGAGACAGGTGACAATTGCAGTGGGATTATGATAATAAAAATCTGGGTTAAGGGCGAACACGCGTTAACCAGGGATAAAGGAGCTCTCAGTATTGAAATGTGGGCGGATACAAATCCTTCAGAGGCGCGACGAGCTGGCTGCCCATTAACGGATACCCTGAAACTCGCTCAAGCAGGAGGAAGTAGCTTCACACACATTATCAAGCATTTAGCCACCGAAAACACACCACTTATATCCACATCCTCCAGAAAAGGTACCATAGGGGATTAAAAATAATATACTTCCCCCCCCCCATCCCCCGGAGAATACCTGCCCCTGTTGCTTCGAGCTTGCCAACAATTGTCCTTCTGATCTTTATGTAAATTTCCTCATCCATTCAGAGAATGTAACCACGATACAAGGAAAGGATGGCACCCACATTCCACCCACGTAATCGAGGAGATCTCTAATCCAATAAGAGCTCCTCCCCCTCCCCCCGCTTAACAATAGTATTAAAAATAATAAAATATAATTAAAACGACCAAATGGAGCATCGGCGCTAGAAATGGTGAAGTTGGGCGAATAAAGAAAAACCCGAGTAACCAGAATAAGAGACTACCCAGACACCCTCGAGATGGAGAAGTAGCGCAACTCTCCTGAAAATTATTCAGTTCCATGAGGGCGGAAGGTAGGTCTCTTAGCGTGGCCCAGCACTTCAGCCATCATTAATGGGGGAGGAGGGGCACGTCATAAGTCCCAGGAACCGTTTTGTAGCAAGGTCACCGGGTCTCAATTCTACGAACTTCAGTTTTCCTGCGAGGTGTGAACAAATACACTGACTTCGAGATGGTAATGGAAGAAGTAATAACAATAGTATTATTAGTAGTACCAATGTTATCAGTAATAAAAATAGTAGAGTAGAAATAGTTTTAGTATTAGTACTAATAACAACGATATTAACACCAATATTAGAATTAATAACAATAGTATTAGTAGTGGTAACAATATTATTTCTAGCAATATTAGTAGGGTAAAAATATTTGTAGTATTATTAGGTTTAGCACTGATCGCACTACCAATAGTAGATTCATTATTAATAGTATCAACAGTGGTAGCAATAGAATTAATAGCAAAATTATAATTATATTAATACCAGGCACTGGCGTCACCACTCCACCCTACAAGGGGAGCTTGCGCTTCGCTACTAAGATTAAAATCTATAATCTAAGATAAAGCAGCCATAGTTAAAAATTTATAAATTTTTTCAACTTTTCGAATTATAATAGATTTAAAAAGGAACTCTAAACTAAATTTTCCCCCCTTTCAAAATATCACTTTGCTAAAATATAGTTATAGAAGGTATATACATTTTTTTTTATGAACTTCACCATTTGTAATTCTTTGAGTTTTAAAAAGTTGACAAAATTTCGATACTTACAGTTATTTCTGAACTTCATCATTTTGTTTTTTGATATTATAAAAGAATTATTAGAAATAACTTTAATAAAAAACACAAGTCATAACCAAACTAAGATGAAATTATTATTTAAATACTTGAAAAAATCCCCTTCTCAAATTATAGTTAGTGATGATTACTATTATATGTAGCAATAGGATTATTAGCAATATTAGTGATAATTATAAATAGTTTTAGTATTAGTAGTGTTAGTATTATTATTAGTCACAATAATCAAATTAAAGTCAATATTATTTTTAGTGGTAGCAATGGCAGAATTAATAGTATTAGTAGTAATAATAATATTAATAAAAGTAGTAGTATTAATATTAGTAGCTCTTATCATCGAAACAGTTTTGACATTTTGGAAAAGTGGATGGTTCAGAAGAGTTTCGCCCCGCGCAGTGTTGAGGGCGAGTTGTTTCCCCTTTGCACAATTTCCCTTCCATTTACTTCACCCCTCCCTTCAAAAATACCTCCCTATTCAGTTTTCCTTCGTAGATGCCCTCGTTGTTAGTCGCTGTGTTCTTTTTAAGATATGATTAAAATGACCGATCTTGATACTCTTTTAATAAGGTCACACCAGCGATTCCCTCGTTGGTTTTCGACTGTTCGAATTAAAATGATAGCGTGAAGTCTCGGTGTTCGTGTGGCCTGGCTGGAGGTTTCCAGCCGATGGGTAACTCTCGTTTTGACCCTCGAAACGAATACAAATTTCCTCGAATCGCCATTGAGGATATACTCTCTCTCTCTCTCTGTCTTTCCTTTTCTCTCTCTCTCTCTCTCTCTCTCTCTCTCTCTCTCTCTCTATCTATCTATCTATATTTCTCTCTCTCTCTCTCTCTCTATCTATCTATATTTTTCTCTCTATCTCTCTCATTTACTCTTTCTCTATATCTCTCCCTTTCTCTCTCTCTCTCTCTCTCTCTCTCTCTCTCTTACACACTCTCTCCTACTCTCTTTCTCTCATTCTTTCACTATATCTCTCTCACACACTCACTCACTTTCTCTCTTTATCTCACTCCCTCTCACACACACTATCTCACTCTCTCCCTCACGTACAGTATCTGCGGTAGTTGGAACGCACTTCCAGTGGAAGTTGTCAACAGTAAATCTGTTGGCCAGTTCAAGTCAAGACTAGACAGGGTCTTGAAAAGTGGCCGTTTAAGGACATAAAGCATTTGAGCAGAGATGTGCCCACTCGACTGCTAGTCCAAAGGTAGCCTCTTTTAATGGACCGTAATGTTTTCTAAGCTACTTTATTTCCTTGTTACTCATTGTTACTCTCCCCTTCCCCCCTCTTTTTCTCCCCTGTTACTCTCCCTTTCTCCCCCTCCCTCCCACCCTCTCTCTTTCTCCCTGCACTGCTTCCGGCTGATTTCCGCCCTATTTCTGACCGGGCAATTCTGTCAAATCAGCGACCCCAAGTGACGCGAAATAAATCCCATCCAGTCCACTTCAATCCGGGCTAATCCGATATTGGATATTTCTTTTTCGTTTGTTCTTTGCTTCGAAATTTAGGTTTGAGCTCCTAATCTGGAGTCAATCCTCGGAAGGAAGGGGTATAGCAGGGGTCTCTCAATTATAGGTCTTATCCAAGGTCAGGACCGTCTTCTAATTTTCTTCAAAATAGGGGAGGGATAATCTGAAGCTAGGTGTCGTCGCTCTCCCAAATGAAGGGAAGAGTATTCAACGAACGTGCGAAACGACCAATTGGAATAAATATACTGTTGACCAATTAGTCAAGTCACAGTTTATATTAATTGCCTTAGGATAAAACAATTTAATATATTATTTTGTTATATATATATATATATATATATATATATATATATATATATATATATATATATATATATGCAATAAAGCACACAGGGAAAATTAATACGAGGATTCCAAGTACTTTCGAACTTTATTTCGAGTTCTTTATCAACGAGTAACAAAAGTATTGAAAATTGTAATATTTATATGGATGATACAGAAAAGAGGGAACGCCCACAATAAAGCAAAAACCAATCAACAAAATGAATCAACTAAGATAATTAAATTAGGTAAATTCAAAAGACCTAAGGTTGATAAGAGGATTAAAATACCGCATAAACAATTGAAGAGGGAGAAAATCTGATCGCAAGATTAACCTCAGAGGTCAGGATTAAAAAACCAAGGTAGAATAAGTACAAATGTTCTAAAGACTTGACTCAAATGAAAATATATACAGACATAAACATAAGGCTACATAGATGCACAAAAAAATAAAATTAAATAGTTTATTAAGATTAATATAAATATTTAGTCTCAAATTAAAAGTTTCGACAGTGCATTGTGAATATAATTGAAAGAATAACCATCTAGTTCATATAGGCCCGGACTTGAATTAAAATTTGGAATTTACTAATAAAGTTCGATTCTTTGATATTTCGTAAAATTTTATGGTTATTATGACATGATTTTAGCAGAATTCCAATCATATTGTGATTAAAATATGACATACTCGTATGAACATAAAGTGAGCTGCTTTCCTTCCGACGACGGACATTATATTTATGCTGAGAAATTCGTTATTTTAAACATTTACCTGATGGGCTAAATTAATATTTAGAGCAATCGATACATTTTAAGCAATATACACTACCAATACGGGAAGGGGTGTTCTTGACTAATAGTTTAGAGATAGTATTATTATAGTTAAATACTACACAAATGCCTAGAGATTTTAAAATATGAGGGAGAGAAGAAAAGGATGGATTTAAAGGAAGTAAAAGAGTATCCTTGTTATTAAAAGGCACGCGAGTTTCAGAACGATAAAAAGACTTTTTTAGGAAACTGAAGGCATTTATCAAGGAAAGGAATAGGATAGCAAAGTTTATGGCCGATTTTAAAAAATTTTTGAAACTTCACAGTCAAAGAATTCAGGATTAACCACACGAAGTAGAGGGAGAAACATTGGTTTCTGTTAGACAGAGAATTTGAAACGAGAAGGCGTGCGGTGTATTAATAAATCAAGGAAAGGAATACCTCCATTCTGTTCTATTTCAATGGTAAATTTGATGGAAAGTACAAGGGAATTAAGTTTGTCCTAAAAAAGAAAAATATTTTCAGAACTGGGCCAGAAGTAAAGGATATCATCAATATAGCAAAACCAGATTATAGGAATATCTACAATAGAGGGAAGGAAAACCGTTTCAAAAAATTCCATATATAAGTTAGATAAAACGGGGGATAAGCAATTACCCATAGATGAACCAAATTTTTGGCGAAAGAATTTACCATTGAAAGTAAATGCACAGTTTTTGGTACAGAGGTAGATAGATAAGTTCTAAGAATAAATTACGGGGTTAAGATAATTCACCGTTACACAATTTATGTTTAAGAAACTGGAATAGATCATGAACCGGATCTTTATTGAAATATGAGGAAACGTGAAAGCTAACAAGAGTGAAGTCTAATGGGTAAAGGATGGTATTAATTTTTTCCATAAGCTAAGAACAATTAACTAAATGGGAATCTGAAATGCACCCTACAAGAGGGATAAGAAAAGATGTTAGCCATTTTGACAAAAAAAAAGAGACAAAGCCTACAGAACTGACAATGGGGCGAAAGGATTATTAGGTTTGTGCGTCTCCTCAAGGCCATAAAGATAAGGAAGAGAGGCATTCCTAGATTTAAATTTAGAAATTAAGTCTAGATAATGATTAAGAATTGAGCGTATACTTTTTATGAATATTACTATTCACTTGTTCTAAAGGGTCTTTATTTAAATGCACATAGGTAGTCATCATTAGTTAATTCGCTCATTTTATCGAAATATGTTCATTTATCTAATATAACTATTGCACCAGATTTATAGGCTTCAGTGATATGAAGAGTAGGATTATATATATATATATATATATATATATATATATATATATATATATATATATATATCATGGTACGGGGAGACTTAATCACTTACTGCAACGCGAACCGTTGAAGGACTGTTCGCAGGGATTAACGACCGACTAGGTGGTCACACTTGAGGCGTTGGCTTTCAAATCCTTAATAATCAAACAGAGTGCATAAATGGTTGGCGAGATTTACTTGAATAGGCAGAAAGTATAGTTTAAGTTTAGTTAAAGATGAAACAACAAAAATATAATTATATTTACACGCATCAAAATAAGAATAATAATAGGCAACGGAAAATTATTTAAATTGAAAGAGTCTTCTGATAATTATTATGAGAAGGGATTCTCAAATGGAATTAATTGATTGATGTAACTAGGATCAGATCAAAAGGGGGAACTTGACAATACCTAATAATGGAGTGGGTTTCATTCTTATGGTTCGAGGACTTCTAGGAAGGTCCTTCTTGCGATGAGGCGAGTGGGAAACGATCCGATGAGTCAAGTGGGGCACGATCAGTATGAGACAGGTGGGGCACAATCCGAATGAGGCAGGTGGGGCACGATCCAAACCAACCTTTCGATGAAGATAGCCAAACTTCAAAGATGATGTTCAAAGGGGAATGTGTTAATTCTAGTAATTCCCCTGAAAGAGGAGTTTTCTTTTCCTTAAAGGTAATCGATGGAGATTTTCTTCACTTCGATTAAACAAAGGGTGATTGTTGTGCAAATTTAAAGGCTTACCGTTCACAAAAGCTACCAATTGACTTGGGTTGAATAACGGCTGAAGAAGGCTGCTGTCTAAAGAACGCTCACGGGATGACACAATAAGAATGTCCTTTAGGTGCAGGCTGGACTCTTCAAACTACAGGATAACCAGAGTATTTGTATCCCCGATTTTGGAGGGGAAGGGGGAGTTTGGAGAAAGGAGTTACAAGCTCCAGACATTTTAATCCGGAGGCGGAATCGATTGATCATTTAGCAACAAGGGCGAGACAGAGCGGTTCTTGCGCACCTTGTCATCGGGGCAGGAAGGAGGGGGGGGAGAGGAGGCTTAGGACGAGTTCGCAGGATTGTGAAATATTTTCCCAACGTTCTTAGGAGTCGAAAATTCAAGAATGATCGAACAGGGAATGACGTCGTCCATTGCCTGATACCATAGCACGTAGTTTTCAATAAATGGGTGGGGGTCAGAGGTTGTTCTTTTACAATATAAATATATATATATATATATATATATATATATATATATATATATATATATATATATATATATACTATGTGGGGCAGGAAGGTTGCCCCAATTTCAAAGGTTAATAAAAAACATACACATGATCATACGAGAAGAAACTTTGTATTTATAATAAGTATATTAAATGCCATTGTGATTCAAATTGTTTTGAAAATTGTATCAATTAAATGATGAATACCAATGTCGATGTGTTTTGAAGTCTTTTGAATGATCACCATAGCCCTTTGAACCATGTCCCGTGGAATTGCATTCATTTTCTCACTTATTTTGCTGCCTTCAGATTTTCTACAGTTGCTGACCGGTGTTGATACCCTCGTGATTTCAGCTGCCCTTATAGAAAGAAAATCACAACGGCTAAATCCAGGGAAAATGGGGGCCACCCAATATTGCCTCGCAGAGAAAAAAGATGACCCGTAAAAAGTCACGGGGACTCCGAGTGAACGCTGAGACGTATGCGATGTGGCACCATCTTGTTGGAACCATAGATCATCCGGATTATGAGCAGCGAGTAACTGGGCGACTTTAAGATGAAAAAACCTTTCGAGGAATTCACAATAACGGTCCGCTGTAAGAGTTAATGTAACACCTTCTTCTTGTAAAAATACGAACCCCACACGCCGAAATAACCCATGACACACCAGATAGTAACTTTCGCACTTAGGATAGGTCGTTTTTGGAGTTCACAAGGGTTTTGGACTGACCAGTATCGAAAGTTCTGTATATTAACCATCCCCGATAAATGGAAGTGTGCTTCATCACTGTAGATCAGTACAGCTGTTGGGAGGATGGTCTGGAGAATGTCCCGAAACAAAGTTATGCGGGTTTCATAATCTCTCTCGCTTAGCTCCTGTACAACCATCATCTTGTAGGGATGCACGTGGGGAGACCTGTGTAAGACTGCAAACACTTTGAACGAACCTGTGTAAGGCAGATGCGTGTTTTTGTGAGGAACGTCTGGGAGATTGCTGTATTGAAGTAGTCAGAGTTGCAACTTTTTCTAGCCCTATAGTGGTCCTCGGACGGCTAGGACTTTTCTTGTTTAAAGTCGATGATATTTTTTCTAAACTTAGAAACCCAGCCACCAATTGTTTTTCCATCCGTTACGGGGACGAAGCGCAAAGTGTCTTTGGTAGGAATGTTGCGTCGTTACGACGGACTCACCATTCTTAAGAAACTCTTCCATAACAAATGCACGATGCTCTCCATTCCAGGCTATGGTGGGTACTACCTGAAACAGAAAATAAATGGCATTTAATATACTTCATAGAAATACGAATTTTTTCTTGTATCTTCATATGTTTATTTTTTATTAACCCTTGAAACCGAGGCAACCTTTCTGCCCCACCCTGTATTTATAAGAAATGTTACACGGAAACAGAGATCTTACAGGAAATAAGCCCGAGTAAAGCCACCAGAAAAAAACACGTAGCCCCGGCAAGGACTCGGATCTCAGACCTCTGTTTATATAGAACAGGGCTCTTACGTTCAGCTAACGGGACCGAAGCCGAAGCAACACTTTTCTTCCCAAATAAACTTTGCTTTCGCATCTCTAAGGCTCACCGCCCCCAAAGGAATCTATGCTTGCATGATGGCATATTTTGAGTCTGCAAGGTGAACCCATCCCATCTTTTTGCACGACCGAAAACTATCGGCCAGTTGTGGTTGGCGTTCAACCTAGCAAGCATCAACCACTTTTAGGCTTTTGCTTTATCTTCCCAATTTTTAAGGTAAAATATGATTTAGACAAAAGTGACGACAATCATTAAACTAATGCAGATTTACGAATCTCAAACCTGATACTGAAACAATAATCTGGAAATTAATTATACTTTTAGTTTCATTCTCAAAATTGACTTCAACCCTGCTAGAGTGCCAGTGTTGAAAGTTTGCAATGATTTATCATGTTACGAATGCTTGATTATATTACAAATAATACTATGAATAAAAATATAACATTTTATTAGGCATGAGAAAATCATAATCTTAAGTGTTATCTGCTCCTAACCATACGAAATATTATTTATCCACATTTATGTATTCGAACTGTAGATTTAAAATGTCACTGAAAAAAGGGAAAATTGCCAAATAGATATCCAGGTGAGAAGGATCTTTCTTATTTTAATGAATGTATTTCTAAATTGAAATTTTAAATAGTTTTTAGTATTACAAAGTCAATTATTTTCAATAATTGTCATCAGTATTTTATTATTACTTATTAAAGATTTTCTGCTGATTGGGAATTTAATTTGAAGAAATTTAGGTTTGAAATTACATTAATCCAAAGTTTTTTACTCTGACATGGTCAATATTGCAAGTAATAGTAATAATAACAACAACGAATATTAAATATTGACGTCCTTTTTACGGCATAAGTACACCGAATCATCACCATTTTCCCTTTAATTAAGAATTTGGAGGGGGTGAGATAATTTAGGCAGATCAATAAGATAAAATTATAAATGATATATAACATTATAATTGACATTGCAGGTTACTAGTAATTACCATAAAAAAGTAATTCACTTTTGATCGCATTTTTAATCCATACTTCTTTCTTTTCCTCTAGGAAACATGAGTACGGACTCTCCTTACAAAATTTCTCCAAATATTCTGTCATGGCACAGCGAGGACCGGATATTAGAGCCTATTTAGTGGCAATAAGAAGAGATGTGAATCATATTGCGTTTTCAAGGTTCGCTACTCGCTGCCACCCTCGCTCATTTGGCGCCAAATGTGCCAGATTAACGGTCAACCTCCATGCCCGTCCTACATGCAAGCTGCAGCTACTTGATTTGACTAAACAAAGAGAATTCCTACATGACTTTTCAAATAAATATAATACATAAGTGAGTGTGATTGTATAACTTACCGATCCATATCTATTTAGCCCTTAGCTTTCTTACCTGATTTTCCCTATTATGATATATGTTAGATCCTGGCCTTACTATCTACTGAAAATAATTGCTTATTACTTGCATATAAAATTAGTCAGGTATATATATGATTAATCAATTTAATTGCAACTAGCATACATATATAATTTAATGAAAGCAAAGTATTTTCTATTTAAAATAAAAATTGAAGCCTAAACTTTTTGAAGTTAGTCGAGTAAACTTTGTGGCACAATGGATTTAAAGAAAGATAAGACCATGTTAGTTTAATAGGCTATATCAATATAATCTTCAAATTTAGAACCAAGGCCTAGGCTACGTACGATGGTCCAATTTTTACTTATATTTTTTTTAATTTTAGGCATGTTAAAGGTAGAATGCTGTTAGATTTTAATTACTTCTTACAATTCACAGTAATTTTTCGTCTTAGCCACCAAAAAAGTATAAGCACATATTAAAATACGAAAAAATAAGATTAATTCGCACGATGAACGCCACAAGGCATAATACGTTCTCGAACGTTTTTAACTGATAAGACAGATTTAAAACTTGTTTCACGCTTGAAAAGTGTATATAATTTTACTAATTTATAATATAATTCAAAGTGACTAACTTTTTTGGTACGTTTAAGTAGTTTCATGTAACGTCACTCTCATAAAATGGGAAAAATTTAATTTAGGGTAAAAGGAAAGTTAAAAATCAGATAAAAATAAAGTTAGGTGTTATTAACTCAAATTTGACATTTCTAGCCAAATTGGGCTTTGAAATGGGCTTAAAAAATCCGCGACAATTTCTTTGAAAAAGGTCGTCTTTGTTCCTGGTCAAAGTGGCGGCAAAAGTTGTGGAAAATTAGCGGTGCGACTTTGCATAGTGCGACTTTCGACTTTGCGACTTCGAAATTCATAGTGCTGCAAAGTCGCAAAATCATAAAGTCTCACCTCCTTGCCACAAGGTCCAGCTCTGGTAGTGAATGAGCTGATGCGAGAATCATTAATGATTAATGGCTGTTAAAGCTAATCCTTGGTTTGAAATGGCGGGTAGCGAGAATCATACCAGCGAATTCTTGATAGCGATAATCCTCGTAGTGAGATGGTTGTTAGCGAGAATTAAGGAAATGGAATGATAGGTAGCGAGAATCATAGTTGTGAAATGGTTGGTAGCGAGAATCATACTAGTGAAAATGTTTTATAGCGAGAACTTAGTAGTCAAACGGTTTGTAGTGAGAATCCTAGTAGTAAAATTGTTGGTAGAAAGAATCCTAGTGGAGAAATGGAAGGTATCGAGAATCATACTAGTGAACTGGTTGTTAGTGAGAATTCTATCAGAGAAATGGATGGTAGTGAGAATACTAGTAGTGATATGACTGGTATAGAGATTCAGAGTTGTGGAATGGCTGGTAGCGAGAATTCTCATAGTGAAACGACTGGTAGGAAGAATCCTAGTAGTGAAATGGCTGTTAGCGAGAATATTTTTAGTGAGATGATAGGTAGAAATAAACATATTTGTATGGTTGGTAGCGAGAATACTGCTATTGAAATGGCTGCTAGCGAAAATATTAGCTGTAAATAGTTGTAGCGAGAATCCTAGAAGTGAAATGTGGGTAGCAAAAATCCTACTAGCGAAATGGTTGTTAGTGAGATACTTAGTAGTTGATTAGGTGGTAACAGGATATCTAGTAGTGAAATGGCTGGTAACGAGAATTTGATCAATGAAATTGTTGGTAGCGCATATACTATTAGTGTATTTGTTGGTAGCTAAAATTATTGTAGTGAAATGCTGGTAGCGAGTATTTAGTTATCAAATGACTGGTTAGCGAGAATCTATGTATGAAATGGTTGATATTGAAAATCCTCTTATGAGATGGCTGGTAGCGAGAATGTTAGTAGTGAAATGTTAGGTAGAGAGTTTCCTAGCGGTGAAATGGTTGGTAGCGAGAATTCTAGAATTTAAATGGTTGGTAACGAAATAATCGCTAGCGACTTTCCAGCGAAGCAAAAGTGTTAAACCATTTAAACCTTTTTAAAACCTTTCATGCGTCAGGAGTACCTACGTATAGTTTAACGTGTTATCCGTATCTTGGATTATTAAGGGTATGGCCAACATTATAAATTTAATACAAATCAGTACTCCACCCGGCGACTTATTAAACTCGAACAACTACAACCAAAACACGAATACAAATCGTTCGTCTAATTACCCCAAAGCAAGAACGAAAAAGAAACCTCACAAATTTACAAACAAATTTACGGTTATATATTTTTAATTTAATTATTTATTTTCTAAAATGACAAAGACCGGTTGAGGCATTTCCTATATTTTTTTGGGGAAAAGGGATGAGTAGTTCATAGTAAAGTCAAAAGGAGTGGCAGTGGTAAGGGAATAAAGCAGACAAATGGTACGTGTAAAACTATATGCATAACATAACATAATAACATAATTTTACGGATGACAAAAGCAAGAAGGGCCTATCAAAGGTCATCCGCATGTGTCCAAACTCACCCACAAAATGCATCCATAGGATTATGTCCGATCATGCATCTACAATATACAATTTAAACAATCCTTAGGATTGTGTCCAATCATGCATCTACAATATACAATTTAAACAATCCTTAGGATTGTGTCCGATCATGTATCTACAATATAAAATTCGAACCATCCACAGGAATGTGTCAAAAAACAAAATGCATCATCAGCAAGACTCGTCAAAATCAAGATCAATCGTAATATACAATAATAAAAAACTGCATCCACAGGAATGAGTCCAGAATACCCTCCGCAAAGTTAACCCCTCCTTCCCATATGATCATCTAATCTGCTTTTAAATACATTCAAGTTTGGACTGTCTACCGTCTCAGATGGCAAACTATTCCACTAATCTACCACTCTATTGGTGAAAAAATATTTCCTAACATCCAACCCGCACCTCTGTTTTTTTAATTTTTAAGTGGTGTCCTCTAGTGCTATTACTACCTTCCAACTCAAATAATTTGCTAAAATAAAACTTATCCATCCCAGAACAGATTTGAAAAAGCTCAATCATATCTCCCCTCACACATCTCTCGAACACGGACCTGGATCGGTTTATGGTTATATGAAGAAGGAGAGGATGTTTCCCGTATCTATTAGTGGAGTGAGGAATGGCAACTACGCCCACTCTCCTCCCACATTTATCCTCCTCCACTCTTTTAGGGTTTCTTGAAAACATATTTCAGAACTAAACGAAGCAGAACAGATGGCGAGATTCAAGGAGAAAGTACTCAAAGCTTAGCTTTCTAACGTCAACTACTAGGTCGTGTTCACTTAACCTTGAATTGTGAGGTGGTGAATGTTTAGTAAGATTGGGGAATATTTCATATTCTTTTTCTCGAAGTAGTTGTGTGCGTTCTCTCAAAAGTCATACCAAACACGTTTCAAAATTCATATCAAATTCATCTCAAAACTTATACTAAGTTCATTTCAAAAATGTTTGCAAAGGCATCTCAAACTCACTAAAATATATTTAAACTTTCGAACAATCAAAAGCATACATACATTTCTATCTACTATGATCTTCTAACTAATTCCATCTAACGGGGAAAATTTTCTTTCAAAAATCAATCGAGGATGACCATCTCTCATCTAAGTGCCATCTTTCCTAATCCTGTCCTGCTTTCGACACATTAAGCTAAAAAATAGAGTTATTCTATTCACCATTTGATCATTACGATCTGTGTTTTTTCCCTTAGCACAGGTTTGTTAGAAATTGTCTAGAAGTAAATAAAGAGGCGGTGTGATAAGTAAGCAATCTAGGTAAGTTTACATGCATAAAGATATAATACAGCGAAGAATGAAGACTAAAAGCAGTCATTATCATGAGTTTGACTCTAATGAACTTCAGTATGTTAGTCTTCATCTCTCCCATGCATCATAACAAAAATAAATTAAAAAATCTTGGGTAAAAAATCTTTTAAAAAGCCATTAATAAATAGTCTGCAATGGGAAATAAAATTATTAAAGGACAACAAAAAAGAAATAAATTATTATTTTACATCATATTAATTCTGCTTATTAAAATTTAAAACTTAACGATTACAGCCCAATTTATAGATGATCTTTCAACTTAAAATTGGATTGGGTCTTATAATCCTATTGGCGAGCCATTGTTTTAAAATAACTTTGCTCCTCGGTATCTTGCTAATAAATGCAGGTTTCAGTCATTATTCTAATTCTCTACATAAAATTATCTTTATTAAATTTTAGGCGACTCCATATTTTATCAGAAAGGTTATTTTTCTTTCAAATTTCTTACTCAGCAATTTAAGCATCATCCGAGTAGAAATGGATTAATTCTTAAATTTTCCACTAAAATGTGATGAGATTTACCAAGAACAAGAGTAGCCTAAAAGGTCAGTATTTATATGGGTTTTACCACGTTAGGTATACATATATGTCGTAGAATAGGCTCCCGGCGATATACCATATATAACTATTCGTTAAGAGAATTTTCTATATTTCGAGTGCGTGGTAATCTGATTGACCGAGGTTAGTTCAAAAAGTAAGGGGGGCCTGGAGAGGCTTATTTAACTTCAATATGCTTAAGAAGTGGAACGGAGCACAAGGATAAATAATATGGCTACCATTAATAAAATAGAGTTTTATTAATTAAACTATCAACAGCACACACAAAAAAAGGTTTACATAAACGGGGATTAAAAATGGGAAAAACGTGTGGATGAAAAGGATCATGGGAATATCTGACTAATGTGAGGATTGAGATTTAGATAGATTTAAAACGGTAAACAAACAAAAAAGGGGAGGAATGGTTAGCTAAACCATTAAATGCACAGGGTTGCGTTGACAAAAGGTTTAATGATTAAAGGTAATGCTCAGCTCACGTAATTACAAAGTTGTTGTGCAGAGGAAGACGATGCTAAGGAATCTTCGGTCCAACTGGCGATTTCCAGCAGAAGGGTTCTTCGGAAGGTTGTCCTTAACGACGGGAGAGGACTGTCTTTGAGGAGGGAGAACAAAGTGGGGCGCGGAAGTACGAGCGATCCTTGTGACAGCAAATCGGAGATGTTCTAGATGAACAATGGAGGTTATTGTTGAAACCAAGCGTTCTCTTGAAGAACGTTATAAAGGGGGGATTTAAATTATCCAGATGTGATGTCTTGGGAACGAGAACCGTTTCTTGACAAACTTGCTTGAAGAACAATGGCTGTTCTAACGTTGTTCTCTTTCTGAAAACATTGAAGCCTTGTTGACTTGGCGTCTCGAAGGCCACGAACCTTTGCACTCAAGGGATATTGTCCTCTTCTCGACAATAAGAGGTTTCAAGGTGCACAAGGGAGACCGGATCGTCTTAATGCCTCGCGAAGATAATCTGGATCTGCTTCAATTGGGAAAAGCTATGGTATGAATAGCCGGAGCCATCTCTATGGCGTAGGGGATAATTGAGTGGGGGAATTCGAGGAAATGTCCTGGTTGCGCCTGGGAAAATACCTTATCTGCACATAAGCCTAATTCAATCTGGCGAGATCGACGTATGGAGGCGAAACGGGGAAGTGAACCTCCTTGATTAAACATTGGCTATGATGGGCGATAACGCGCTTCTGCTTCCTCTCGCAGAAAACACGTGGGTAAGCATGTGTTTTAACATGTGATAGAGACTGAATTAAAGCACCCTAGACCATTCTATCACACTTCTCCATTCCAGGGGAAGTTATCACTTCGAAATAAAGAGAGAAGGGACAACCATAGAGCTCTGTTTTAAAGAATTCACCTTCTTGCGCTGACCGTCCCTTCATGCACATAGCATTACCTCAATACATATGATTATGTTGATCATTTGATTATAGGGTAAACTAACTTTTAATACAAACTTAACCATAGAAGAGACATGGAACATTGAAATATTATAAAATTAGTACATATGGGACAAAAGAATTCATACGTAAATTAATAGGTACAAATATATACACATATGAAAAAAAAATAGAAATTGAGCCACAAAATTCAGACATATACATAAACTAATTATATTACAGGAGAATCTAATTTAAGTCGTACAAGACGGAATATACATACATGGAGAACCTAATCCTACGAATTATAAATTAATCTATACTATTTGGTAACGCATTCCTACTGAGTGCGTCAGCGACCTTATTATCGGAACCTTTTATGTAATTTATCTTAAATTGGTACTCTTGCAACAATAGACTCCAGCATATAATTCGGCCGTTGGAGTGTCGTATATTCCGAATATAGGCCAACGGGCGGTGATCAGTTCCTATCTGAAATTCTTTTCCTATCAAATACATCTTAAACTTGTCAATAACCCAAATAATAGCTAGAGCTTGCTTCTCTATAGTGGCATATCTCTTTTCGCGTGGTAATAACTGGCGACTAGCCTATGCAACTGGATGATTCGTTCCGTCATCCTCATATTGAAGGAGTACTCCTCCAATGCCCTCGTTGCCTCGCGTCGGTCTTAATCCCAAAGGATTTTTCCGGGTTGGACAACGTTAAAATGGGGGCAAAAATGAGCTTACTCTTGAGCTGGTTAAAATGAGGAACAGCGACATCATTCCAACGTAGTCGATCGGGGGAATTCTTTTTTAAAAGGGTGCTGAGGGGCGCCGAAATTGCAGCGAAATTCGGGAAAATCGCCGATAGTAAGAAGCTGATCCTAGGAATGATCTTAATTGCTTCTTAGTATTCAGGAAGGGCATGTCGGCGATTGCCTTAATCTTGTTCCCCTGTAAACCTAGCTGGCTTTGTCCTATTTTAAATCCCAAGTTTTTTATGGTTTTTGTGGGCAAAATGGCATTTGCTGGGGCCAATTGTGAAACCATTTTCGCGCTGTCGCTCCAAGATAGTTAATAGGGTGGTTAAATGATGACTCCATTCACGAGTAGCGACGTAGACGTTATCGAAGTAAAATGAGATATTCGGAAGTCCATCTAACAACCTTCTCATGAGATGGTTATAGTTACTACAAGTGGTCACGAGGCCAAAAGGAAGGCTCTTAAATTGCATTAAACCTTTATCAATTGCAAAGGCGGTATATGCTTTCACATCGGGCCAGAGGGGAATTTGATAATACGCCTTGCACAAATCAAGTTCTGAGATGAACTTGGCGTCTTCAACAAAGGTGGAGGTTTTGATTTACCAACGGGATGGGCTCGGCGTCAAACACAGTTTCCGAATTTAACTTCCAGAAGTCGATGCACATCCGATATGAGCCATCAAGTTTGTTGACCATGACGATTGGGGAACAATAACTAGAGGTGGAAGGTTCTATTATATCTTAACTAATCAAATTATCGACTTCGGCGTTAAAAGCTTGGCGTAAATGAATCGGCATGGGATAGGGTTTTGAACGGACAGGTTCTTAGATCCTTAATTTAATATCATGCTCGAAACTAGTAGTGCATCCATGCTTCTCTAAAATAAAGTCGTCGAACTGACATTAAGGTTCTTTTAGCTGACTCTTTTGATGTGGTGTCAGCTGCGCATTGATATCCACGTCAGAAAGTTCAAAAGACTCGCCTGGCAGGGAAGAAAGAGGGTAATCGGCATCGGGTTGGATGCACACTGTCTGTATGACATTAAGGGACTCCGCGGGGTAATCCTCTTCAAGCGCCGATTTTTCGTCCAGTCCTACGAACGTATCTCCATGGGCACGTCGGTGGTACTTTTTCAACAAGTTGAGGTGGTAGAACTTATTGCCTGCTGGGGTATAAATGAGGTAATCTACCGGTCCTCGTACCTCGGGGACCAAGTACGGACCTTTCCATTGGCTCAGTAATTTATTACTTGCTGTGGGAAGGAGCAGGAGTACTTCATCCCCGGGCTCAAATTTCCGATCTTCCGACCTGACATCAAAATAGATTTTATCTTTTTCCAAATTGACATCGGCATTTTCATAGGCGATGTTTGCGCATTTCTCGAGCCTCTGGCGTAAATCCAAGACATAAGCGTAGGATGACTGGAGTTTTTGATTCAGTTAGGGCTTAATTAGCAACTCTTCTAAAATGCTGAGTGGTCCGCGTACATTACGTCCATAAAGGAGCTCGAACGGGGCGAAGCCTAATGTACGGTGAGGAATTGCTCGATAGGCGAATAGGGTGCTCGGGAGATATCGGGGCCATTCACGGGGCTGCTCGGCACAGATCTTCTTATTAATGGATTTTAAATTTCCATTTAATTTTTCGCACATTTCCTTTGTCTGGGGCTGGAATCGGGTGGTAAAAGGGGGCTTTACCATGAGCAGCTTCCCTACGTACTCCATCAACTCGGAAGTGAATTGCCGTCCTCTGTCTGAGAGTATTTCCTTGGGGACGCCTACCCTTGAAAAGATGGAAATGTGGGGCTCGGCGCACGAAATACTATCGATTCGGCGAAGGGGGACAGCCTCGTGAAAACGGGTAGCAAAGTCAACTAAGGTAAAAATATAGCTGTGCCCTTCGCTCGAAGAGAGGCGGATAGGGCCAACCAGGTCGATGGCCACTCTGGAGAAGGGTTCAGTTAGGACTGGTTCCCTTTGTAAGGGATCAGGTTTAACCCGCCCCTTAGCGGACGTCTTCTGACGAATATCACAAGATCGACAATGCTTTAAGATGTCAGCTGCAGCACCGGCCAATAAAAATATTTAAAAATACACTGCCTCGTTTTAGTATGACAAAAAGGACCGGAAAAGATGCTGTCATGAGCTATTTTGAGCACTATAGGTACATGGGATCGCGGAAGGCATAATACAGTTGTAACAGCGTTATTACTGTCCTCAGCGGATCGGTAAAGTAGACCACCTTGCTCCAGGTACCTTATTACTTTGGGTCCATGGATAGTCTCCGTGTCCTTGTTTTGGGCCTTATACCATAAGGGTGTTAGTGCTTCACACTCCTTTTGTGCGGACCTAAAGTCCTGGTTAAGGCTCTCCGAGAATTCGGACGGTATCGGAGTTCTAAGGGGGGCGGACTCCTGAGCTTCCATCTTAGCTCAGCCTCGAGTAAGGGCAGCCTGGAACACAGGGTCAGAGCTTACTTGAGGGCTCTGTCCTATAAGTACGGAACAAAATTGTATGGGTGCTAAAATGACTTTATCCCAGCCATCATAATACTGACACTGCAGGTAACATCTAACGACGGGGAATCGGTTCGCCCACCTAAGGTAGTCATGTACCAGCGCAAATCTTTTGTGGTTAGCGTCTACTGGGGGAAGGAGCTCGTCGGACACGATGAAACACGTGCACCCTGTGTCCCTGACGAGAGTCGATACACGGCAGCCGTTCACGCTGCCTTCCTCAAATTTTAAAGTTCCCGGGGAACTTTTATCAAAAATAAAATTTACCTTGTGGCCTGACGGAGGGGGAGAAATTGCTGCTTGGGTCTGCGCCACCGGGGGAGCCGGGGTGGCATTAATCTGGTGAACTTGGTGGGCTGGTCTGCTTTTAAGCCTAGAATTTTGGGGGCAATTCCAGCTCATGTGGTTTTCTACACCGTAGGTAAAGCATATGATTGGTCGCTTCGGGAAGAGAGATGGAAGGGAAATCTTACCGGGAGGTTTGGAGTCCCGTTGTTGTTTTGGGGGGAAGAAGTTTTAGGGTTTTATGCGGCCCGGAAACTTAGTCGGCTTTCCTGGAAAGGGGCGCGAATCTTTCATTCTTTCCTGGTAGGGGGATTGGTAAGAATTTCGATTCTCCTTGGGGTATGAATTATGGCCTGCGGCATAGACATCGGCTTCTTGACGAACGCGCGGATCTCCTTCGGAAGAAACGCCAAAAATTGATCCTGCAACTCGAAGTCTGCTAAGGACTCTTAGTTAGGATCAACCTTTGAGGATTCTAACCAAAATTTAAAATTCCTTTGAAGAATGTATCCGAGTTGACGGAACGTCTGTCCGGGTTTAATACGACCTCTTCGAAATTCTTGTTGGTAGAAATCGGGAGTCATATTATGCGCGGCCAATAGCTCAGCTTTTAAGGTGCTGTAGTCAATTGTACACTCAGATGGTAATGATATGAAAATGTCAGGCATTTCACAATATTTTAGGGGAAGTAATCTTACTAAACCTTCGGCCTCCAAATCCAGGTTATTGATTTCGAGGATTTTTTCAAAGTGTGCTAAAAATGCGCGGAAATCCTCGCCATTCCTAAAATTGGGGAGCTTAAGTGTGGAAATTGGGCAAGGCTAAGGAACGTGAAATTACCGATTGGGTTTCATCATGTCGCGAGCCATTTAAAGCTCATGGTGAAGCTTAACTTGTCTTTTCCGTTCCTCTCTTTCTTCTCGTTGGATTTCTCCTTCTCTTTCCCTTTTTTCTCTCAACTTTTCTCTTTCTGTTCGTTGATTCTCTTGAATGTACTCAATTAATTCTCTTCCGGAAAGTCCCAAGTATTCTCCCTGCGCTTTGAGGATTTTAAACTGAGTCATATTTCATATTTGCCCTTGGGGGCGCATCAGTCAACCAACTAAATTCCTTGCGATAAGAATTATGCCTTCTAGAGAATTGGCCTACATAAATATGGGCACTGACCTATTCGTGATCGGTTTCTCGACCTAGATTAACCAAAGACTAAAATAACACAAAAAACACAAACAAATTATTATAACAGTTCCTTGAGCTACTCCAGCTTCTTAAGTTTCAAAAAGGGGATAGCAATCGTTAAAACAAAAGGGAACTATTATACTCTATTCTGATAACGAATGACACTATGCTTCACTAGACTGAGACCAGTGTTTGCAAAGATATAGCGTTAAACCATACACACTTGACACTAAATTTAAATAATATATATATATATATATATATATATATATATATATATATATATATATATATATATATATGTCGTAGAATAGGCTCCCGACGATATACCATATGTAACTATTCGTTCAGGGAATTTTCTATATTTCGAGTGCGTGGTAATAGGATTGACCGAGGTTAGTTCAAAAAGGAGGGGGACAGCTGGAGAGGCTTATTTAACTTCAATATGCTTGAAAAGTGGAACGGAGCACAAGGATAAATAATATGGCTACCATTAATAAAATAGAGTTTTATTAATTAAACTATCAACAACACACAAAATGTTTACATAAAGGGGGATTAAAAATATGAGAAACGCGTGAATGAAAAGGGTCATGGGAATACCTGACTAATCTGAGGATTAAGATTTGGAGATATTTCACGCGGGAAACAAACAAACAAAGGAGTGGGAAGGCTCGCTAAACCATTTAAAGCACAGGGTTGCATTGACAAAAGGTTAAATGATTAGAGGCAATGCTCAGCTTACGTAATTACAAAGTTGTTGTGCAGAGGAAGACGATGCCAAGAAATCTTTGGTCCAACTAGCGATTTACAGCAAAAGGGTTCTTTGGGGGGTTGTTCTTAACAAGGGGGAAGGACTGTCTACGAGGAGTGAGAGCGAAGTGGTGGGGCTCGGAAGTACGAGCGATCCTTGTCACAGCAAATCGGAGATGTTCTAGATAAACAATGGAGATTATTGTTGAAACTAAATTCCTTTTTAACGTTCTCTTGAAGAACGTTAAAAAGGGGGGAATTAAATTATCCGGACGAGATGTCTTGGGAACGAGAACCGTTTCTTAACAAACGGGCTTGAAGAACAATGGCTGTTCTAACGTTGTTCTCTTTCTGAAAAACAGGCGGGCCTTGTTGACTTGGCTTCTCGAAGGGCACGAACCTTGGCATTCAACGGATATTGTCCTCTTTTGGACGAAAGGGGTTTCTCGGAAGAGTTCCTAAGTGCACAAGGGAGACCGGATCGGCTTGATGCCTGGCAAAGATAATCTGGATCCGCTTCAATTTGGAAAAGCTATGGTATGAATAGCTGGAGCCATCTTCATGGCGTAGGGGATAATTGAGTGGAGAACTTCGGAGAAATGTCCTGCTGGCGCCTGGCAAAATACCTTATCTGCCCATAAGCCTAATTCAATCTGGCGAGATCGACGTATGGAAGTGAAACGGGGGAGTGAACCTCCTTGATTAAACATTGGCTATGATGGGAGATAACGCGCTTCTGCTTCCTCTCGCAGGATACACGTGGGTAAACATGTGGGTAAGCATGTATTTTAACATGTGATAGAGGCGGAATTAAAGCGGCCTCAGACCGTTCTCTTTTAATATAATTGGCCATAATTTTTATGAAGTTTGTAAAAAGAAATAAACAACTAATTAGCAATGAAATATATACCATTTATCAAGAGTAACTAACACTTACTAGGCTATTATTCTTGTGAGATTTACAACAAGCGAGAGACACATATTTGGCCATTATTTATATGATGCCTAACACAAGAAATAAACAACTAATTATCAATTAATTATAAAAGATTTTTCACAAGTAATTTACACTTAATTGGCCATTATTTATTTTGAGAGTAACCATGAGAGAAACACACATAAATGGCTATGATTTATATGAGCTTTGCCAAAAGTGATATATAAATAATTGGTCGTTATTTTTATGATTTATCATAAGATAGACCACTAATTAGCCATTATTTCTATATACGTTACCTAGAACGATATAGAGGTAATTGTAAATTATTTATATGATCTTTATCATTAGAGATAGACAAGTAATTGGCATTATTTATTATAGCTTTACCACGAGCGAGAAAAACTAATTCGTCATTATTTATATGAGATTTAACACAAGCAAGATCATTGTTTTGCCTAAGATTTTTTGGATTTAATACGAGAAATAAACTTTTAACTGATCATTATTTACATGAGTTATTGTAAGAGCGAGAGAGTTAGATTTTTCCATTATTTATATGAGATTTACCACAAGCAATATACACCTAATTGGCAATGAGATATATGATCTTTATCATGAGGGCTACAGAGTTATTTGGCCATTATTTTTATGGGCTTTACCTAGACAGATACACAACTAATAACCGATCATTCATATAATAATTATAAAGAGTGATAAAAACTATTGGCAATTATTTATATGAGATTTAGCACAAGGGAGAGAAAATTAACTGGTCATTATTTACATGAGATTTGAGATGAGCGTGAAGCAACTAATTGACCATTATTTCCATGCAATCTATCAAAAGATATAGACACCGTATTGGGCATTATTTATATGGGCTTGACCAAGAGTGATATTGAAATAGTCAGGCATAATTTATATGATATTTATTACGAAGGAAAAACAACTAATTGTCCTTATTTATTAGAGATTCATCAAGTGAAGTGGAAAACATATTGGCCACTATTCGTATGAAATCGACAAATAAATGACCATTATTATTAACTCTATACCATCAAGAGGAAAGTCTTAATTTGCCAAATAACAAATTACATGATAAAAATTAGATATCAAATTACAATAATTAATGTGAAAATAACCAAGAGAAATCGATACCTAATTGACCATTATCTTTAAGAAATTTACAACGATCGAGATAACAATAATTAGCTATTAGTTTGATGAGATTTTCAAATGACATAAACATTAAATTTGACATTATTTACATAGATATAGTATATTGAGATGTATAAAATGACCAATTTTTATATGAGATTTATTACTACTGATTAACAATTAATTAGCTATTTGTAGGGAATAAATATCACAAGGACATACAAACGCTAGTTTGTTTATACAGCGCCAACTGTTACGCAATCTAAGGGCCAAGACGCTACCCCCCTTCATCTCCTTTTCCTTGCTGCCACAAAGACCCTTTGAACGTCGCTAGCAAAGAAGGATTTCAGTCAGCAGATTTCGTAGTCGTTTAATATAAACAAAGGAGGGTGTGAGAGCCTTTGGAATAAAAATATATAAACAGGCTCACTGTCCCATCCGATTGTTTATGTCTATTGAGGTCAAATAGACGAAATGTAACTTACTCCGTGTGTAAACCAAAAGGGGCCTATTATCACAACGTTGAAAATTTATGCCCTAGAAGAGAGACTTAACTGTGGACCCTCGTCTCTCCTCCCCTTCACCAGGGGATAATCCACGTATATAAAGTTCGATGTTGAGAAATGAGAAGAGAGATCCGCGAAGCAATCGAGAGAAGAAGACCAGTCCTGGAGTCGAACTAGGAATCAAGAAGACAGTGGAACCGACCGGGATTTTTGACCCGAAGCCGTTCCTTTGTTCGCTTAGAAGAGTAGACCAGTGAGATCGAGATCACCTCTCATACAAATCTCGTCCAGAGAAATCCCATATCCCAGTTTTCTGAATAAAAACAGAGATATCCCTCAATATTGAGGAATACCAAGGTAAAGTCCTACTCGAGAAAAGATTCAAGTCTTGTTCAAGTCTCATTATCGAGAGGCCCAAATTTATAACACAGGGATCAGAATAACTTCCGTTAATCCAAGATCCCCTCACTTAGATCTTCAACTCAAGAAGTCTCGCCTCCCGCCTCCCTCCTACCCCCGGAACAAGAAGCAGCTGTTCTTCTCGAATAGACTCAGCATACGTCTCGTTCACCCAAGTGAGAAAAATTAACTGTTTTCTCAGCCATCCTCATGGTCGCGAGAAAAGCTTTAGGCCAACGAGCCTCGAAATATCTCATCGAGGCGGTTCCCGTTCAAGGTTGCACAAATGCAGGCTCTCTCTTAGTTAAAGGTAAAAGGAATCCAAAACTTACTCATGTTGTTAGTTACTATTCCGTGCGAAAGTGAATTTTGCGTCAATCAACGCGTATTACTCATTGGTAGTATTAATTTTTACTAGATTCTCTTATTATAGCATTAGTATATTTAAAGACTTAATATTTCATTTTTTTCTGTAATTCAAAGTATATTTTGGCCCGAGTTGTTCAATTTGATCCTCGAACGCTGCAAATCAAAATAGATATATAATATTACGAATACTCCCTGGTTAAAGAAGCTATATAAGTTAAAGCACCTTAGAAAAGGGGAACGGAGTTACTCATGTACGGAGCAAACATACATACGTACTCGGCCGTATACCACGGCATAAAATTGGTTCCAGGTTTGGAGTATTAAGATGAACTCAATAATAGTTGATTGTGTTGCATCCCCTTGAATAGTAAGAAATTAGTGCTTGAGCGCTGGATGAAAATATAACATAATATGAGGATAAAGTCAGTCTATATTTTTGGGAACTGATTATGGTTAGCCCGTTAATGTTGTTAATTAGTTTTGGGGGTTAGTAGTATTCAAATTAACAGAAAGTGTGGGTGGAAAGGTTTGGTTGTGCAGAGCGCTACTTGTTTTGGGGTTTTATAAGTACCATTGCCTACGTCCAGGAATAAGAAAAGAGGGAAAATGAAGAAAAAAGAAAACAGGTGCAAGCGGAAAGAGAAGCAAACGAAAGAAGAATACAGATGCAAGTAGAAGAGAGAGAACGGATACGCGCACATGAAAGGGCATTGAACAAGGATCAGAAAGAAGTCAATTCCGTCGGATCCTAGTCGGAGCTACGCAGGTACCTACGATGAGTCTTCCATCATATATAAATAACGAAAACCTGTGTCCCTCCATGACATATTTCTAGAAAATCTTTGAGGCAAAGCAGTAGAATATAGGAAAAGAGGGAATCGCCAGATTCCCTCTGCTTAATACCCATCTCCGTGATATATTCATCTCGCTACCGTCCAAGGCTTCTCTGGATTATTCGACCCTTAAGTCCGAGCTACTCGCCGCCATTAATCTAAATTCCGAGGAGTATAGGATGAAATTTAGACATGCTAGAATTCAGCCAGGTCAAACATACCGTTAATTTAGCTTTATCCTCCGGAGACATCTTCAATTCTGGCTAGATTCAGCACAAGTGTGAAATGAGTTCGACTTTCTCGTCGCCTTTATTCTTAAGGACCAATTATTGTGTACCCTGCCTCCAAAGATACGAGTATTCGTCAATGATAGGCGAGCTGCTACGTTCAAGCGGATCTACATGCTTCCAACCACAAACTATATCCGCGAGAGTTTAAAAAGAACCATCCCTTGTCTCCAAAGAGGGGTGGGGCGGTATCTCGAGAAACCACAGCAAAAGAAACCCCCTTAATTTGTCAAGGCCTCCGGCTTCCCAACCAAAATTCTTTTCATCTAAGGATCAGAGAGAAATTGAGCCCCTAAATTAATCTAAACACCTCGTCCTCTTCATACCCCAGAAACCCCGTTACGTGTTTTAATTATGGCACCCCAGGTCACATTAGCTTCCATTGCTTCCCAGAAAATTCGAGGCTTAGCTCGTCCTCGAGTCAAAAAGTGACAACATCTAATTCGTCCACTTCGAATTCCCCTAACCAACAGGGAAACTTTTTGTTTAACAAGAGTACTTCCGGAGGCCTAATTTTCGAGACTAAATCAGTAAATTGTTGACGAGTCTCAACATTGGTAGGCGATACAGGGTGCATCTGTATCGTCGTATCAGATAAATTCTTTCTCCCAATCAGCCCCCATCACCAGAGGTATTCGGTCTTTCAGGAATTCCTGGGTAGATCAAACAATTTCCCCTTATTTAGATGCCACATCCAGTGTCAGTATTTCACTGGCTGGACCGAGGTAGTGGCAGCGCCTTTTAAATTCTGTTGTCTTAATAGGCCAGAGCACGCAGCTTCCCTAAATCTGGTGGCTCACCCTGCAGTCACACGGATGCAAGTAACTAAGAGGTCAGTGGCCCCGAACCCTTTATCTCCTCTTGAGAACCCGGAATACGAAGAGCTTAATTCTCAAGCTTCCGCTATGGCCAGAAGGACTGTCTGACTCTCCATCTAGTGTGAGAGAATGCAGCAAAGAATGAAATAGAATCTGTTCGCAGGAACAAACGAATAAGACAAATGGTGGAGAATTCACCTCTATTCCGGACGACGGCTAAAGTAAACTACCCGTTGGATAAAGTCTTGTGCATTCTCCGGTGTTGCTACCAACGGGTATAAAAAAATCGCACATGATGGCATATAGGCTGGACATTCCAGTCACAACAAAACCTCTCTATGAATTTTTAAATACGGTTTTGGCCCGACGCCGCTAAAGAGATCGCCGTATACAGCCATCATGCGAACAGTGCCAGACGACCACCGCTAAAGGCTGGGTACCACTGGCTCCGTGGCAGAAAACCTCCGTCATTTCCGAACCCTTTTTTAGAGTGGCTATAGACTTGGTTGGGCCAATTTATCCCCTGTCTAGTTAGGGAAACTTTTATATCCTTACTTTGGTAGACTGCACCACTCGTTTCCCCGATGCAGCTGCTCGCAGGAGAATTGATAGTATTTCCTTTGCAGAAGCCCTCATCTCCATTTTTCATCGAGTCGGAATCCCTAAATAAATCCTTTCAGATCGAGGCCGTTATTTCACGTCGGAACTGATGGAATATGTGGATAAGTTACTCCTCATCAAACCCCTATTTAAGACACATTTTCACCCCTCCGCAAAGGGGATGTGTGAAAAATTAAATGGTACACGAACGGCAGTGTTAGGAAATCTCTGTCAGTCTCAGCCACAAGAATGGCATTGATACATATCAGTGGCCCTCTTCGCATGCCGAGAGATCCCTCACCAAACTCTAGGTTTTGCTTCCTTCGAATTCTTTTACGGACGTAACGTCCGAAGACCTATGAGCATCATAAGGAGTCCCTTTCCGGTCATAGAAGCTAGTGACCCGTTAATTACGTAATTAAAACTACCTCAAGCCATAAACTATCACAGATAAATATACTCAAGAAGTATCACCGCTGAGCGGGTATTAATAATATTGGGACTCTGGATGAAGAAATAACCATAGAAGCTTTATACCCATCTAAACATCTTCAGGTGGTAAACACTGTGTGCTTAGAGTCGGATAACGAATATCCTTTTCCCTTATTAGCCTGCCTTAGGACGACTCTTCCACGGAATTAGATATAAACCCCCACCTTAGCCCGCTCATAGATTCACAAGTGTCGCTCGAGTGAAGAAAAAATTAATTTCAGCACTCATCCTTCGACTACCCAATACCCAAAAGAAGTTTGGAATCCGCACCCATGCCTGGGGGAAAGAATCGGTTGGGTCTTCGCACAAGCTAACGACGATGGTACCCCTTTTCCCATTGTTTATGCGAGCCAAAAACTATCGATTCTAGAAAGGGCGTATGCAACTATAGAACAGGAATCTCTAGCCATAATTTGGGCGATAAGGAAATTCAAGTTCGATTTAAAAAGTCGTGAGTTTAAGATGCAATTCGATCAACGGCCTCTGTCATATTTGCGTAACAGCAAAAGCCAGAATGGCAGATTGATGCGATGCAGTCTTTTGGTAATGGAGTACCAATTAAACATAAAATATATAAAAGGATCCCATAATTGTATAGCCCATAACTTGAGCTGAAACCCCACAGAGGGCTAATTAAACTCCCATTAGTCCTAAGGCCAATTTTTTTGTTGTATATATTAATGTGATAAGCGTTTAGTTGGTGTAAAGCTTTAACTACCTAAGTAGAGATTAATAGTCACTTTCTTTTTCTTTTTCTTGGTTGTAATTTATGTTTTTTTTGGTTAGATTAGGTTGTGTGTTCCGGACTGCTGTGCCTTACGAGGCAAGGTTAAAGTCCGCCGTTTACCTGTATATGTACGTGCGTGTGTTTGCGTACAATTTATTTAAGTATTACTTTAATATGCTGGTTGACCACTGTATTCTCACCGTAACAGTCGGATTTGGAATTGCATTCTAAGACATATGTTTGTTTTTTTTTGTTTTTTTTAATTGAACCCCCCCCCCCACACACACATTACCTTCTTTAGGAGCAAGGAAATTTTAGGGAATAAATATTACGAAGAAAAAGAGACGCTAGTTCGTTTATACAGCCTCAACTGTTTCCCGCCCCAAGGGCCAAGACTCTACCTCTCCCCTCTCTTTTGCGCGCTGCCCCAAAGACACTTTGAGCATCGCTCGTAAAGAAGGATTTCTGTCGGCAGATTTCCTAGTCCATTAATATAAACAGAGGATGATGTAGGAACCTTTAGAAAAAATCTAGAAACAGGCTTACTGTCCCCTGCGATTGTTTATTGTTTATTTCAGCCAAATAAACGCAATTCTAACTTTCTCCTTGTCTACCCAGAAGGGGTTAATTGTCACAACGTTGAGAAATATGACCTAGAAGACAGGCTAAACTGTGAGCACTCGTATCCCCTCCCATTTCCCTAAGTATAATCGAAGTATATAAAGTTCGATCTTGAGAAATGAGAAGAAAAATCAGCGTACCAATCGAGAGAAGAACCGAGCGGGATTTTTCTTCCCTAGGTCGTTCCTTTGGTCGTTTAGAAGAGTAGACTAGTGGGATCGATATGACCCCTCATACAATTCTCGTCCAGAGTAATCCTCTATCCCAGTTTTCTGAATAAAAACATAGATACCTCTCATCATTGACTAATACCAAAATGAGATCCCACTCGAGAAAAGATTCACCTCTTGGTCAAATCTCATCGTTGAAAAGCCGTAATTTAAAATAGAGGGATCGGAACAACTTTCCTTCCTCCAAGATCTCCTCACTTACATTTTCAACTCAAGAAGCCTTGCTTCCCGAATCACCCCCCCATCCCCACCCGTGACAAGCATCAGAAGTTCTTCTCGAATAGACTCAGCACGCGTCTTGTTCACCCAAATGTGAAGAATCAGCTGTTTTCCCAACCACCCTCACGGCCGCGAGAAACACTCCAGGCTAACGAGCCTCGAATTATCTCATCGAAGAGGTTCTTTTTCAAGGTCGCCCAACTGCAGGCTCCCTCTTAGTTAAAGGTTAAAAGAATCCCAATCTTATTCATGTTGTTATTTACCAATCCGTGCGAAAGGGAAATTTGGCGTCAACCATCGCGTATTACTCATTGGTAGTATTAATTTTTATTAGGTCCTCTTATTATACGTAGCATTAGTATATTTAAAGTTTTAATATTTCTTTTTTATGTAATTAAAAGTATATCTTTGCCCGAGTTGTTTAATTAGATCCTGCAACGCTGCAAATGACAATAGATATATAATATTACGAATCCTCCCTCGTTAAGGAAGGAAAGTAAGTTAAAGCACTCTTAGAGAAAAGTGGAACGGGGTTACTCATTTCCCAAGCTAACATACATACGTACTCAGCTGTCTACCACCACGCTATTATTTATATTAGATTTACGACGCAAGATAAGCCCATTATTATTGATTATTTATATGAGATCTACCAACTGCGATTTAAACCTAATTAGCCATTATTTATAATATCTTTATTATTAGACATATAGAAGCAATGGTTCAATAATTATAAAAGATTTACCATGAGCGGTATATACCAAAATATACCATCATTATTATGATCTTTATCACAAGAATTAGCTAAAAAATTAACCATTAATTTTATCAGATATAACACGAGAGAGAAGCATTATTTGACATTATTCATATGATATTTACCACATTCGATAAACACTTAATTCGCCATTATGCTTATTAGATTTAGGACGAGAGAGAAACCCATTTTACTTCCTTATTTATATGAACTTTACCACGAGTAAGACAACTAATTGGCCATTATTTATATGAGATTAACCATGAGCGATATACACCTAATTAATTATTAATAATTAAATTTAACAAGAGAGATAGACGATTAATTGGCAATTATTTTTATGTGCTTTACTATAACGAGAGACGATGAACACCTAATTAGCCTTTAATTATTGATATTTATTACGAAAGATAGAGGAGAAATTGGTTATTGTTTATGTGAGATTTATAACGAGCATGATACACCTAATTGTGCATTATTTAGCAGAAAATTACATAGATCCATATACCATTCATTGGCCATTATACTCATGATCTTTATCATGCAGGATAGAAAACCAAGGCTTATTTATATCATACATGTCACGAGAGATAGACATTTTATCAGCCATTATTTACGTAATTTATCTTAAGAGTTAGGCACCTAATTGATTGTCCATTATTTTTATAAGATTTACTGCTAGTGATATATAAATAATTATCCATATTTATATGCTCTTTATCACAATATAAATATAGCTAATTCGACACTATTTATATGTGAAGTTGTAAGAGAAATAGACTCCTTATTGGCTATTATATATAAAGAGTTTACCTAGAGATATAAACTTATCTTTTCACATTGATAAAATGAGATTTAATACAAGCTATATACAGTTAATTGGCCGTTATTTAAACAATTCTTTTCACGAGAGAAGACAGAAAATACCATTATCTATATAAGTTTTTTCCGAGAGACAGACTTTTAGTTGGGCCTCATCAGTCTGTCCTTCAGCAAGAGGATAAACACATTTTTTGTCCATTATTTATAAAAAAATTTACGACGAGCTAGAGACAACTAAATGGTTATTATTTATATGAAAATAATCAAGATTACTAGACACCTAATTATCCATTATTTTTGAGACCTATCACGAGAGATTACACATTATTGGTCATTACTACGAGTAATATAATATTTATCACAATAGATAGACAACTACTTAGCTATTATTTATATCTGATTTACCACGAGCGAGAGAACTGTAACTGTCCATTATTTATATAACATTTACTACTAGCTACTTATAGATATTTCGCCATTTTTTATATGCTTCTTATCAAAATTTGCCATAACAAGAGTTCTTTATCGACATTATTTATGAGATTTATCTCGAGGTTTTTACATCTAAATTGCCATATTTTATAGGATTCTTTTTACATGAAATAAAAAACTATTTGGCCATTATTTATTTGAGATTTTTTCCTAAAGAAAGGCAACTAATTAGCCGTTATCATTTTGTGATTTACTAAGGGAGTTTGACAAATTATTGGCTATTATTGATAAGACCTTTATCACAATCCAGAGAGAATTAATTGGACAGTATGTATATGAGCTTTAGCACGTGTGACAGAGATTTAAATTTTCATTATATATTGGGATTTATCTAGAGAGATACACTCTTATTTTGCCGCTATTATGTGTTATATATATATCTCGAAAGATAGGCAACTCATGATCCATTAGTTGTACATGATTTGAAAAAAGAAATAAACAAATATTTGGCTATTATTTTTCAGAGATTTATTCGAAACTATAAGAGTAAATTAGCCAATAATTATATAAGATTTACTAGAAGAGATAAACATCTCCTTTGATATTTTCTAGATGAGATATATCACAAAATATAGCCAACATATTGTCTATTATTTTTCTGTGCTTTGGTCATTGTTTTCATGAAATTTAACATCAACCATAGAACGTTAGTATCCAAAGCTTATACGAGCTTTATCACAAGAGAGTAACACCTAATTTGCCTGTATTTCTATAAGATTAGCCATGAACGATAGACAGGAGAAAAAGGAAATTATTTAGCGGTTAATTATATGAGCTTCACAAATTGCGAGTGAGATATATTTGGCTACTATTTATATGATATTTATATTCAGTGTTAAAGGATCTAATTGGTTATTATTTATATGATCTTTGCAACGAAGGAGAGATATCTATTTCTTTCATTATTTAGATGACATTTACAATGAGCGTTATACCCCTAATTACCCATTTTCTATACGTTATTTATCACGATAGATTGACACCTAATTGCCAATTATTGTTATGCCATTTACCCTGAGAGATAAACACCTTATTGGTTATTATCTACATGAGCTTTAATACGAGCCATTATTTACTTGAGCTTTTCTATAAGCGAGAGATAAGTTATTATGCATAACACTGGTCTGCTCTGTTTTCAAGCTGTAACAAATAATATCAAATTTTAGGCCAGTTTTGCGCACTGAATCCGAAAATCATGCTCACTTTATTTAATCAAATCAAGTTTTTTAGATATAAGCACATACTCATAATTCTTTTCCCGATATATTTGTAGGCGAATGTAAACACAATAGCAAATTTTGAACTAATTTATAAACAGAACGTTTAAAGAATGTTCTAATTGATACCAAGCAGAGTGCAGCATACTAAGACCTACTAATGGATAAATAGACTCTTTAGGGACTTCCAATTTTGCCTAGCAGACACCAAATCGCTTTTCTGGCACTATCATGAGTCAGTAAGATATTAGATATCCCAACGCTTTTGTTAGAATTCCTCAATCACATGGATAACCTGGTTAAAGCGCTCACCATGTTCTCCATTGAAGTCTCCTCGATTGTCAGGAAAATGGTCCAGGTGGCACCAAAGGAATTGCATTTCACTGACAGGCGTGAACCAAGTTTGGGGAAATTCTCCATTAACACATTAATGGCTTTCTCATACAGAGGACCTCTGTGGTTGCCAGGTAAGCTTGAAATGAATGAATCAAGGGCCCAAGGCAGAGAGTTTAGCAGGATTCAGTGTTTCATCAAAACTGGTGTCCTTGATGAGCTCCCGTATTTGAGTACCATCAATTACACCTGCTTTCAGTTTTTCCATGGCGAATCGTGGAAAGTCCTGACGGAGAAAAGCAAATCTTCCATGTTCATTGCCCTAAAGAAGTTCCTCATCAAACCGAGTTTGATATGCAGAGGTAGAAGAAATATCTTTCACAGTTCAATAAGAAAATGAGACGGAACATTGCGTGAACCGGGTTATAATCCTTCTCTTGACGGCAAATCTTGTCTGATATAATGCTGGTCGTCAGCCAGATTGTCCGAAAGCACATAAAGCATGGATACCTTGTATACAGACTTTGAAGGCCTAGGATAGGTCTAACAACTTTAAGATCTATACAGATCAGCGATTTGTATTTCTGGTATTTGAGAGCAAACAAGAGACGGCCCATGCTGTTGCAGGTTTTGGTCATTGCAGCTGACAGTCTAACAAGGATCGATGAATACTTATTGCCGTTACTAAGAACTGCTTTGAGACTTATGTTAGGTAAGTCAATGAAAAATCTCTATTCCATAGCATCATACTTCAGGTGTATTAAGTTGAGGAGGTCAGCAATGTTGTTACAGTAGACCAGTATAAGGCTTCATCAAACGTGGAAAAATTCCAAAATTCTTTTTCATAGTATCGATTCCAATAAAATTTTGGCCCTGGTGCCAGCATACATTTCTCTCGAAGGCGTGAACCCAATAGCTAAACAGATTATTTTGAAAGGTTGAGGTCTTGTGTCAGATCGTTGAGTTTGAGTTGCGTAAATGGCACCAGTTGGTCGCCCTTTTGTATGCATCAAACTCAGCTGTATCGGTAGTGACTTTAGCCACTGAATCAGAGCTAGAACCTATGATAGAATCAGGGTCAAGAAAAGGAAGATCGGGGCCATGTGGGACTGGTTTTATAGCACAAGAAACATTGGTGTATTAAACACTTCGCTTTTTCTTGCTATCGATGCCTTTCAAATTTTTTATGCCGAAGTAGAGGTCGGCAACGTGATCTTTGCCCTCCCTCCATATGATTGGGACACCAAATGACATACTATTCCTTTTTTTATTACTACAAGCCCTTAAATTTTCTACACATGTTTTATAGCAAATATTTGGAGTAAATGGCTTATCCTGGTACACTAGTTTCACTCTAAAGTACGCATGAGAGTGACCAGTCCGCATACAGTATATAACACAATCAATTTGGATGATTCTTACCCCTACGATCCATTCTAATGCTAATCTATACCTGAAAAGATAAATAAAATTGCTTTTGTGTGGTTACTGATCACTAGATGTGACAAAAGAGAAGTAATAAACAGTCGGATGATTGCACGACTTTAGAATATAGGTTCTAATATAAATCGAGATATCTTAGAAACTAAACGTGAGCAAAGAAAACTAATTATATTCTTGAATTCAGCTTGCAAAAATGAATCGAAATCCCTTGGAAAATCTAACAACTTTAAAAAAAGTTAAAAAGCAGGCTAGTGTTATTTATAGCAATGAGAGTTCACACGACATGGTCAGCAAATTTTAGAATATATTGAACGTCGGGGTTTTCTTTAATTTATGGTATTTAACTTATTTAATGAAGAGACTTCCGTTGCTCCAATCCACTTTTGCATTTTATAGAGTGAGGAGTTCAAACCTTCAATATCACTGCCAATGGCGGCGAGTGGGCTGTCATTTAACGTAGCTTCTGCTCGCATACGATTAGTTAGTTTTTAATTTATCTTCACCCCCGCCTGTTTTACAAACCACTCTTGGTGTGGGGTCCTATGCGCAAGCAATCTCTCCCTTGCTTCCTTTCTTAGTAAGTAAGTGGGCGCTTTCTTTTCTCCTTGATGTGCAAATTAGCCTCATCATTTGCCCATTAATTTTAGAAAGGAGAGACCCTCCTAGATTTTGTTTTGGTTTTCGTATGAGGTTTTTATCAACGCGTCTTTCTATTGTAGAAGGATACCCATTTTCCCCTCCCCCTGCTTCTCAACGATGATCACGTTGCAAGATGCTACGTGGGTAGAAAGACCCCACGTGTCCGTTAGTCACATGATGAAGCAAGATCAGATTCGTCCCCCTTTCCATTGTAATATCCAAGCAAGTATGGAGAGCATTCCCCACGCGTTCGGAAATTCCACCAGTTCTTCTCGCAGAGATAGAGAAGGGGGTAAAAGAACTGTTCGTCGCCGAAAGTTGAGGCTTCGAGCTGCCCTATGGGAATTCCCCAAAGTGAGAGTTATTCCTCATCTCCCGCTTAAGGAGACTGCATATTTAAGCCTTTTACCCGCCTTGGAAGAGCATTAAAGAGAAGGCTCGTTCGCAGAAGACATCACTCGTCCCAAGTCACTGCGTACACAGTCGAAGTTTGGACACTCTCTTCACGGTAAAGCATCCACAGTCAAACGGAAGCCTGTGTCCTGCCGTATTCTGAAGCAGCTGCGCCGGAGTACTCTTTCGAGTCCTCGAAGTACCCAACGCCATCGAAGTTAACCTGAGTTAGCCATACCTCTCCCAGAACACCAAGAATTCCAGCTTCCCCCTCGAGGACCAGCTAAGGTTATAACTTACGCCTTCACAGACCCAGAAGTAAAGTACCGAACATACCCTTCCTTCCCACTCTTCTCCTGACGACGATCCCTCCTTTAAAGACACCGACAAGATGATCTCGCAGAGCTCCTACTTTTCCCTCAAGTCTACTGGGAAGTTGCTGTTGCCTTTCGACCCGTAAACTCCCTTTTTCCTTTTACCTAGTGAGCCCATTTGGATCTCAGCAGGTAGCTTTAAACTAATTATTTGAATTTAGATTTCCACACCAGTAACGCTAAATCATTAGCAAATCATTAATTTTCCTTTATATCATTATTTATCATTTTACTTTATAAATAAATCTTTATTTTCTTATGTTTATCTTCAATTAACCTGAACGTCACTCTCCGCCTCGTTATTCAAATCTGGTCAATCTCGAACTCAACCTGATTAGTTAAGTGAATTGACTCCATGTCTCAACCAGACCATAATAATCTGCGCATCAACGTAGCGTTAAGTCTTCGGATGGTTCGCTTTGATAGCCTGAGTTCTTCACCTTCATGCTAATAATTGATATTGCAATGGATAGTCGGCTATACCACGATACTCATCTTAAATCCATGTAGGTTTTCCTGGAGATACAACAGTGGGCTCTTTTAAAACAGAATTAATAATAAATTGATTATACTTATCCTATTATTATTTAATAGTATCCGTTGCATTATCTACCTAGTTTACCATGTTATCAGTAGACAGGTTTAGAAGATTTGTGTGACATTTGGGTTTGTAGTGTCTCAAGTAGTCTACTGATACTATAAACACCACTACATTTTTTTTTTTAAATAGCACAACTTTACTATTTTTTGGCTAATATAAAAAAACGTTTCTAGATTCTTTAGGTTCCTTTTTATTAAATAACTTTTTACCTCTTTCATACATTGTAAAGGAACGTGTATAATAAGGTCAGATGGCCTCTTTAAGATACTATAAATAGTTCAGACAGAAACATGATACACCATTTCAAAAATCAAATAAAAATCAATTCAAATTAATATGATAGCGTTTCCTAAGAAACTTGACACAAATACTCACCATCCTCATCCTTCTCATTTAACTTAACCTATCTGTCTAATACACAATATCTATAACTATTCCTCCTAATTCATACACCTTTTTTCACTTAAATAATCCCAATCTCAATATACAAGTACCATTCATAAAGACAACGTTTGCCATGCAAAATGGGACATTTTTTATCGTCTTTATCCTCATTTATTTTCCATTTACCTTAATTAATCTACCACACAAATTTTATAGCTATATTCTTAATATATCATAAACGTTTAACCACTTATAGCCCTTTATGTTTAATCCCCAAACACCATTTAGCTTTCCTGCTGCAACTGTCCAGATGATTCGTCGTTGGAAAATATTCCCCACTCTAAAAGGCGCATGTTTCATTTTACATTTAGTCAGTTTAATCAGTGCAGTATTAACCTATTACAGGGCTTCTAGAATTCGAGCTTCTTTGGGCTGCTTAATATTCTCCAAATGCCCTTCAACACACCAAATTTCACGCTCTCATTTCGTACAATTTATTAAAATACTACAACAAAGTAATTAATTAATGGAGTAATAAACAGAGAGAGAGAAAGAGACACAGCCAAATATATTATAGTGTTTTGCCAAAACAAAAAATATAGTATTAGGGTAGTATAAACATGAATTTAAGAGTAACAGACGTGAGGGCTAGGGGGCTGAAGGCACTTGCCCTTATATTTCAGACCCGTTTGTGCTTATATTTCTTTTTTTAAACTATACCTGCATTCTGCTAGTCAGAAAGTTATATAATAATACAGAATATATAAGAAAATAGTTTTTAAAACCGTTTCATTTGAATATATCATATATAACACATGTTTAAAATGCAGGTAAATCTCAAAAGTAATTATTAAATTCACTAGTATACCTTAACTGACGTCTTAAAACTACAATAAACCACAATTCATACATTTCTGATGTGTTAAGAAATATGATTTGAGAGGATTAGTGCTCAACCCTGTTTGAGTTAGTTATTTATTACACTGGGGAACAATGTATTTGGTGAATTGAGAAAAGTACATTTTCCTACCTAATTTGAGCATATTGAATTCAAATCTGAAATCAGACTCTCTCTAAATGCTACAGATTGTTAGTAATATGAATAACTAATATACAATAATCTTCATTTTAGCACGCCTATCATCATGCCCTGAGGTAATTTTGAAACATCCTTTTGCGTTATTAGTAGTAAAGCAGGTGTTTTTGCTTAAACATTTTATTGCATATGAGAAGAAACTTAAATTACAGATTAGGATTACAAATACTATAATCAAATAGATGCTAATTTATTAATGACCGTTAATCAGGCTGAAGGACCTCTTCTTGATTTCAATCGGGCAAAAATTTGCGTTTGTAGCTCTTTCTCTTTTAACTCTTCTCTGGCTGATCTCTTCTAATCGTCCAGCAGTAGTACGCCATCATGTGTCTATCTCAGTGACCTTGATAGCGCGCTTCCATCGTCATCAAATCCTGATGGAAGCGTTCCCCTTGTTCGTCGCTCACGGCTCCCAGATTCTCTGGGAATCGGTCGAGGTGACTTTTTAGAAAATTCAGCTTCACACTCATGCTGCATCCCAGATCACAATATGCTAAAAGCATATTAGTAATCAGATCTTCGTAGTTTTTGCGTTTTTTTGTTTCTTAAGAAGTTACGAACAACTACAGAAAATGAGAGCCAGGCTTCCTTCTATTTTTCATTCACGGTGTTCACGAATCTAGAATCAATCAGAAGTCTTCGGATTTGGGGACCATCAAATACTCCTGCTTTTATTTTTTCGTATGACAAAGCATGAAACGCCGATACTATGTACTGAAAACAATCATTGTTAGTGCTCAACGCCTTGACATACTGCTCCATCAACCCCAGATTGAGATGAAGTGGAGGGAAAACTATCATTTCTCGACTTACGATTGGCTCATTAACAATGTTTGGCATTTCTGCTTCCAAAGTTTTCCAAAGTGGCCAATATTTTGGGGACTTGTGTTTGTCACGGGCTAGACTGCCCCAAATACAGATATAGCATGAAAAACTTTGTATATCCCTTCTGCTGGCCAAGGAGAAAGTTAACCATCTTAAGGGCTACACATATGATCCAATTGTATTTCATGGTACTTAAGTAAATCCATGACCATTCTTATGAAATCGTGAGTTGCTCGAAGATGGACAGAGTGACCGAGAGGAACTGCACCAAAGTCATTGCCCTTATGCAAAAGGACACACTTAAGGCTACGCTTGTAGCTATCCCAAAGCAGTCTCCACTCAGCAGGGCTATAGGTGCCAAGTCTCAACTCGGTAAACATGCCAGTAACATCGTGGCAGTATACTAATTGTTTGTCCTCAGAGAAATACTTTACAAATATATTCTCCCTTGTTCGGTAATATGATACCCGTACCGAACTGTCAAGCATATGTGTTTCACTTAACCTTGAGGATAAAAGTTCTGCAGCTTTCGTGGAGAGCTCCAAATCACGTATCAAGTCATTCAAGTCCTCTTGATTGAAACAGTGAGGAGCTAATGGCTCTTCAGCATCTGATGATGAATCTGCAGACTCTGAATCCATTCCGTGGACGTCCATATCAGGTACATCATTTTCATTCCTCAGACGAAGCATACCCACTGAAAATCGGAACTGATAAAGACCCAGAATGAGGTACTGGCCGGATCGCCGAGGGAATGTTGGGTTAGTCGATCTTGTGTCGATCTTTCTTGCAAATCCCTTTAGTATTCATCAGACAAAAATAACAGTCCAATACATGATCCTTTGGCTCTCGCCACAAATGGGGATTCCAAAAGGAAGACCATTTATCTTTTCTTTCGTTCACTCACTAAGATGTTCCACACAACTATCGCAAACAGTATGTGGGGCTCACTTCCTTTCTTTATCGCCAATAGGAACATCAAAATATGCCTTATAAGTGCGGATCACAAAGTTTGATATAATGCGCCTTTGACGAACTATCATGTAACAGCCACATATTTAGCAGAAGGTGTCTAGATCATTAACGCAATTTCCTCTTGACGAAGCCATCACTCTAACATGAGACCGGAAAAGAGAAACAATAATGTCAATATTTTGCACAATAACACTTATTACTATCTTAATACTATGTACTGTGAACAATTTGCTTTCTACAAGCACCCTCTCTGTCTGTCCAAGGGCAGTTATCGTGGAAATAAGGAAATAAAAATAACAGAATAACTATAGCATGTAGGTAAAAATGGATTATATATTGGAAATCAGCATGAAAATACAAATTAAGATTGGCAGATAAATCTAAGTCACCAGAAAATGTGATTAAAATTGTTCCCCTGTGTTATCAATGCTGTGTAAGATAACCTTTATTAATCATCAATGCCCTTTGCTCAGAAGGATAAATTCAGGTTAACCCCCCAAAAGATTGTACCTGGAATCCGTCAATGGGCAGTAGTGAATTAATTGTAATATATTGTAATGAAAATTGACTTCTATGGTGATTTAAAATCACATTCTAATAAAAATATAAATAATAATAATTGCAATATTGTCTATTTTTCGATAGATAAACATGGTTACATCATTTTTGCCATTGGAAAAAAAGGTTGCAAGTGTCACGGGGCATTGATGGGCCCCTTAGCCTCTCCCTACTTAGCCTTATGGATAATAGGGCATTGGCTCTAAGTACCTTTTACTAGTACTTAACATTCTTGGATCATAAATTGTTATTTTATTTACTACTTTTATACCATAGAAATAAAAGAAGGACCAAGACCTTTACTGGAGCAAGGGTCAAGGAAATAAATGACCTTAGAAAAGAATTAAGAATTTGGAGAGAGATTTCCCCCTCTCCCCGTACGTTGGACACGCAGTTTTCGCTTTTTCACCAAAAATTCCCTCTTTTTTGGGAAGACTTCCCCCTTTTTCCTTCATTAGCCTCTCCTTGCCCCCTCCTTCTTTCTAACTAGCCTTCTATTCGGCTTTTCAAAAGGAGGTTTGACGTAATTCAGTTACGCTGCTTAACTTATTTTCGCTCTCCAACCAATTTAGATGCGGGGAGAGGAGCACCTCCCCTCCTTGAGGAGAAGAGATTAATGGTGATGAGTCTGTGTATGTGTGTAAGGTAATTCCTTAATCCAGAGTGTTTAAATTTTACACACAAACCCCTTTTCATGTCTGGTTTTGCGCATGGTAGTACTCCTGTCCCTCGTGTGCGCACTATCGGGATCACAGAATAGTATTAAAAAGATTATTGAATAAATAGATTAAGTTACTCAAATTTTCATTTAATGTGATAATAAACAGTTGGTATCTCGAGAGTTGATGATATTTGGATGTACGAACAGAACATGGCTTGTGAATTAGTGTACTATAACTTCCATGCTAAGGGTCTTGCATTTTATGGGACTTAATGAGTTCGTACTTAAGAGCGTTGATAGGATTCGAATCTACGAGCTCACCCGGGGCTTCCATCATTCTAATAGTTCGATACCTTTAAATTCTTCTCCATAACGCTTAGATCACCTGTTCATCTCCCTCTCTAGGCGGCTTTGCTCGTGCATTTGATTAATTATTTATTCCCTTTGAAACGATCAAGCTCCCAGAGATTGGAAAATTGTCTCCCAGAGGTTGAAAAGATTCTCTCCGAGGGGTGGAAATATTCTCTCCCAAAGGTTAGAAATTCTTTCTCCCAACCAAAGGTTGGAAATATTCTCTTCTAGAGCTTGAAAAGATTATCTTCAAGAGGTTGGAAATATTCTCTCCTAGAAATTGGAAATATTATATCCCAGAGGGTGAAAAGATTCTATTCAAGAGGTTGGAAATTTGTGAGGTTTAAGATTAATTTTATTTCCATTTATAACGCAGAATTTTATTATTTATTTTTCATTATTCAATTTAATTTCTATTTCTAGCCCACTTTTATACTATTTTTCTTTTATTATTCAATTTTATTTCCATTTCTTGCTCCAATTTTACTAGTTATCTTTCATTGTTCAATTTTATTTCCAATTTTAGCGCAAAATTTGACTATTTATCTTTCACTATTAAATTTAATTTCCATTTATATCTCACTTCTAACAAAAAAAAAGATAATTGGACGGATGACAAATGCCACAACGGTGTATCAGAAGTAATTCGACTGCTCTCTCGAAGAAACAATCATTCCCAAAATTACATCCACAAGAATGCATCCAAAATTCTGTTTCTAAAGCATCAACAATATTGCAATTGTTGTAGAAGAAAATGTCGATGCAATATATACATCGATATAAAGATATGTACATTTGGCCCCAACACAATACTAAAAAAAACCCTAACATATTCTTTTCTCCTCATACACTCATCTAACCAACCCTTCAACACATTGAAGTTTGGATTACCCACAATCTCCTCTGCAATCATTTTTTGTAGAAGTCTACCAATTGATTGATGAAAAGATATTTCAGGAAATCCAATCTAATCTACAGATTTGATTTTGTTTTTATAAGTTGTTACACCTAATCACCGTCCAAATCAAAGAGCCTGGCAAAATCCAATTTATCTATCTAAGAATTTGTTTTTCAACGCATAATCAAATTCCCTTTCACACACTTTTCAAAAGAGAACATATGAAATACTCTCACTATACTTATCTACATATTCGAGACTCTTCAGGGAAGGTATCATCTTTGTTACCCTCCTTTGAAGTGACTTCAATGGGATGATATCATGCCTGAAATTGGGGACCATGTCTTCTATACAGATTTAGACGGACAAAACCGTTAAAAATGAAGCACAGCACTCTATTCGACTTGTTTTTTGATTCACTCCACTGCTTTGTAAAGCTTTATTACCTATCTATTACTACTACTAAATCCTTCTCATCCTCCTCTGAGTTTAGTAAATGACCATCATTTCGTATATAATATCCCCGCTATCAATTCAAATGTTAATTATTTTACATTCCTGGCAGATAAATTTCATCTGCTACTTATGTACTGAAAATACTAATTTATTCAAATCTTTCCGAACTTTAAAATTTTCCTCAATTTCTTTGACCAAAATTGCCAATTTGGTGCCATAGCAAAAATAGACACTTTGCTATTAACTGCCTCTTAAGATTATTAATTAAGTTTACGAATTGTAAAGAACTCAGAACTGATCCCTGAGGCACCCCACTAATAATATCCATCCACTGTTACTTTACTATATTTTGTATCACTCTCTGCTTGCTGCCTCTCCCCATCAAGTTATTTAATTTAGAAAACTCCTAGATTTTTCAAGACTTTTTAATTTGTAAACTAGTCTTCTATGTGGAACATTTTCAAAAGCTTTGCTAAAATCAAAGTAAATTAGTTTAACGTTCACTCTATTTTCTAATCGTTTTGATAGAAAATTAAAATATTCTAGGAAAGTTGTTAAACAAGATCTTTCTGTTATAAACCCATCTTGAGATCATAGATCTACCAAGATCTATTTTTTAACCATTTCTCTAGAATTTTACATAATTTTCGATTAAGCTTACTGCTTTAAATTTATTTGCATCCTCTTTAGTTCCTTACTTGAAAATAAGCACTACATTTGCTCTTTTATAGTCATCAGATTTTTTTTTAACTCTAGCAATCTAATATATATCTTCTTAAGAGCTACTGCCATACTTTCTACCATTTCTTTAATTACACTGTACAACAATAAAAAAAAACAGAAATGTGAATAACCTTTCCTAAAAGTTTATTTTGTGTAAAGCACGAATATTACATCCGTGTCTTTCTGCGACCGTCCAGTTTCTCGTAAATTACCATCATATTTAAATTAAGCACACAGTTGGTTACTTAGGGATTGAATGCAAAGAGAATGAGGCCAAAGTTGACAACCCTAAAGGTTATAAACGGATTTTGCTATAATTTTAATGAAGTGTCCCTTACGTATTTGACAACCGAAATTAGGAAATTAACAAAAGTATACTTAATATTCTTTTAGTTATATGGGTCCAAATCCGTGGCAACTGTTCCGTAACGCTTTATAATTTTGTAACTTACTATAAATCCTTCAGATTTCTATTCTTTTATTTAATATTTGTCGCTGTTACTATTTATATTATTTTTCACATATTAAAATGTTTTTTTTTACAGAAGTCAAAGCTAAAATGCCTAGAGAATTCCAAAGTTCCCTAGAGAGTTTCTCTTATTTATGTGTATTAGTTACATTAATACAATACAAGAACCAGTTAACTAAACATGCGAATAAACTTTATGAGCTGGAGCTGTACTTTGGATGTAAAGTGGGTGACTAGGACAAACGCTGGGTACCTTGGATATGCTGTGTAGTTGTACAAGTTCCCTTTCTGCCTTTGTGAAAGGCAAAGTACCTGGTCTCATGTTTGGCATACCAATGGTCTGGAGGGAGCCAAAGGACCATTCAAAGGATTGCAACTTCTGCTTAGCAGACATTAAAGGTGGATATTTAATGTGTTTTCTTTCGTGAGCTTTAATATATTTTCAAAAGATGTATCAATTACAAAGATGAAAATTTATAATATGTTGTACTATTTCTGCAAGTAATCACAGCATGTAATATGCATTTTATCTGATTTTATTCTATTTTACTGCACGCCACAACAAAAAAGGCAAGAAATCTATCATGCGTACAGTTTTTTACTTTTCTATTCGGCCAGTTCGACATTCAAGTGCTATTCATATCCCCCCTTCCTTCTTAACTACCGAGCGATGAGATGAGCAACTCTCAGATGATTCAGAATTTCAAGATACAGCATATGTGGCACAGCTTGAATCTGACAAGAAACAATACCTCATCAGCCAACCGGAACTCAATGATCTAGTTTGTGATCTGACACACACTAAACAACAGAGTGAACTCCTGGCATCACATCTACAACAATGGAACCAGCTGGATGAACATGCTAGATTTACAGTAATTAGGAGGCGCTTTGCAGATCTACAGCAATTCTTCAATCTTGAAAACAATTTGACTTATGTTAATGATATAAGACGCCTATTCAATGCCCTTGAGCTGACCTATGAACCAAATGAGTAGGAGTTATTCATAGATGCATCCCTTTACAGCCAAAAAGCTGTTCTGTTGCACATTGGGAACACGATGCCTTCAGTTCTAGTTGCTCATTTTGAGAGAGACATGAAAACCTCGCTTTTATTCTATACTGCATAAGATACTATGAGCATTAGTGGCTAATTTATGGAGCCTTTAAAGTAGTAGCCATAATTAATGGGCTAAAAAGTTGATACACCATGTTCATGCAGTTTCTTTGCAAGAGGAACAGTAGGGCCATATCATACCATTATGTATGCTCAGAATGGTCACCTCCTGAAACCATGACTGGATTCCATAATTCAATTCATGAGTCACTAGTTTAGGAGGAGAAAATCATTTTTCCACCAGTGCATAAAAGCTATACCTAATGAAGCAATTTACGAAATCACTGCAACATAACAAGCCATGTTTCCAGTACCTTAAAACGATTCTCCCTAAAATAAGTTATGCCAAGATTGAAGATAAATATTCAAAGGCCCTCAGATTCGTCAACTTGTTGCTAATGAAGCCTTTGAGGTGACAATGAATGAAACTGAGATAGCGGCCCAGCATGCATTAAAAGATGTATGCAGAGGGTTTCTGGGAAAGAATCCTGGGGGCCCAGCAAGAGCGTATATTAGAGAGCCTAATCAAGTGCTACCGTGATCTCGGAGGCAATATGTCATTGAAGATATACTTTATTCACTCTCATCTGTCCATTTCCCCAGAGAATTCCTGAGATGCGAGTGATAAACATGGAGATGGGTCCCCTCAAAATATAGCGTCAATCGAAAAGAAGTATAAGGGGAAAGAGAGCCCTACAATGCTGTCTGACATTTGCTGGAACCTTAAACGTGACACACCTGAGACGTTTTACAAAAGAAGTAAATACTAAAGTGTAGGTTAATACATTATATAATACTAAAAAACATGCTGAATCATTATATATTTATGAATTAATTACAATGGACACATTTAATCTGACTTTGGGAGCGAAAAACATTTATGGTACTGTGGAAATCGGTATGACGCATAATTAATAATAAGCAATGTACTTGATGTGTAATTTTTGTTATCAAGTTTGAATTCAGCACACTTAACCTTAGAATAACATGCACATGAAATCTTTGTTTTATTCTTAACACTGAAATACGAGGAGCCGTCAATAAGTTTTGCAATTCGGACATAAGGAAACAAGATATGAGAAAAGGTTTTATATTATGTTTCAATATAACTACCCTCGACTTCAATGCAATTGCGCCACTTGTCCCTGAGGCTTCGAATTCCCGACAACCAGAAATCTCCCGACTGCTGTTCAATCCACTCTTGGACGGCGAGCTGGACATCTTCATCGTCCCCAAACCGGCGTCAACGCAGTGCAGCCTTGAGCTGGCGGAATAAAAAGTAGTGGCTAGGGGCCTGATCTGGACTGTAGGTGGTTAGTTGAGCTCCTCGAATCTGCACTCGCGGAGGGCAACTTACGAAACTCTGGACTTGTGGACTTTGACGACGTTGAAGTCGATCATGGGGCGTGAGGTTTCTAGGGACCCAACGAGCAGAGACCTTGGTCATGGCCAAATTGTCATGGATGATGTTGATAACACAGCCATGTGATATTCCAAGTTCTCGCTCGAATTCTTCGACCTTCACGTGTCGATTTTCGAGGATCATCCTCTCCACACGGGCCACATTGCCCTCGTTGGTCACATCTGACATGCGTTCTGGACGGGGATCATCTTCAAGTGACTCACAACCATGGCGGAACTCTCTATTTCAGCGAGCAATGGTTGCATAGGAAGGGGCGGTGTCGATGTACACTTCAACCATGCGTTCATGGATCTCTTTTGCATTCTTGCCTTCCTTGGTAAAAAATTTGATCACTGCGCGGTGCTCAACCTTCTCCATTGTTGAAAAATTTGTGACTGACGATCTGCGATCAGCTACTGCTTCTTAAATAGACAAGGCAGGAGCGTGCGGCTGCAGGTCCTGACTTGTCATAACTTGTCCTAACACCCCCATAAACAGCCATCTCCCTTCCTCTGTTTTGCTCTACCGATTTGCAAAACCTATTGACCGCCCCTCGTACGTTGTACAGTGTCATCATGGAATAAATTGGTTTCCATAACAATGTTAATCGTAGTCAACACCTTTTCTCTAAAAGAACAGATTAATATAAGGAATGGGGCGAAATGGCCATTAAGTTCATTAACCCCTTTCCTCAGCTGTTTCTCGCACAACCCATTCATATTTAATAGGTCCTATTTTATTTCTGCCATATTTAAAATTTATTTTATAATAACTTAAGAACTTTCTTGGATCTTTTGTTTCTATTTTGAGCTAATTTAATTTCTAACACCCTTTGGGATTTTTTATAATCCCATTTCTTTCCTTCTCCCTTAATCTTTAAAGATTTTAATTTTTTGGAGTATTCTTACTTGCAATTCCTGATAACCCTTTTTCTTCCCAGATCTTTTTAGCAATCTCCATGTTCCTTTATAATGGTTTTCTACCTTTCTTAATGACCCTGTAATATCCGTTCCATTGCTTAATTTTCTTTACATTTCCGTCTCATTTTTTGGGCCATTTATGTTTCATTGTTCAGTTTTCGTTTAACTTTACTTCAAATTTGATACGAATGGTTTTACAACGACAAGGCTATAACAGACATTTTTTTACCCTGCGCATTATCAGATTATACAACAGTAGTTAAAATGGTAGGAAATTATTTTGTACGCACCACGCAAAAGAATATATTATACCGAATAAATTTCACCCACGGGTCTCTCAATTTATTTTAATGCTTTTGAAAAAAGTAAAACAGAACGATAAATGCATTGAAAACATCATTACAAAGAGGTACAAATGGTAAAAATTAATGAAGGGTAGAATTCATTATTAGCTAAATTGGCCAAAGGTTTTGTAAGGAGAAGTCTTTGAGGAAAATGATGAGAAAAGTTACCTAATGAGAGAAAGGTAAGGAAAAAGGTTACCTAAGGAGAGAAAGGTAAGGAGAACAGAGTAGGGCAGATGGGAGAGGTTTTATGAGGAGAGATTCGTAGGGAAAATCAAAGAAGGGGGAGGTTTGTAAGGAGAGATTCGTAAGAAAAAAGATAAAAGTTTACGTAGGAGATATTTGTAAAGAAAAGTAAGAAGGAAGAAGCCTTGTGAGAAGCCATTCACAGGATTAAAATGAGATGAACGAAATTTGGTAAGGAGATATACTGGAGGTAAAAAAAATGCGATAAGGAAGAAGTTTTGTGAGGAGAGATTCGTAAGGAAAGGGGAAGCAGGGAGAAGTTTTGTAGGGAGAGATTCGCGAAGAAAATGGAAAAGTTTTGTAAGTGGAGAATCGCAAGCCAAAAATAGAATGGAGAAGTATTTTAAGCAGATATAGGTGAGTAAAAGAAAAAAGGGAGAAATAAAAATATTTGATAGATATTTAAGGCCAAGATCTAAAGAGAAGACTTCCCGTTCGCTGCATGAACAGAACGCACAGATTCCGTGTATTTTCTATAATTGAGGGAGATTAGTTTTCAAAAAAGCGCCAAGTAATGGGAAATTACTAGAATGGTAGACTGCTAGAAAAAAAGAGGTAAATATTATGTTTAGCAAATATAAATTTAATCGTGAAAATCAGAGAATGAATTTAAAAGTGGAAATTCTTTCTTCCTTACAAACTATAAGTAAATTAATAATATATCCTTATTTATTAAACTCCCCGACTCAATCTTTAAATTAAAATAAAATTATGGAACATATTGACAACCATGGACGAAATCGAGAAAGGAGATGTTTTTTGGACAATTAAAATCGTCCGAATCTGAATGAGTTCTTAATAAAAGAATGAATACGTTCTCACGATCTGCCCGAGTTTTCCAAAAGCCTTTGAAAAAGTTCCTCATCAACGACTGATTAAAATAAATGAATTTAAATGAATGGATGTGTCTTGATCAAACATCCTTGGTGGCTCATGTAAACTTATAAACTTACAGATACTTAAGAGTAAAAAAAGAGATATGTAGATTTGCGATACACACTCATATACGAGGGGCGGTCAATAAGTTTTGCAATTCGGATATAAGGAAACGAGATATGAGGAAAAGTTTTTTATTAATTTTCAATATAATATCTTCGACTTCAATGCATTTGCATTACTTGTCCCTCAGGCTTTAAATTCCCGACAACGAGAAATCTCCCGACTGCTGTTCAATCCACTCTTGGACGGCGAGTTGGACATCTTCATCGTCCACGCAGTGCAGCCTTGAGCTGGCGGAATCAAAAGTAGTCGCTAGGGTCCAAATCTAGACTGTAGAAGGGATAGCTGAGCTCCTCGAATTCACACACGTGCAGGGCAGCTTGTGCAACTCTGGCATTGTGGACTTTGACGACGTTGAAGTCGATCATGGGACGTGAGGTTGATAACACTTCCATGTGATATTCCAAGTTCTCGCTCGATTTCTTAGACCTTCATCCGTCGATTTTCGAGGATTATCCTCTCCACACGGGCCATATTGTCCTCGTTGGTAACGTCTGATGGGTGTCCTGGACAGGAGTTATCGTCAAAGGACTCACGACCATGGTGGAACTCCATATAGCAGCGAGCAATGGTTGCATAGGAAGGGGCGGTGTCAGTGTACATTTTTAACCATGCTTCCTGATGTCTTTTGTATTCTTGCCTTCCTTTGTCAAATATTTGATTACTGCGCGGTGCTTAACCTTCTCCATTGTTAAAAATTTGTGTCTGACGATCTGCGATCAGCTACTGCTTCTTAAATAGACGAGGCAGGAGCGTGCAGCTGCAGGCCCTGACTTGTAATTACTTGTACTAACACGCCCACAAACAGCCATTCCCCTTCCTCTGTTTTGCCCTACCGATTCGCCTATTTTATTGACGGCCCCTCGTATTTATAATGGCACCTTAATTTAAGGTAGCATGAATGCCTCAATCCAACTGAAGCAATTTATCTACCTCAGGGGTTTAAAATCGAACATAACTGGATGCTACTACGGCTTGTTAACCCTTTTAATTAAGCTGCCATCATACATACTTGCTTTAAATGAAGTGTTACTGACCCTATACCAGTGGTGTTTTGCTTCGCTTTGCCTTATTTCGAAGTGTTCTATCTCTAGGACGAGAGCTAGTTGACAGAATTCCAAAGATCTTGCTGCTTTAGGTAGTATACTCTAGCCAGCTTGCTTCCACATATCTTCACTTACCTCAGCCTTATAACTTTCCTCACAAAATTATTTTTAAAACTATTATTCACGAGATGTATATTAGAATACCTGGAGAGAATCTAATGAATTTTAAGAAGTAAAATAAAAGATAATGTTACGCAAATTCAGGCAATGAAACTTGCCCTTTGCCACGAAAAAATAAAATAAATGCATGAAAAAGAATGGATCATAATTAATCACAATCAAACCTTATGAGTATAAATAATGGCAGTGAAATAGATGAGTTATTACTTATTCCGAAGCCACTCAATGGCTAATTGCTAATGACATGAAAACTCGAATAACACCATTACTGAGAACAAAAGTTGCGCTACTCTGCTGAATAACTAAAAGATCCTAATGGAGAATAAACTCACTAAGATTTGTGGGCACTTTAATTCTTACTATTAAGGCCTCCTTGTCAATAGTAACGATAAGGGTCGAAATCTACTTTCTACCTTGTTGTAGGTAAAGCAAGGCGTTTGATATCCATTATTATTTGAAGCAAAAAAACACAAAAATGAAGCAGGGACTTTAATTTTACTCACCCAGTGTTTCATCCAAGCAAACGATTGAGTGAGGAGTTAATCTTGGTTCCTTTGCTGTGCTCAAGTTAATTAATTCTTGCAAATACTTATTTTTCCTTAGTTTAAATTGGTGCTTTGATAATATTTTTAGTTTTAAAAAGAAAATTCCGGTTTTAAAACGGAGAGTTCCAATTTTAAAAGGGAAAATTTCAGTTTTAATTCGAAATGTTTTGGTTTTCATTTCATGGAATTTAAAAAACAAACAAAAACATTCCATGTGAATGCAAATCGGCTGAATACCACTATTATTTCTTTTTTATAAGAAGTTTATCTAACTAATGATGGCATGTTCACTTAAAAGACCCCCAAATTGAAAAAAGATAGGTGAAGGATAAAGGAAAATTAATGAGAACAAAAATAAAACAATGTTTTAATCAAGTTCAATACTATTAAGGTGGAAACAAATTTCTCTCACAACTTTTATCGGCAATTATTTACAATGAAACAATGCATCAAAAAAAACATCAATGAACAAGGTAATTATCATTATTTTCGAGCACCTGCTTACAAAGACGGGATAGATCATGGATGCTTCTTTATAAAATACAACTGGTTTGCTCTGAAAGATGTCTCCAACTGCAGTTTTCAGTTCTTCACCAGTTGCGAATGATTTCCCATTCAAGATGTTCAGCAGTGCCCGGAATATATGCTAGTGTGTCTTTTGCCAGGTCTGGCGAGTACTGTGGGTGAGGGAGAGCCTCCTACCAGAGCTTCATTAGTTTTTTACTAGTATGATTTTCAAATTGTGGTGGAGTGTTTTCATGAATAAACAAGACATCTGTCAATTGTGGTGTTTTCTGAGGAATTAAATTCGCCACCTGCTGACTGTTTAATTGAGCGTCATAACTGATTGCGTTTTAACATTTACCAGTAAATAACCCCCTTATTTTACCTGTTCACATGCATAACACAGGCAACTCACAAAATAAGCCCGTTTGGCTATAAACCAATAGCCTCCGTTTCGAAAATAGTCGATTGCTCAGTAAATAACTCCATCAACTTTCCCACAACCGAAAAGAATTCTCAATGTAGAATCATGAAAGCAGCCTTAGCTCCTCCCCAACCATTCTTTCAACACTACTTCTCTTTAAAAGACTTCCTTAGTGCACACGCTTAACCTTATAAACCTAAACATAAAAGCTATGCGAAATAAACACATATAGCTAATGTGTTTCTTTTACACCCAAAAACATACCAAAAAGCTTTCACGCTACACTCACACATCACAAAAATAACACTACGATTAGATTATACAAGACTGCTACAGGAATGACAAATTTTGCGAAATAAAGATGTACATACATTCGAGTAAACCCCAAACATTTTGCCATCAACTACATATCTCTCATAAGACTATTTGGAATTCCAAATCCTTTGAACAGGTATAAACAAAACAAATCAATTCACCTTGCCAAATTTCATGACGTCTCCTACACACCTAATTGTGAAACAGAGCAATATCGTCGTTTAAAGAAACAAATCATCACTTTCTTAGTGAAAATCCTTAATGCTCCTGGCCTCTATAGCCTTGAGTCCAAATAACTACAACTGTTTAACTACATCCCGGAACCCGTGATTCATTTATTACTCCCGAAAGACCTTTCCACTATCATTTGTAACCCTTTTGATATGTAGCTCTAAGACAGCTCATCAGACATCACCCTCTACCCACCATAGTTTATCTACCAAAACAACGGTTAGATCCACCCATACAATATCCTCCTTCCACCTGCAAATATCTTAGTAAATCTTCTTTGAGTTTGACACACAACCAGAAATTTACGAACATTCACCAACTCCTACCAAAAAGTAAAGATTTCAACTTCACAGATTAAATAGGTATTACTCCTAAACTTCTCAATTCCTTAAGTTCTTCTTAAACACCATATTTACTCACACTTTGCCAATATATTTTTAGCAATAGTGAATAAATACTTCACGATTAAAATCTAAAACAGCAGAATCAGAAACATTACCCATATATCAGGAAGTTCTTAAAAATAACAAGCTATCTATGCATAAATATGGACCTAAGAATTTATGACATACGAAAACTAAGACACAACTTTTAGGCTTTGATGAAGCAAGAACAAAGAAATAGCACAAAAACTATAAAATTTACAGCAAAAAGATCAGTGGATGTATCGTTTAAAAGAATCGGTAACAATCGCAAAACACTACTCGAAAAAGACAAGTAAAATTGCAATAATTAACGAAACACCATCATAGAACTTAATTCCTAAGATATCAAGTGAAGTCAAACAAACGTTAGGCCTGTAGCTATAGACCTTCACATTATACTATTACTCAGGCTCAATTCAATGCAAAAATGTCATGCCAATGCGGCAGGTCAATTATCTCCATATCTCTGACAAAGTCAACATAAGTATATACCTTGACACCTTGATTCTATTGTCAAAAACGCAGTCTGATACATATTCAATTATTCCATCTCACATAACTCTCTTCTAAACGTTTGGAATAACGCCAATATAACACTTATAGATCCTAAAGAAAAATTGCCAGTGATACCTTATCATATCACACCAGAGCTTCATTATGCATACCTTTAAAACTTTTAAAGCGTCTGTGAGTGAACAAAATCAACCCACATATCTCAATAAATGCCTGCCAACACAAATTATGCCCTATTATCTTAAGACCCACTAACATCACTCAATTAATCGGAGAAGACTTCGATGAAGTAACAAATGTTATTAAGACAAACATATTTTAACTATAACATAATAAAGAACGCCTCTGGTAACATATTTCGTCCTTGGACATCAACAACTTAATTAACAACACAAGAGGAATACACCGCAAAAGTTTGTTTGTAAATTTTCTAACAAGTCAATATTAACATTTATTTTATTCTCCACTTATACAACGGAGTAAAACATGAATGGTAAATTTTCATAACCCCTTTCACTCTCTTTCTGCACGACCTCCACAACAAAACAACCCAAACATTATTATATTCTATCGATACGTATATGACATCAAAATACATAACTCGGTAATTACATTTAACTATTCATTGGTGAAGGCTTTACTAAACTCTTTGATTAAGTGGATGAAAAGTTCTCACAAGTTGTCTTATTTTTTTTAAAATCTCACTTAACTCTATAATGGTATAAATTACCTTTTGATTAAGACGGTATTATTAAAATAAAGTAAAAATTATTTCTAAAATACTCTATTAAAAAGGTCGAATTGATATAGTGATAATACTTATTCCTGATTCATTTACTCTATTCGGCGAAATTTATTTCCGGTGTACATTAGCTTATTTGACATAGAAAAAGATCGTTCTACATAGAAAGATTTAAGTAAGATTTCTTTAACAAACTTTGTAGTATTTCCAGTCTAATTTCCTCAGTAATATAATTGAGATCAATATCTTCAATCTTTTTTCTATAAAATCCAAAATTATATTTGCTACACCACTGAAACTAAAATTTAATAAAGATGTTAAAGCCACTCAATATCTATGTATTTCACTGAAATAATCACTGTTTGAAGTTCTGTTAAAAATTCTGTATATTTTCACTAATACTTGTCTTCCTGGTGGAGAAGCTTCCTATCTACCATCTTAGTGGAGTTGTTTCTCCCCATCCACTTCCATCTTTTAAGGAAAATTCCTGAATATAGAAATCGGCTATGAAGTGAACCCTAAAATTCCTGCAAGCCCCACCCCCTCGATTGCATATATATTTTCATACTTCCAACCCAATGATAACACTAAACATATACAGTTAGCTGCACTTCTGAAATGCAGATATTACAACACCCACGTATACACATACTTCATCCTGTCTGAAACTATATACATGGACGTAAAACATTTTCATACATGTATGTGTATTATATGTCATTTATAGTATAGAAGTCTCGGGTGTGTGTGTGTGAGAGGGAAAGGGGGATTCAATGATAAATGCGTTGTAAAAGCAAATTGAATTGAACCATTTGAGCTTTCTATTTCAGTGCAGTTTACGATCGCTAGGAGACACAGGGGAGAGGTTAAATAGCCCCCTTACACCCCTCTCATCCCCTCTCCGTTCTAAACCCCTATCCCTCACTCCCCTACTCTATTATACTTCAACCATTTTGCTTCAATTTTATAATAGTGTTCAAAGGAAGAATGAGAATTGTATTCTTGGAACATGCATGACCTCATACGGGAGAGGTGCGCGAACATCTTTTAGCTCCTCAATTAGTCTCGCCATATGGATATTCTATCTTGGTAACTTAAACGTATCTTCACATCAACAAACTTGACCCATTTGCAAAATTCTTTTGAAAAAAGTTCCTTCGTACATTTTCTAGTTGGATTTAAATCAGTTCATCTGAAATGTTCGTATCAGGACGCCACATGGAAGTACGAACATGATTTTTTTGGATTGAGCTTTGAGCATAGAACCTGGATGATGACAGATCAATTTCTAACACCCGTTTTGTCAATCTTAAGATGTGCCACTTAAATTATTGCAATCACTACACATTGAGATGGTATGGAACTTACACTCTCACATACTGCCAGGTGATCGTGGGAACGAAAGAGATTTGTCGTCTGAGTTGACCTTCGTCTCCTCTCTCCTCCCCCGACAATCTTCAGATCTCCTCCGTCTTCCGTCTGACCTAAGTCGTTATCCCCCCCCCCCAACAGGCGACAGGAAGTCTGAGGGAACAAGGCTTATTTCACAAAGAAGCCTAGATTCTATTTGCCTTCTTTATGATACCAAGGAGATTGTCCAGAAGGCACCGCGATAAAAGAATTGTCATATAGGGAATCTCTCTCTCGATTTCACACAGTCCGCAGTATAAATCGCAACCCCGCTCATACCTGAGCAGAAGTATTCACAACCTACTCGCGTAATCCTCACGTTGAGCGAGAGTCGTTGCCGTAACGTATCGACTGCCAATGCGCCTGCTGAGGCAACCAGGTCGCTGTCTCAAAGAGTTCCTGAGGTAAATCTCGCCCCGCAGAGTCTGTGACTAGAATAATACACTCTTTAGCTCAACGTAACTTGAGAAAGAAAAAGGAACATCCAAATAGTTACTAGAAGTAACTATTTGTTAGTATCACATCCAGTTAGGAGTGAGCTAACCGGAACTGCAATCAGCCGTCCCGAATCCGTCATCTTATCCCCCCTCTCCACGAAAACTCGTAGTAACGCCACGCAAACCACCCCGTCTGGACCTGAGTAGCCATCTCTACATTCCATCACAATTAATGGTAATCTGTAAACCCAGTGTCCCACTATTCCTAAATTACCTATTTAATTAAGAGTGATAGATACTTCCATTGAGTCATTATAAATCAAGGCGCTTAACGTCATGGTTTTCCTCCCTTTATTAAGGAGATTTAATTGAGTCATTCCCTGATATTATTATTAAAAATTGCCTTCAACCCAGACTAATCCGTGTTTAATATTTAATCTTTACTTACCTAAATGCCCGTTTAACTATTGCTACTAATTATTATTTTGTTGTAAAGTAAAGTTTATTTTTGTACGTGTATTTATTTGGTGGCTCCTCCTTTTTGACGTACCCTTGGCAACACTTTAATTAAAAATCCCTTCGGCTAATTTATTCAACCTGTATTATGCACTCTCAGGATTCAACGATCACAAACCTCCCCCCAGTAAAAAGTGGGAATTTTATAGTCAGAATCCTGGCCGTGGCACAACCCGCCTCTAACCAGCCTTCGCACGTTCAGTAGGAATTAACCCCTATATATATATATATATATATATATATATATATATATATATATATATATATATATATATATATATATATATAATGATCGTAGATTGAGTCATAGGGTCTCAATACCATCGACTTAAACAAAAGTGGTGTGTCCAGATCAAGGACTAGAATAATTATTGGACTGGACTATGAGCACTTATACGACACACATCATTATCTTATAAAAGATATCGATGCATTCATTTCATCTTTCTCTGTCGAAGGACATCGATGCATTTAATATATGCTCTTTTGCCAAAGAATTTCGATGTATTCAATAAATCCTCATCTTCCAAAGAACATCGTTGCATTTATTATATCCTTATCTAGGACAGGACATTGATGTATTTAATACTTGTTTTCTGCCAAAAGACATCGTTGAATTCAATACATCTTTATCTGAAAAGGACATCGATGGATTCAATACCTGATTATATGCCAAAGGACAGCGATGCATTCAATAAATCTTTTCTTGAGAAAGGAAATCGCTGCATTCAATACATTTTTATCATCCAAACGACAGCGATGCAAACGGGAGATACAATGTAAGGCGAGACAACTCATTACGGATCTGCAAAACAAACATAAGAAATGAAATTACCCTCACTTCAAGACAGGCGACTTTGTTGCCAATTGATAGAAGCCTTAAAAATTAGAAATGGTTTCGAAAACAAAATTGTATTCACATTTTGAACTCATGTAAAACACTTCGCAAACAAATAACCATCATATGATTTTCAAATTACATTGCTTAATATTTTTACCCCAAAATTGTACGAATACTTATTTCCCCTTTTACCTGCGGCGAAGTGCAAGGTCTAGGCGTCGTTTTTTTTCGAGATGAGTAAAGTTTAATTATGTAAAGAATAAAGTTCATTTCTACGAATTTAGAGCCATGAAATAACCCATATGACCAGGGGACATAGAGTTTTTGACCCTGAAAATTGCAAATCTGCCATCGGATTTGTCGCTCGGTGGCGCCATCTAGTGGCAGAAGCCTCATTTAGCTATTCAAAGGCAATTGTAAGTGCTTTGAACCATGGGAAACCATCAATGTGATAACCATTTTTCATCTTATCACAAAAAGCCGCAGGTCACAGCACTAGCAACTACTAACAATTTAAGTCTTTTGTTTATTTACCGCCATTTTGATAACCGCCCACAAAAATTTTTATTGGTTTCAAAACTATGAATTGCCGGGTCAACCTGCCCCAAAATCGAGGTTATTTTCAGACAAGAATTTGCTATTACTTTGGCTTTATGAAAAGGTGCGCTATTATACTGTGAAATATAATTATCCCCTCCAATTTGGTCCTGAACTGATATGAGAAAGTGCCGATTAGGCACGTTTTTGTACCATTTCACGATAATGGCAGTATTTATTTTTGCAAAATTGTTATTTGTCCAGTTATCTTGGATGAGAAGCAGCCCCAGACATTGATAGTGTTCAGGTGCTTCACTTTTGGCACAACACGACTCGCGAAAGCGCACCCTTTTTTCAACTGTCAGGTCTAGGTGTCGCATTTATTTCAAGAGGCGTCAAGTTTAATTTCAAAAGGAATGAAGTATAATTGAGCCCATTTAGAGCCATGAAATGACCAAGATGACGATGGGACATAGGGTTATTCATCCTGGAGTTTTTATGTAAATCTGCCATTGGATTTGACGCTCAAAGGTGCCATTTGAAGGAAGAAACTGAATTTATTTTTCAAATTGAGTAAAGTTAATTTTTCAAAACGAGTAAAATTCAATTGTAGCCATTTAGATCCAGGAAATGACCCGTATGACCATAGAACATAGGATTATTGACCCTGGAGATTTTAAATCTGCCATTGAATTTAGCGCTGGGTGGCGCCATCTAGTGGCTGAAGCCTCATTTAGCTATTTAGCCATTCAAAGACACCCATAAATGATTTGATCCATTTAGATCCATGAAATAACCCATATGACCATCAGTTTTGGGGCTGAATGCCGCCATCTAGTAGCAAAAGCCTCATTTAGCAATTCAAAGGCACTTATAAGTGATTTGAACCATGGCAAACCATTTATCATCCTATCACAATACGCCCCAGGTCAATTGAGCGACTTTCCCTCTTGTTAATTCGAATTGTTCTCACAAGACTTCCGTATCCTACCTTTCGTACTTTTTCACGACTAGCAAAAGAGCTGATCTTAGGTTATTTGGGCGTCTCGATTGAATAACTCTATATACTAAAGTGACTTTTTTATTAATATCATATTTAAAACTTTGAAGAAATAACCAACAGTGTATTCCTACAGTGCATTTCAGGTAAATCAATACAATTTGAAAGTGTTCCTAATGGCTACTGACCAAATTAATGTAGATTTCTTAACCATTAGCATAATCAGTAAGAGTTTGTTTTCCATGTCTTTGAAATTATACAGGGTTCATTCGGACGATGACTGCTGAAATTAATAACAAACGGTATGCCATACTTGCGGCAATCCACGCGTATACAAGCATCAAGGAGAAGGTGACTACTTTTAATAAGTACCCAATAAACCTCGTTTACAAAATAAAACAGCATTATGACAATGATGAGAATAAGAATGAAGTACCTATGGTCTTACACTGAAATTTTCTTGCCTCTCTGATGGCTCTGGCGTGATCCGATGTGAGGGCTACGTTATGCCTCCTCATATTCTCTCCCGGGCCTCAAAGACAGTACTGACGTTGCCATTGAGGTGCTGAAGACTGTAATCAAGCCCTGGATGGACCAAGTAGACGCTGGAAGGCCTTAAGTTTTGCAACCAGTCTCTGCTCTCGCACACAGGCGTGGTTGTTCAACAACGTCAAAAATACAGTGGTCTCTAGACGTTTTGTCTCCAGTTCCACGACGACTGCAACTCTCTAGATTCTTTCGTCCAAGGGTTGTGAGAAGGATATTAACAAGGCGGCTTACAACACTTTAAATACTTTGAGGGCTGCCATTATGGAGGTAATGTCATTCATTAAAAAGACTCTCTAACCTATACATGAAATCAGTTCAGGTCGCATCTGCAGAAGATCATGAACGCAGATCTTAAAAATTTAAAATTGTTTTGCAACTATATAATATATATATATATATATATATATATATATATATATATATATATATATATATACATATATATATATATATATACACAGGGTTTGAACAAAAGAATTGCCACGCGTGTTAAAATAAATGAACATTAATTTATTACGTAGTTGGTCCTCCCTTTGCTTTCGGAACATCGTCGATGCGTCTTTGAATTGATTCATGCAGCTTCCTGACTTCATTGAGAGGAATCCTGAACCATTCTTCTTGCCAAAACACTCCAGCTGCTTCAAACACGAAGGTAAAGGGCAAAAACTTTTAATTTGTCGCTTCAAGACGCACCACAAATGCTCAATAATACTAAAATCTGGAGATATTGGTGGCGACTCCATGTTTTGTAACTCACTCCTATGTTCTTTATACCAATTCCTAACCAAATGATCGGTGTTTATTGGAGTATTGTCATCTTGGATAAAGCACTCAGTATCAAGGATTAATCTCTGGACCATAGGATGGAATTGATCTTCCAAAATATTCAGATATTCGTTGTTGTTGATACTACCATCCAGGGAAAGATTTAACTAAGAGAATTCCAACATATGCCTGCCCAAACCATTACTGACCCTCTTCCCTCTCCAATGTAGGAAGAAGGCAGTCAAGATTAAAAGCCTCACTTGGCTGCATCCACACATAAACTCCCCCTGCAGTGAGAAAAAAATAAAAATTGGACTCGTCCGAGAATATTACTTGCTTCCATTGGTCTGTTGACCAGCCCTTGTAATTTCTATACTACTACAGCCTTTTCTGACTGTTTTCATGAAAGAGCAGAGATTTCTTGATGACAGCTCTTCCCTGATATCCAGCTTTATTGAGCTCACGGCGAACAGTTTTGGTCGAAGCTGGGCTAGTGAGATGTTGATTCAACTCTGCAGTCACTTTAGGAGCAGTTTTCCTGGGATTTTTAATCACAATGTGTTTCAACACTCGTCGCTCTCTTTCAGCGAGGTTTGAAGTCCTCTTGGAATTAGTCCTCTTGCTAAAGGTTTTACTCTGCTTCTTGAAGTCTGTCATGGTCCTTGATATGGTAGCTCTCGAAAAACTAAGGAGCTTAACTGTTCTGGTGACGGAAGTTCCGGCAATTCGAGCTCCAAAAATTTGCCCTTTTTCGAACTCAGGGAGGCCACGCATCTTGACATTTATACCACGATCTAAAAAAGAAATACAAATATTCATTAAAGATGATAACGCAAACTATGTACCTTCAATAAAAACCACCCCTCATAATGAAATTTGTATGGATATTAGTAATATAATGGCTCGTTGAAATATTGGTATCAAATTTCTACTGTTCCAATTACTTTGTCTGACCCCTATCTATCTATCTATCTATCTATCTATCTAGCTGGATGGCGACTAGCCTACGAAATTACCTATTGGAAAATAAAAATAGAAGGGGCTTGTACAATAAGGAGCATAAAATGAGGAAAATTGAGATGAAATGAAGGAAAATCCCCTTTAATATAACCTCGTTTTGATTGAGGATTACCTGGGGCACGAAGTTCTTTTTCTAATACTACATAGAGAGAGGAGAGTATTATTATATTCGTGTAAATTTATTTTTAGTATTAATAACAAGGTTGCTATATTATATAATGGTTATATTTGTTTTAAAATTTAAATTATATCATAATTAGATTAATGATTAACTAATTTTAATTACCAATATAAAATCTTTCAATGAAAACTATATGCTCATTTGCATTAAATGAATAGATAGGATGGGGGTTTTTAATTAAAAGTAAATTATTTATTTGGTGGAGAAAATATTCAGAAACATTCTCCATGGTTTTGAATATTCCCTTCATTTTTTATCACATCGAGATGTGAACGTGAAAGGTATTGGTGATGATAATAGTAATACGTTTTATAGCGCTCTTCAATGTTACAAGCCTTCGTAGAACACTTGTTGAGAAACTGCGTAAAAGCTTCATTGTAGAAATAACCGCCGTCTTATGGGCATTATCCCTTATAATGATTTTGATAGACGCAATAATATTCATTTGAAAAATTGGGATTAAAAAGTAGTCTTTAGCTTCTCCCTCTTCCTTACATTGAACTAATTCAGAACATGACTCAATCCCCAATACATTAGTTTTTTGTATCAAATTCCCGATAAAAAGTGAAATGAATATTCGACAAACTCTACAGAAATGAAAGTATTTAAACGCCGGATTGCAAGATAAAATGTCTCGTAACCAAATCAAATGTAAATCCCACCATAATTTATCTGAGAAGATAAGAACTTGAGGAGGTATTTACCGATTCCATCCAAAAAGTTAATCTCTTGAAAGTGAACTTCAAGTTCTACCAAAGCACTACATTCATAATCACATCCCAGAAATGAATCCCCAACTATTTATCTTTGTAAATATTCCCTCCATGTGTTTTTGCATTTCTTTCCTTTCCGTTATTGTTTTTTTTCTTAGTTTGTATATATTTCGACAATTGTTGTATAGTTGCTCAAATTCGCTATTTCACATTTTTAGCAAATATTCCGCACAACAAAAAGTTATCTACAATATAATAAATTGTATTTGTTTGATAAATCCTCGGATAGGTTTGCATGGGACCGTTAGGCTTTGCTGTGCTTTGTTGCTAATTATAATATTTTAGTTTAGAAAATTAATAATAGATATAAAATTTTCAAAAATAGCAAATATTTTCTTTATATTCATGACTAAAAGTTGAGTAAACATATAATTAAATATATAGAGCTAAGTAAGATTTAAAAAATAAAATTTATGGAAAGTTTGCATAAAAATTTTAAACAAAATCATTTAAAAATGTTTGAACAGTTAATGTTTGAAATAACGTAAAATATTTCAGTAAATTTAATCTATTTTTATCGTTCATAGCGAGTAAACAGTCCCATTGTCAATTAGCATCGCGTCATATTATATCATAAATAATTTTTTAGCGAGTTTTCTGAATTAAAATATTATATGGACATTTTTATTACTCATTATTAAAGGAAATATGATTGATTTAATTATCATTCGGTGTCGGGCTTACACATACGATGTCTGAAGTCAATAGGCGCCTAATGAAGTCTGTCAATCGCCTTTAAATTCTCACCTAATGCAAGGCTTTCGAATTGTGGATACTACTAGTTTATTACATATAGCATGGGTGTTGCGATGCGCCCCCACCATTTAATGGGTGTGTGGGGGCAAAGTTCTCCATTTAAAAATAATTATCTTATGGTCAAATTCAAATGCGATTGCTAAACGTCGTTAGGCGTCCAATGTTCTTTTATTTGGGCCTTCCTCCGCACTTTTCGGGGAGGAGCTGGAAATGGAATCATTAAATTTCCTTGACACAGAGGATGACTTTGTATTCCAAATCGACAGAGAGTTTCATTTGCATTGCCAATTATTACCTTTAATAATGGTTGGAAAAATCATTGTCGTTACCGAGTATTTCTAAGTCGATCAAAAGAGACTAATTTCTTCCTGGTTTACCCCCGATCTGTCAGGGGCGAGGTCTTTTATTTCTCAGTAGACAGAGATCTACCATTTAAGGGGGAATCCAAACCACCGGGATCTACAGGGGAGGGCAACCGCAGAGTGACCCCAAATTAACTCCATCCTGCAATTAACCAAACCCGTTTCGGCTTAACATCGCCGGAATCGAAAGACGCTTCCACTCTGCTAGGCATTAAGAGGGTAACAAAAAAGATTAGATATCACAAAAAAAATTCCAAGTAAAAGAAAAACCTTAAAAAAAAGAGAAGAGTTTTATCAAAATTAACCCTATCACTGATAGAAATTGTGTCTTAATGTGCTTAGCACCCTCTTTCCCTAACACTCGAGTCTCGGATAAAGAAGTCCTATTAAATGATAAAAAATAGTGACAAACGTTGGGGTGAGAAGGGCACTTGAATGGTGCTAGAATCAACTCATACGAGGGTCCACCCTTAAATCGTATGCCCAAAAGGTCACCTTTGCACCCTTTTGGGTCAAATACCCACCGATTAGGGGTATTTAGAGAAGGGGTATCGACAATTTGGGGTTAAGGGTAAAAATAGAAGTGAAGGTTAGTCTGGTAATCATAAAAAGAAAGTTTGGGTAAACCATCGAGGGCATGTTCACACAAATTGGCTCTAGAATGGATGTAAGAGAGGCAGGGGAAGGGTGTAAGGGACTAAAGTTTAGCAAAGGAAACGGTCATGAGTGTTGGGGCCAGTAGGGTGTATTTATAGGCTCAAAGTAGAAGAAATCAGGCAGCAAATCAAAATACGAGAGCACGAGGTGCCACGCATGCATATCCAGGATCGAACCCACGGACCAAAACTACGAGGAATCAAGTTTTGATTTAAAAGGTAAAGAAAAGATGTGACAAACGAGGGCACTTTCAATTACTGGGAGGAATTAGAGGGAGACGAAAGGAAGAGGCGGGTAATATAAGTTAAAAATGGCATAACCACAATAAACCCCTCAAGATCTTGGGGGTAGGGGGATATAAACCTCCATGAACGTGTTCGTATCACTAACACATGTACTTAACAGTACGATCATGTACGCCCCTGTGGCGGTAGAGGCAGTGCCCATGTTGGTCACTGTCATGACCTTAAAACTACCAATTTGAGGGAAGAGCTAAAACATCAGTTGGAGTTACGAGTAATGCCATTGGTGCGAGGGGAAATCGAATGAGATGCCATTTTACCCTTAGAATAATATGGTTTTAACCATATTTTAATATACATAAGACAATATACACTTGCCCGTGCACATACGATAACATACACGCCCGTACACATAATACTAGATACACGGGACCGCGAACATACTCCATTACCTCTTAACTTTAGGGGAAAAGTTTCTCTATTTTGTTATGCGCCGTATTTTTCGGTGCCATTGTTCCCGTCGTGTCTTGCTGGCGCTCTTTCACGTTAAGGCACAGTGCCAGTGCCAATTATTCGTGAAATATGACGCGCGGATGACAGTGACGCTAATATAAATAGAAGAAATGAGATGGCGGCTATTTTTAAGGAATAGCACGAGTCTCCCCTTCTTAGCTCAACTCAAGGGCGGTTCCTAAATGGAGGGGAGGCGAGGAACAATCTGCAAGGGGATTTCAACCACGAAGGCAAGGGCCCTACTTGTAAATATTGATGTGAAGATGTGAAATCCTTTGTAGCATGCTTTAAGTTCGTCCAAATAAAAAAAAAGGCTGCGAATAATTAAATAATCAAAATATTAGTAAATGAAAGAAAATGCTGCAGCTGCTGCTGCTACTACTACTACTACTACTACTTCTACTACTACTACTACTAATAATAATAATAACTAATATCACAATAGCCCTCTCTCTCTCTCTCTTATATCTAGTAAGATAATTGGAAGCTAATCGTAATTGCATTATTTTTCCTCTCCCAAATCGATGAACTAAGCGGAGCGTTGTATAATCCCAAAGAATATTTGTACGAACATATTTTGAAAGCGATACGATCCGCGTCATTATGGCATTTTGCGTTGTTTTTTTACCTCAGTTTATCACCTGAACTTTTTCACACTAACACTCAATTACTAGATTACTGTCGTAGGGTGACCGTAAAAAGGGCACACCAGAGAATCGGGATCCAGATCCCAGTGCGAAGGTTAAATAAACAAAGTCTAGTACAGTTGGCCTAAATAATCAATTCTTAGAGGTTCTGAGATTAGATAAACTGACTGTAGAAAAATATAACTTTACTATATACAGAGAAAATATTAATAGCACAAGTATGTAAATGACAATTTATAAAATGAGGCACGGGGTACCAAACGGGAGGGAGGGGGGGGATACAAATGACTCAACGGGCACGAGAGTCCGAGAGAGGATGCAGGGTGATTGCTTCCAGAGAGAGAAAATGGGAGAATGCAATTTTCGGGGAGACTCAGGTAAAGTCTAATTGACTATTGAATAGGGCGAGTAAACGGGGCGCTGTAAAGTTCCACTTGTAAGATTGTTTCTTCTTTCCTCAGTTTGTCACCTGAACTTTATCACTATTACACTAAATTATTATTTTACTCTTTTGAAACGTAAACGATATACATCATTTTGGCATTTTGCGTTGTTTTTACTTCACTTTGTCTTCTGAACATTTTCACTATTACTATTTTACTCTTTTCAAACGGACAATAGTCTTCATTATATGGCATTTTGCTTTGTTTGTTTTTTCCCTCAGTTTGTCACCTAAACCTTTTTACTATTAGATTAAATTACTATTTTAGTAGATGGGAGGCATACAATACGCGTCATTATGTTATGTTGCGTTGTTTTTTCACCTCATCGTGTCACGTGAACTTTTACACTCGTACAATCAATTACTATTGTTCTATACGCGTCATTATGTCATTTTGCCTTGTATTTTAGCTGCTTGGCACCAAAACCTTTTCACTATTACATTAAATTAATATTTGACTATTTTGAAAGGCATAGGGTACTCGTCATCTTAGTAATTTGCGTTGTTTTATTTTACCTCAGTTTTTCACCTGAACTTTTTACTATTACATTAAATTACTTTTTTGAAATGGAAACGATAAGCATCATTATGGAATTTTGGTTGTTATTTTATGGGGTCTCGGTAACGAATTATCTCTTGTAGTTTCGTAGGCTGGGTTAGGATAAAGGAATATATATATATATATATATATATATATATATATATATATATATATGGATTCTTTATTCCTTGCTGAACAGCTGGAATAAGCCTCGAAATGGCGATAGATAATGAAAACTTTTCTTCTTGAATAATAATGATAACTCTTTCTGTACTGACATTTTCCACAAATGTTACCTATATAAATAGTCATTTCATCTACTCATAATACTAAAATATTCAATCAATCACGATTGAGATACATTTAATCGTCATACTTATGTTCACTTTTGGAATAACAGACCTTAGCGTTAACAAATTGACCAATCAGCTTTTAGACATAAGCACTGCAATAATTTTCCAATCAGTCCCACGATAAATTAAAAAAGTTAATAATGTTCAAACCGTTTGCACATAAATACGGGTGAAATCCATTTTCTTATTTTTTAAGCACTCAATTAGAGCTGGGAAGCAGCACGTGCTGAAACAATGCGCGTACCTAATTACAGGTAGACGCAGAATGGAAAGAAGATCACAGGAAGAGCTGCACCGAGAAGCGTGGTTGACTCCCATTAACGTTGTCATTGAAGAACGGACAAGGAATATGCTGGAAAAGGTCAATCGAGAATTAGACGAGGAAATCGTACAAATGATTGACCAAAATAGAAGAGCTGTAAGTCGCGCCAGATTTCCAAGCTCCGCTGGGATTTTAGCTGACGGAGCAGAAGTGCCGTTCTACGCAAGATGAGATGTTTTTTGCCCCTAAAATACAAACCAAGACGAATTAACAAACTAAGAAACCAAACCGATTTTGACAAAAATTCCCCGATATCGACAAAACCCACCGATTGAGACAAACCTACCGAAGAAGGAAAAACTACCCAAGAAGATGAAACACAAAATTTAAGGCTTCAAGAAGAAACAAACTACACAAACTACACACATTACAAATTTACGAAAAAAGACACTAAACAAACATAGCAAGTTATTATTAATGAACTACCAAAACAACAGCAAACGCGCATAGCATAACCAAATACATTAGCTAATTTGAAGACAAATGGCTTGAACGCCAAATTATATATATTATATATATATATGTATTTATATATGTATAAACAAAATGATAAACAACAACGGAACTACAAAACATAAAAAATTTAAAGCGATAGGCCTGATCACCAGGCTCTAGCATCACTTTGCACCCTACCACACTTCTTTCTCGTTCACCACTAATCGACTTTCCGCTGTCTATCCACACACCCTTTCTATCCCATCACCTGCATACTCTTACATACCTAGGATGAAGCACACGCTACTGAATGTATATTCTCGGCAAAGGAGGTGAAGTTTTGGGAAAGCATCATCTAAGGCGTGAACCTTTCCCTACGAGGTCCCACAAGGAGAATAACAAAAGCTCCCAAGTAGCATCGACTCAATAATGTCGCTCACGGTGACCCGCACGATTTGTGCTCCAAAAAGGTCCATCACATTTGTCTTTACCCCACTACCAGGCACAGGAGGCAACGGTTTCGGGAGGCTCCTTCACGAACCGAGTACACTTGGATTTTCGTTCCTTTATTTACAAGATATAATACTGGGGAGTTTAACTTACCATTTACAAAAGAGAGAAGACCAAACGAGAAGTCCATTTTCCTATTTACGAAAGAGTTTAATACAGAGAGGGAAGTCTATCTTCCCATTTACTTTATTGATTAATACAAAGCGGGAAGTGTATCTTTCCATTTGCGAACGAGATTAATACCCGCACGCTTTGTGCTCCAAAAAGGTCCATCACATTTCCCTTTATCTCACTACTAGGCACAGGAGGCAACGGTTTCGGAAGGCTCCTTCACCGACCGAGTACACTGAGATTATCGTTCCTTTATTTACAAGATATAATACTGGGGAGTTTAAATATCCATTTACAAAAAAGAGAATATTAAGCGGGAAGTCCATCTTCCTATTTACGAAAGAGTTCAATACAGAGTGGGAAGTCTATCTTCCCATTTACGAAAAAAATTAATACAAAGTGGGAAGTCTATCTTGCCATTTGCAAACGAAATTAATACAAAGCACGAAGTCTATCTTCTCATTTACGAAAGACATTAATACCCGCACGCTTTTTGCTCCAAAAAGGTCCATCACATTTCCCTTTATCTCACTACTAGGCACAGGAGGCAACGGTTTCGGAAGGCTCCTTCACCGACCGAGTACACTGAGATTATCGTTCCTTTATTTACAAGATATAATACTGGGGAGTTTAAATATTCATTTACAAAAAAGAATATTAAGCGGGAAGTCCATCTTCCTATTTACGAAAGAGTTCAATACAGAGTGGGAAGTCTATCTTCCCATTTACGAAAAAAATTAATACAAAGTGGGAAGTCTATCTTGCCATTTGCAAACGAAATTAATACAAAGCACGAAGTCTATCTTCTCATTTACGAAAGACATTAATACCCGCACGCTTTTTGCTCCAAAAAGGTCCATCACATTTCCCTTCACCTCAATACCTGGCACAGGATGCAACGGTTTTGGGAGGATCCTTCACCGACCGAGTACACTGGGATTATCGTTTCTTTATTTACAAGATATAATACTAGGGAGTTTAACTATCCATTTACAAAAAAGAGAATATTAAGCGGAAATTCCATCTTCCTAATTACGAAAGAGATTATTACAAAGAGGGAAGTCTATCTTCCCTTTAACGAAAGAGAGTAAGACCAAGCGGGCAGTCTATCTTATCTTTTACGAAAAAGATTAATACAAAGCGGAAGGTTTGTCTTCCCATTTATCAGGTTCAATGTGTGAACCGTTTAAATTTTTCCAACGAATGTTTACTTGGTTCAACCACTACAATTTTACCTTAGTTTCTCACCTGAACTTTTTCACTCTTATATTATTTTATTCTTTTGAAAAGGGTACGATACGCATCGTTATGGCATTTCGTGTTTTGTTAACTGAGATTGGCGGTTAAACATTTTCATTATTAAAAAAATTTACTATTGCATAAGAGTATATCTATTGGGGATTGATAATTAGGTGTAGTCAACTAATGGTCCTCCATTTATGGGGTTATTTTCGAGTCTTGAGGTAGTCATACAGCCGGTTCATGTAATCATAAGGATCTCCTATTAAAATCTTTCTATAATAGATAATCTAAATGTTTATAACTCTATAGAATTTAAGTTTATCCAAATATTTATTTTCAATTTGTTATCTAATTTTGGTCTTAGGTGATTTGATAAAGTTGTTATATATATTTAAATTCAATTTGAAATTGATTTTCCATTCTAGCTTTGGTTATACACTCAAGGATTTTAAAATAAGAATCAAGTCCCGTCTCGTTTAACTTTTTCTCGATTGAGTTTTAAACTCCTTCAAACTTTGTAGGCTCTGCGTTACTCACTTATGATCAATTTGATAACTCGAGGCAAAATAGTAATAATTGAGGCAGGATGATCCTATTCTATGTTATCGAAAATTCTGTAAATCTATCCTAAAACCTCGATTTGTTTACCATTTCACTTAATTGGTTTGTACCAGACTGAACAAACATTTTTTCTAAAATCTGTTATATAAAGATCTATATTTTTATTTAAGTCACCCATCAAACAAGCTTCCTTATTTTAGCTTTACTTCACATTCTCGTCTCTAAATTAACTACCTTTAGACTCGTGGTCGCGACTCTACAAGTTACTATGTCGGTCCATAGGTCGGTCGGTCGAATGGTAACCATTCTCCTTAACAATGAGTTTTTTAACAATAATATCGTAACTATTTTGCTGATTCTAACGATATTTTACTTTTCTATGTTGTTTTGCATTCTCTTTCAAATTATATAATTGGAAAGGTCCTCCCAAAGTGAGTCCGGAATTACTAAAAGAAAACTAACCATGGGTTAGATTGACCCACTTGTTGGAAGTTTCGAAGGTCGTAAGGTCATCAGGAATAAACGTATGTAAACTATAATCCTTTTAATAAAACAAAAAGTTAAACAATGCCACATAAATAAAGAAAATAATTCTAATTTCCAAGAAAAGACGCCCTTGAAGATTTTCGTTTGTGCCTCTCATTTGGTGCATCACGCTTCAAACACCAATAGTAGTCAGCAAGCATGTTTATGTCCCATTTATCCTAGTGCCTGGATTCCATTGTTTTTATGTACTGGTGGAATCTTTCCTCCTGTTCTTTACTGTAATCCCCGCAGTTGTCGGGAAAATAATCCAGATGGGACTGTCAAAAGTGTATCTTAATAGACATTAGATCTCCCAAATGTTTGAGACATGTTAGGAGCTGATTGACCAGGGCAACATATTTTGGGCCTCTTTTATTGCCCCAAAAATTGTTAAATAGAGACTTGAGAGCGTTTTAGGCATCTTTTTTTATGTCCGTCAGTGATGCCTCAAAAGGCTGATCTCTCATCAAGTTCCTGATCTGAGGTCCATCAAAAATCCTCGCATGGAGCTTATCGTCATTGATTTGTAGAAATTTATGAAGAAGAAATTTAAAAGCTTGGCCTTCTTTAGTAAGGGTTTGACAAATTTTTCCTTATCCTAAGCTTTATATGCAGTGGAGGAAGCAATATTTTGTGAGGAGGCACTAATGGTTCAGCTATCACATTCTTTGATCCAATTCTAAATGCTTCTCGCGGAGGCCAAATCTTCTTCTCATAGTGCATACTATCTGCACGACTGTCCCATAAGCATAGGAGATAGGGATACGTTGTGTAGCCTGTTTACATCCCAAGTATAAGAGACACTACCTGAAAAGAAATTAGTAGGGTATGTTAATTCAAAGTGTAATATTTCTTAAAACAATTTCAAAGTAATATTTCTTAAAAAAATCTGAATAAGAATATGTACTGAAAAATCCTTATGCCGATGGATTAAATCATTGTATTGGAACTTATTGGATATATGTACATCTTATTTTGCATTTATTGAGCTATGTTGTATACCTTCTCAATTAGGATAAGTTTCCTATTAAACTAAAAGGGTGCATTAACCTATAGGGACACACTTCAACAAAAAATATAACTAAAAATGACTCATGATTTCCAGATTTGCATTCTTGTCAAATATAAGTTGAGCAAAAGGTGTATACAAGTATTAACAGTTAAAAAGGAAAATCTCAATATCAAAGAGCTTAGAAATGCCGAGTGTAAAATGATCTTACCTTTAAGTTACCACATATCCTTGATTTCTGGGTAGAGTAATTTATTGCATCTAGCAATTTTTTCATATTTTCATAACTTTCAGTAAGTTGGATTGAATGGGCTATAGGAACACAAGCTATCTTGTTACCAATATTCAGTAACACAGCTACTAAACTTCTACTGGAGCAATCTATGAAAAGTCTCTATTCTAATGGGTTGTAAGGAATTCCAAGGGGCTCAACAAGTCTTTAAATATTGGCGCAGTATACTAAAGAGCTGGAAGAATGCTGTAAAAAATAGCTTCGAAACTCTTGTTCTCAATTTCTGTACCAAAGAAATGTTTCTTTAGCGAAAAGATTACTTCCACGAAGTCGAGAGCCAAGAAGTTGTGCACTCTTCAGTGAGCACGATCGGGACAAGGCGGTGGATGTGGTGTACTTAGACTTTCAGAAAGCCTGTGATAAGGTACCACACCGCCTCCTTCTCCGGAAAGTGCGAGCGCTGGGCATAGACGGAAAAGTAGCCGGCTGGATCGAGAACTGGCTAAGTGGCAGACGGCAACGGGTGGTGGTGAATGGACAGGCTTCTAAGTAGGTGCCCGTTACTAGCGGGGTGCCTCAAGGTTCTGTCCTGGGACCACTACTATTCATCATCTACGTCAACGACATGGACGGTGACACGGTTGCTAAGATTTTCAAATTTGCCGACGATACCAAGCTTGGTATGAACGTTGCAAAGGATGGAAATACTGCCCACGTGCAGGAAGATCTTGGGAAGATTGGGGAGTGGTCGGACACGTGGCAAATGCCTTTTAACGTGAACAAATGCAAAGTAATGCATATCGGCCACAGAAACCCCCAATCTCATTATATCCTTAAGGGCACTGCCCTTGAATCGAGTGACACTAAGAAGGACTTGGGTGTAACTATCACTAGCGACCTCAAGTTTTCGAAACAGTGCATTGAGGCAGAGAAGAAAGCCCAAAGGATGTTAGGCTACATAAAGCGCCAGTTTAGATAACGTAACAAGGATATAGTTCTTTGTCTGTACAACACCCCTGGTTGGGCCGCACCTGGAGTATGCCGTACAATTTTGGAGTCCTTCGTTTCGAAAGAATATCGCAAGGTTGGAACACGTACAAGCCAGGGCAACCAAGCTGATTCCCTCTATCCGACATAAAAATTATGAGGATAGACTAAGGGAATTAAATCTGTTGTCGCTGGAAACCCGTAGACTGCGTGGTCAGCTCATCGAAGTTTTCAAAATACTTCGAGGGTTCGACAATGTTGACTACCGGGATATTTTCACACTGAGTGAGAACAGAACGCGCAATCACGGCTTCAAACTTGAACTGTAGCGTTACAACCGCAATCTGTGTGAAAAATTTTTCACGTACAGTATCTGCGGTAAGTGGAACGCACTCCTAGTGGAAGTTGTCAACAGTGAATCTGTTGACCAGTTTAAGTGAAGACTAGACAAAGTCTTGAAAAGCGGCCGTTTAGGGACGCAAAACAATTGAGCAGCCATGTGCCTGTTCGATTGCTAGTCCAAAGGTACCCTCTTTGAATGGACCGTAAGGTCTTCTAGGGTACTTACTTTCCTTGTTACTCCTTGTTACTCCTTTGAAAGCTACAGATCCATGGTTAGGTAGGTCATTTAAATGAACTTTAGTGAATTATCTTGCGACCATATCATGTGTGGAAACCTGATAAGACTCGGATGTGTCATAATCTTGACTAACTTCCATATTAATCTCTTCATAGACTTGTACATGTTGAGATGGAGAAGGTATAGTAATTCCTGGACCATAGGGCAGGGGTTTGATGGCAGAAGGAACATCCGGATATGCCCCACTATGTATATTCTTCTTATATCTACTTGTGGAAAATATAATTGTATAATACATAAAGGAATTGATTTGGAGTTGCTGATAGTACCTAAAAATGTTTAATAAAAGATATGCTAATGCTAAGGTGAACTATGTTAGTTTTAAATTTTATTCTAAGTCCATTCATAATAATGACATTTTCAGGAGCGATTATAATACAGAAAGCTTAAATACTTGATTCAATGCTCACCTTTAAGATTTTTCATGCAAAAATAGCAGTCCGTAGTGTGGTCCTAGCCCTCTCTCCACACCATGGGGAAACCAAAAGAGAGAGACTCCTGTCCGCCCTGGGTCCAGCATCTTAAACTTATGCAGCATTCCTTGTAGCAGATATGTGGTGCAAAACTTTTATCTTGATCTCCTAGCCTTACATTAAAATATTCATGATACAAAGATTTAATTACAGGAGAGATTGTACATTGCTGCTCAAAAAAAGTCACTTTGCCGGAAACATAGTAAAATCTGTGGGAGCTATTCTTACATTTTCTGTTCATTTTTTACTCAACCACTATTGTTATTATTCTTATTATTATAATGACTTGCAATTTATAACCTGCAAAAATATAATCTTATCAACATAATTATTTAAAATGTAGACAAAATTTACTGCGAATACCTTAGTGCAAATCTATTTAAATTTTGATGTAATATAGGAAATGTATAAACTTTAAAATTATTATCACTCCCTCTATTGCAAAACCTGGACCTTATAGAGAAAATCAGATTCCAGATTCGGATTTAGGAGGTCACTTTTAACATGCAAACACTACAGTAAACCTAAGGTACATTTTTTACGCAGACCAGTGTTATTAAAGAGACCGGACTAATCGCTGGTCAAAGCCGGTGAGGTTGGATCCATTCCTCTTCCATCTTCGTGCTGTTTTATGACAACCTTTTATATAGATGGTTGGATAAAGTTGAGTACACAAACCAATCCAATTACATTAATCCGTACTATATCACATACTTAAGCCTAGAATTATAAATAACCTTATAGATAATGTAAGTTATAGAAAAAATTACAATTCATTTAACTGTTAAATTAATTAATTTCTTTATTTTATTATTTTATATAGGACAAAAAAAAGGCATTTTAATACGTTGGTAATTATTTGACTTCTTACTCCTTGTCTAATTCCATTATTTCTCTCCCTTTTCTAGATTCCTTCACAAGTAACTGAAAATGTAATGATCGATTCTAAATTTCAGCAAGAGCAAGAACATTTGAGAATTAGGATGAAAATAATATGGACCAATATCTATCTCCTCACTCATTTTTATGTACTTTTCGAGGCATTTTTATGTGTATCCATTTCTATCAATCTCTGTTTTGAACGTATAATTTTACGTTTCATTCTATCTCCCAAATTACAATAATTTCCCTGAAATTTTTTAGATATACCTTCCTTGTACACACCCATCTAAAGTAAATTCACTGTGCCGGAATTTCAAAGTAACGCTATGAACATGTTATGATCGTGTCAAAAACAGGTTATCTTTCTTATTCAATTTCCCACGTCTTAGTGGATGAAACCTAAGTTACCTCAGAGAATTTGCCATAAGGGTCTCTTGACAAGCAGGTGACAGTTGGTTGACAAGAAATGAGTTGATCGGAGATGCAATTTAAGGTGGCGTCAACCATTTCAGCAATGCTAAGAATATTGAACAGCAATGCTGAAGAAATGTTAGCATTCTACCCAAGTTAAATTTCTTTCATGCAATAACATAAATATTATTAGAAAAACAACCTTCTGCTTTTCTCTTAACCTATCAATTTACATATTAACTACATGGACCAGATTGACATGTAATTCACCTAAGCTTAGGCCACTTTGCATAAAGTGTGTGTATGGACTTGGATTTGTTGTTGTGTGAGTGTGATAGACTATTATTAAGTAAATGTAAATTTGAGTGCAAATTGAGGTTTGAAAAGACGCGTATATGTAGGTGTGTATATGTGAGGGGTTATGGGAATGTTCCTATAGCTCTTAATTAAGATATTTATGGAAGTTTGGAAGTGAAAGTGTCTTTCCATGATTTATGTGTCAATTTAAGAGATGTATCAGTGTAAGAATGTTTAAAGTTATGCAAGTGAGTTTATCTTAAATTTGATTGACCAATGTAAACTATGTTGATTAACTTGGAGAAGATGTATAGCCAAATATGTAGATGCATAAGTGCTGTGTTATACGGAATTAGATGTAATACTGAGATGATGATATGAGGGATATATTTGTGAGATCTTACATTTGTGTAGATGTATGGTGTGTGCCTCTTCATCGAAAAATAAATAAAAGTTAGTTTAAATTTGACCTATAGATTTAGTTAATAGGCGATAGGCAATGCAGATGTTAATGTCTGAGGATACCAATAAAAGAGGACAGGAATGTTAAAGTAATACTTGTATTTAGATGCGTTGAGCTTTGAGACCTTTAGAATTAGTAGTCCCTTGAATGTCTAGGTAAATGTATGGAAGTCTAGGTATGAGGATATGAAGGTATAGATTTGCCGGTGTATGGATTTGTTGGAGGAGAAATAGCTCATAAAGGAGAATTATGTTGATATCGAGTAATTTTGATAAAGCTTATATCAATGTCAATATAGACCAGTTGTTTCATCAATACAACGGCTATGTAGGGTAAATTACCTCCCTTATAAATGATCTTATAAGCGGTTCTTGACTTACTAGAGCTATAGTTAAGATCGGCTGTGTGGGAAACATTCCAATAGTTAACTTAACAAGGAGAGATTCTTTGCTACATCCTTTTCATACATTTGTATAACCGACTGATTGCCTCTCAATGCGTTGGTAGTGTCAGGGAGAAATAAGATGATCAGCTTAACTTCATTGATTTCTCTTAAGCTTTGGAGACCATTCTGCTACTCATCATTTTAATTGTACCGAATGAGAATTTAATTCTTTTAATCCCTCTTCAGGGGATTTATTTTTCCAAGTCGGCATGGTCATGGTAGCAAAGCGTAACCATCTTTCCAGCAATAGTACCCCCTTTCATCAATATTAAACACGCTTTTGTTTGGTTATGTATATCTTATCATCAAACATTAAACTAAGCGCTCAAAGTCGTTTGAAGCTTCGTCCAGTCAGGTTAAAAGTAACAGACAAAAAGCCACTCAGAGACTCACTGGCTCCTACGTTACAAGGATAAACTGTTATATCTGTCTATTACTAGGATAATTAGGAAGCGGCCTAGATTATTTGTTTAAGAGTTTCACCTTACCCAAGAGTGAAGGGAAAAGATATAAAAAAGGAGAGATGATCTGGCTTTATGGACACTATCAATAAATTAATTTATCTTTCGTTTGATTCCATTTTTCTGTCCATCTTTCTATGCGGCGAAGAAGCAATCGGTGATTTTAAGCACAGGGAAAACACTGAGTATTAGAGGGGAGTGGAAAAAGGAAAATAGGGGTTATGAAGCCATTATAAGATGAAAGCTATAGTAGCTACGAGTACTGAAGATCACAAAAAGGATTAATGAATAATTCATGTTTGTTGATATCAAAGGAGTAATAAAGTTAGCTGAGGAGTTTTAATGAGCACTCCCGAGGACTACACATAATTAAGAGAAAACAAAAAATTTAATCCTTATTTTTTTTTATTGACACGTCACTTCACTTCTAACCAAAGCATTTGCTATTACAGATGGATCAACCATTTGCATTTTAGATAAATATTAATTATATCCATTACGATGTAATTTGTCCATAATAGAATTAAAAATCCAAAAGGGGTTCATTGCCTAAGCGGGAGAGAGAGAGAGAGCGATATAATTATTTCAATATGGGTTTCTATGGCCATTGTGATCTCTGCTGGCAGTCTAGAAATTAGAGATATCAATGTCATCATGCTAATGCACGACTACAGGAGGAAAAGGTATAGGCATAATTTATTTGTATATATATATATATATATAAAAATCACGCTTTAATCTCCCATATTCTCTTCTACTAATTCATCCCATTTTCCCTTCCTGACCTCCATACATTCGTTAGTATATGTACAAATTGCATTAAATATTTCCAAAGAATTACTCTATTTCCGTAATACCAATTTCTCCTCATCAGACTTAAATGTAAACATCGATGAGGAGAGCGAAGAAGAAAAAACAGGCTTAGAATATGTTTACAGCCCTTAATGACACTTCAATCCTTTTCATGATACGTCTCTCTTTTAATATCTAAAGATTATCAGAATATTTACTTTTATTTTACATTTGCTATTTGTCGATATTAGAATTTAAGTTGATTGGAAGATAATACTTTAGTATTTTATTAAATAATATTAATCAATTGTCTCAATATTATTTTGAAATTTTTTTGATATATTACATAAATATTTCTTTAATATTATCCTTCATACACTTTATTATTTTCTTTGATAGCATCATTCGTATACTTCAGTATTTTGTTTATTATTATCCTTTAAAGATCAAGGTAATTTCTTTGATATTATTCTTCATATGCCACAATTTTTTGTAAAATTATACAGCAGATATTTCTATTTTTTAACATTATTCTTACAATACCACTATTTTTTGTTATTAATAGCCCTAACAGACAAGGGAATTTTCTATATTATCAACCTTCATTCACCTCAGTATCTTCTTTAATATTTTCTTTCATAATCTTAATTAATATCCTGTAGAAATTTCTTTAAAATATAAGTCTTCATATAACTCAGTGTTTTATTTAATATTTTCTATCATATACTTCAGTATTTTTAATATTATCGCTCATATACAAGAGTATTTATTTTAATAATAGCTTTGACAAAACTATGAAATTCCGCTTTTATTTTATATATAAATTATATATAAATTTCTTAATTAATTTCTTTAATATTATCCATTATATCCTGTAGAAATTTCTTTAAAAAATAAGTCTTCATATAACTCAGTGTTTTATTTAATATTTTCTATTATATACTTCAGTATTTTTAATATTATTTTCATATACCAGAGTATTTATTTTAATAATAGCTTTGACAGACCTATGAAATTCCGCTTTTATTTTATACCTCAATATTTTCTTTAAGATTATCCTTCCTATACCTCAGTATTTTCTTTAATATGATCCTAGAAATACCGTAGAGATTTATTTAATCTTATTCCTCATAAACCTCATTAATTTGTTCAATATTATCTTTAATATATCTCAGGATTTTCAGCAAATATTCTCCTTAATATACTTTAGTATTTTATATTATTATCTTTTATATACATTGCTATTTACATTATTATTTTCCTTCAATTACCTTCGGAATTTGTTTAATAATAATCTTCATTAATCTCAGTAATTTTTATTGAATTATCATTCATACAACAATAATTTTTTCAAAATTATCCTGGATATACCACAGTATTTTTCTTTAATATTATTTGTCATATAATTCTATATTTTTCTTTAGAATTTTATATATACCTCAAGTTTTTCTTTAATATTCTCTCCCATATATTTCGGTATTTTCTTTAATATTATCATTCATATACTTGAGTATTTTTTTCATTGTTTTCTCTCCTAAACTTCGAGGCTTTTAAAACTATCTTTCATTTCCCTTACTATTTTCTTTAATATTATCTTTCGAGATGTTTTTAATACTTTCAAATCTGTCAGTATTTCTATTAAAAATTAGGCTTAAATTACCTCGGAATTTTAGACAACGTTTTATACCATATAACCTTTAGAGATTTTCTTCAGTCATTTTATCATTTGGTTTTATAATGTGACTAATATATGTTTTAAGTATTACAAGTTAATTGATGATATTGAATTAAACTTATAAAAGAAAGGAATGAGGAGATCAAAGAAAAATGTTTGTAACGCCAGATCTGTTAAGTGGTGAAGTTAGAGTAATTGGAAACGTAAGGCAGTACACATCCACAGATCATCAGTGCACTTTGGGGCCAGAGGGTACTCAATCGTGCATATGGTAGCTGTTTTGCTGATCTATGCTGCAGTTGACATACCTTATCATGGAATAGTAACTTAAATTGCACTAATATTGTTGTGATAGATATTTGTAATTCTAAATAAAATTCATATACAGTAGTTTTTAATATTTCTCAGTGTTATTATTTAGGATATTTAGAATATTACATTTAAATCCTATTAGCATTATTAATAAATATAGTTTGAATATTACATTATAATCTGTTTATTATTCGAAGTTTATTATTTATAACTACAAGCCATACTTCGTATTTTTTCTTACAGAAAGAACTTGGTTCCACAGACACTCCTTCGGAGTGTGGCTTACGGCCTATTTGCTATTCTAAACTGCTTTTTTGAATCCCCTTCATAGACTCTTTATTTTAACACATTCAACACCTTTTTCAACATAGATATTCTGAAACATTTTTCTAAAGTTATTTCACCTTTTATTATATTGTCTTCATACTTTAAAGATGTATATATTGTTGAGAATTTTCCAAACACCTTTTTAAACATAGTCACCCTGAAACCTTTTTTTTAAGTTATTTCACCCGGTTCGATATATAGAGAAACCTTCGTCAGATCCCTTTTTTCATCTAAATTTGTTTTATATACAAAATTATAGTAAAAAAGCGCCAAAGCCCTAATTTTAATGCTTTTTTTGAACTTCACGATTTGTATGTTTTTTCATTCCAAATCATTCGATAATTATATTTATTTTTTCTGAACTCTTTGAAAGAACTTTGATAAAAGCTCGAAACATACAAAAATAAGCCTTGCGAATAAAAGCTTCAAATAAACCTAAACTCAAAAACATGAAAGGTTACTTGTCCACTAAGCAAAAAAACATTTTCAAAATTTCAAAAATTCACCAAGTTAAATTATAGAATTAAGGATTATTATTAAAGATCTTCGGAAGATTACATTTGAATCTTTTTATATGTAGTAGTTTTAATATTTATTAGTATTATTTTTAAAGATATTTTTTATATTACACTAAAATCTGTTCATAAATAGTAGTTTTATTATTTTTTACTATTTTTATTTAATATATTTTGAATATTGCCTTAAGATTTTTTCAGAAATATTCAATTTAATATTTAACAGCATTATTATTAATGAAATTTAGGAGAGTACATTTAATTTTTATTAATATGAATCAATATTTTCATGAGAGTTGTTCGACATATTACATTATAATATTTTCTCTTATTTTTCTTCCTATGCTTTGTTATTATGAAAGATGCTTTAAATATTATATGCCAATATTTTTTAAATAGAATTATTATACTCTTAAATACTATTATAGAAGATGTATAAAATATTACAATTTTATATTTTCTAGGCAGTTTATCCTTTCATAAAACTAATAAGAGTAATTATTGTTTAAAGGCAATTGTTAACTTATTTTGTTTGTAATAGTAGCATTATTCACTGATTCTTTATTTCGGTTTAATTTTCTTCTTTGTTACATAAATCAATTTTACAACTACAAAGTTAAAAACTATATGTTTGAATTTCGATGTTTAATATTTTTTAAAAGCAAAAACCATCGAGAACATGTGTGTAATTTATATTTGATCTGGGTTTCTTTCTTCCATGATAATACACCTTCAGTAAAGTACAGGTTGACTTCAATAACAAAAAAACACCTTAGTGACATAACGATCGAAGAAACCTAACATTCTTTGTTAGTTCTCTTTTCCTCCCAATTTCCTTAACGAAGTTCTTTTCAACTTACTGAAAGATACTTCATCGTTGTTTTGTAATAAAAGTAATATAAAGGGAAAGGAGGAGAATAAAATAAAGGAGACAAAGAATATTGAAAAGAAAAAGCCAGATTAGATATGTAAACAAAGGTAGTATAGTTAAACGTCACCATAATGTCATTCGCTCTTGTAAATTCCTTCCCTAAAATTAATCGTCCTTCAAAATTGAGAAAGATTACTTTACAGAGTTATTTAACAAATTTACCTATCAGAATTACCTAGGAGAGTCAATTAGAATAACTGCTAACAGAGAGACGTAACATAATTATCCAACAGAGTTACCTAACAGTTATATAGCATAGTTACCTAACAGAAGCACTTAACCGTGTTACCTAACAGAATTAACTAGCCGAGTTACCTAAAAAATATCTTTTTACAATTAAGTAACAGGGTTACCTATCAGTTAACTAATAAAGTAACTTCGAAGAATTATCTAACAAAGTTACCTATATATTTCTGTGACGTAACCTTGTATAACTATTTTTATTTTGTAATGTCTTTAATTAATAAAGATTTGAATTTGAATTTGAATTTGAATATTTAACTAAGTTACAAATGTTATGAATCTTCAGTCCTTCCACTCATTTCTTGGTAGTTCTCAAAATTACCTAAAGCTCTCTTCTTTACTCGTCCAGAGCAAATCCAGACATATAATTAGTACTTAGGAGTTCATTCACTTGAGAAATATCAGTTTCATTATTAATTAGTTTCTAGACATCAAATCTTGTTCTGGACATGTTCCAATCATGTTATTATAGGCGTCCTTGCCCTCACGTAATTTTTTAGAAAAAAATTAATAAATAACTTATCTTATTTGCAAATCAAGCCTTTGATTTAATGTATAAAATGTATTATATTATTATTCACTGTGGATATTGAATCAGTCATTTCCATTGAATAAATTTTGAGAGCTCTAACATGATTAAGTTTGCTTTTAATTAATGAGATATAATTATAATCTTATGAACGCTAGAAAAAAAATAGAGGTGATTAACAATTTTAAATTGTTTAGCTTTTTTAGGGGTAATCAAATTTACTTCAATCTGATTTATTATTTAATCTATCTTCAAAGTGTTTGTTGGAATCAGTATTTAAATTAATTAAAATATATACATTTAAAGCATACATTAACAACATTAAAAAACTTTCACAGATCGTAATTTTAAGCAAATATATTCCATATGCAAAAACGTTCAAGGACCGAACTTGGAGCATACATTCTCAACATACACAAACGTTTACCCCTTATGCTTTTAAGCATACATTTCCAAAATTGAAAAAGTTAACATTTCGAATTTTGCACATACTTTTTTAAAATGAATAAACGGTCACTGATCGTATTTTTAAGCACATTATAAGATTAAAAAAACTTTCACAGATCGTAATTTTAAACATACATATTCAATATGCAAAACCGTTCACAGATCGTGTTATTAAAGATTCCTTTTGAAATCTCCAAATGTTCACCGTTTCTTAATTTTAATCATACATTTCCAACATTTAAGAAGGTTTTCAGTTCGTAATTTTTATCATACATATTCAAAATTCAAAACGTTCAAGGTCCTATCTATATACCTTTGAGCATACATTTTCATCATTGAAAAACTTCGGAGTTCTTACTTTTTAGCATTCATTATTGATAGGAGCACTTTTAACTCTTGATTTTGCATCACTCATGTAAAGAATAGAGCAAATTTGGCTTAAACGCGCTAGTTTCGAGAGGTTCTTGGAACTACTCAGTCTCGAAAGTAATCTAGAACTCAAGAAAGTTTTGCCTCTCGAAACTCGTTTGCTTGTCGAAACTAGTTTTTCTCACAAAGCTATTGCCACTCGCGAAACTAATAGAGTGCTTGGAACAAGTATCGCTCTAAAAGGTACTGCTGCTCTCGAAACTAGTGGGAATCTTGAAAATAGTCTGGTTCTTAACGTTAGTCTAAATCCCGAAACTTCGTAGGACTATCGGAACTAGTCTAGCTTCTGAAATGTGCCTCTCGAAACTCGTTTGCTTGTCGAAACTAGTTTTTCTCACAAAGCTATTGCCACTCGCGAAACTAATATAGTGCTTGGAACAAGTATCACTCTAAAAAGTACTTCTGCTCTCAAAATTAGAGGGAATCTGGAAAATAGTCTGGTTCTTAACGTTAGTCTAAATCCCGAAACTTCGTAGGACTATCGGAACTAGTCTTGCTTCTGAAATGTGCCTTACTTCCGAAACTACCTTTTCTCTAGAAACGTATCTGTTTTAAAGAAACTAATCTTACTTTCAAAGTAGCATTTTTCTAGAAACTACTCCGGTTCTTGGAATTAGTCCTGTTCTTTAGATCAGTCCATCTCTAGAAACTATTTTGAATCTTGAATTAGTTTAGCTTTTTTAAACTAGTCTGGCTTCTGAAACAACTCTTGCTCAAAAAACTAGTATTACCCTCAATATTATCTGCCTCTTTTATTTAATCTGTTTTTTTAAACGATTCAGTCTCTAAATTAAGTAAACTCTCTCAAAACAACTATACTCGTAGCTGCCCAAAATAGTCTTGCCTAAGAAAGTAATCTACCTCTGGAAATTAGACTGGCTCTCAAAACTAATGCAGCTGCCGAAAATAGTCTGGCATCTAGAAACTTATCTGCCTCTGGGAAGCTGACTGGCTCTTAAAACTTAGTTAGCTGCCGAAAATAGTCTGGCTTTAGAAATTAATCTTTCTCTATAAATTAGACTTGATCTAAAAACCATGTTGAATTTTGAAATTACTCTAGCTGTCAAAACGAGTATGGCTCTCGGAAACACTCGGGGTCTATAAACAAGTCTTACTTTCGAAAGTTTCTACTCACTTGAACGCTATGTCACTTCAGCTTATCAGAGAGAATACGATGATGAGGGAAAGTTGTGAAAGAATTTGTGGAACATTCTGTGGTGAGATCCTAAGTGCATAAAGTAATAGTGGTTAAGTAGATGAAGAGATTGATTTGGATGGTGACTTGTTATTAGCTCGTTGGTCGGCAGTATTGGTTTGGCAATATTTGAATAAGGCGATTTTTTATTAGGGATTATTTATTATTAGTGTCGTAAATTAGAAGGAAGTTGAGAGGAGAGTAGATTAAGTGTAGATTATTTAGTCAGAATGGATAGGTTATGACTCATTGGAAGGAAGTTGAGAGGAGAGTGGATTTAGTGTAGTTTATTTAGTCGGAATGGAGAGGTTATTTCTCATAAATGTTTTCATTACTCTTCACCCACTAGCTACACCTCAAAACTTATTAGTCGTGGCTGGCGGGCGAAGACTTAAAGAAAACGTCTAATTCGACCAAATCTTTCTAGCACAATTAACATTCTGAATAAACTAACGCCGACTGAATAAATACACTCCAAGTCGAACTTCCTCTTCTGCGTTACTGGATAAGGGTAGGTTAAGTTATGCTACCTCTCATTCAGTCTGGCTACTTCTCAAAACCTTAACTTATCCTAACCCTACCAAATACGTTACAAATCTGGTTCTAAAACGCTTTATTTATTTACAGTTACTAAATATTCCTCAATGAATAGATTTAAAGGCAATGAAACAACCAAACTGAATTTGATATCACCTTTATCAAACTCATAACAGATCTCTCTCTCAATATGTGAGGAAGATGAGTGGGATGAGGTGGGTAATGGATGAAAGTAAGGAAAAGGTACTCTACACGCAAAAAGAAAGGAAGGAGGGAGTTGATAAAAATGTAAGATTAAAGGGAATGTGAAAGATGGGGTAGATAGCTGTCTTGTGCAACAAGAAACCTTAAATTATTATGTCTTGAAAATTTAGGAGAGACGGCACGTCCTCCATTCTCTTTCACTGCGCCCAAAAGAATAAAAATTAAATAGAAGCACCCACATACTCTCTCATGATAAGAACACACCACAGCACACACACACACTCATTTCAATGACTCTGTGTCTATTAAGGATACACTCACATACAGTAAGCACTACTACTTTTAAGAAAAGACCTGGTACAACCAACGATAGGTAACCGGTAGATGATGAATCTTAAGAAAAGGGATGGGAACTACTCTTGTTCCAAAGATTAAAATAATAAACGATGATATAACTAAATGTGCTCAAAGTTAAAATAAACATGCGACATATAATGATAAGTCATGGTTTATAATTATAATCATAAATAAGTTTTTAAAGTATTTTATTATATTCTACCGAGCTTGTAAGGTTGATTTTTCAATCAGGGAGAAAGGCAGAGAGATAGAGGGGAGAAGGCGATAGATACAAAGGTAAAAGAATAATGATATAGAGGGAAGAAAGTGATAGATAGAGATAGAGAAAGAGATAGAAAGAAAGTGTAATTCACGTCTTAGCAGAGTGGGAAAAGATCTCTGCATTGTACGGTGAACCTGATACCATTTAGTACTCTTCCATTTGCCTCATCTCATTTTTTGAATAATTGGGCCTGAAATTGCAATGAATTGCTTGAATAGTTACAGAAAATGGTTGTCAGATAAATTTCTATATTCACTAGCAGAACAAATCCTAAACTTAATCAACAAGCGCAAATGCATAGCAGCAACATTCACCATCGAGCAAATCGAATTACCAAAATTAAGTTAGCTCAGTAAAAAGAAACCGTGAGTTGATATCAAAATGTTTAATACAGCTATTGTTGCAGAGATCCCCAATGATAAAAAGGTGTATAAAATAGGAAAAACAAACTTTTATAAGTTAAATCTTATATAGATGCTATAAAGGTGGAAGACGATAGAATTATCAAGGATCGAAAAAAGATAGTTAAAACCACAAAATATATGATTTGAGGAAAGACCAGCGATCGTAAGAGCCTTGACAAATCTAGATCGAGATATTTATAATAGAATACATATAATACAATTTTAGAAACTCCATTAGATTGGACAAGGATTTTGACCTTTGAATTACAAAAAGGTGTAAAACAAAGAGATACTATTTCTTTGCTTTTCTTCAAGTCTTGTCTATAAGAAAACTTAAAGGAGACAAAACTGGAGAAAAGGCATTAATATCCCTGGAGGATTAGCTCAATCACATAAGATTCAGAGATGGTAATACATATATCCATAGTTGATCGCCTGGAAGAGTTTCAACAAAGTTTCAAGAAATTAAGAATGAAAACAAAAGAATCGGCCTGGAAATACATTTTGGAAATATTAAAGTCATGACAATCCGACAAGAGGTCGACATGATAGACATTGCAATTCACAACGAGCTAAGTGAAATAGTAGACAAAAAAAATTATCAACAGATTACAATTTCACCTGGTAAAGATCATCAAGAAATCCAATACAGATTCTTTCTGGGCATAGGCGCATTGTGATGAGATAACTTGGCAATATTCCAATGCGATAGATGGAGCAGAAATCTCACCGTTGGGACTCCATTTGATGAAAGATGATTCAAACTACTAAATGAAAGATGGAGAAATGATCTTTAAAAAATATGAGAAAAATTGGAAACAAATTGCAGAAGATCGATGAAATTTTAATGAATGATAAATGATTTCTCTCAATAGTCGGAGGTAAATGCTTGAAATGATCATAAAAATAGTGCTCATTACTAGTAAATTAATGACCCAAATCTACCTCTTTTTTCTAAAATAATAGTTTAATTTTAATGAAATATTCACAACATATTCTTTAAAGTTTTCTCAGAATGGGGAGCGTAAAACTATTTAGAAGAAATGAGCGTCCAAAACTAGAGAATAACTTATAACTCTTAGTTTATATGTAAAATGTTTTAACATATATATGGTAATAATCCTTTACCTATTTTGAAAATGTTACCGAGAGTATTACTCCTTTATCAGCATAGGGAGGCAAATTAGGCTTGAAAAATCGTTCTTAAACGAGTGGGTGAGTCAAGCCATGACACTGTCTGAGATTCAGAGGCATTGCACTTTGTCAGAAATTATGTTTTTACGAATAATAAAGATTCAATAGAGTTTGATGTTTCTCGGACTGAAGGAGAAAACAGGTCACCCTAGAAAAAAGGCTCGGGGAAGATAGAATGACGAGAATGTTGTCGAGGAAAAGCTAATTTGAGACAGCACCCGGTAATCCTAATCAGACTGCCGAGAATACGAAACTAGGTGTATCCCTTCTGACTCTATTGCGTTGCTTGGGAGAAATTGCAGTTATAGAAGGCTCCAACAAAGTTAAAATAATAAAGTGGTTTAGTTGGCCTTTGCGACCGAGCATGTCATTTGAATTGCTAGAAAGTGGTAAAGACTATGTGTCAACGACCAAAAAATTTTGCGTGTTTGCAACGGATAGGAAACATCATGTTAGGAGATGTACAGATGAAAGTTTGAAACTCTCAAACGCAAAAAGCGGTTAAATATGCAGGGTGCAGTGTTATGATTTGCCTAATTTTTCAAGCGCTGGAGTCTGTCTGTGTTTACGTTTACGCTGATCATTAAATGCAATGGTAAACAAGAATCATCTGCTTCACGAACATGCCTTATTCTTTAAAATTGTGAATACGTCACCTTCTTTTCATGCAGGGCAATGCTCTGTGTACACAGAAAAATGACCGTGAGCTATTTCTAGGATACAGAAAATATCGACGTGAATTACTTTCATTTTACATTTTAAGCACTGTTGAATCAAGTGACACTTACACACTAATGCAAATTTTAAAGAATTCTTTTTAGCCAAAGGAAGACACCAAAATTTATTAACACATGGGCTCGTAGTATCTTTTCATCCATGATTTAAAGAAAAATATTTTAAAAAATTAATTAGAAAAAAGATATTTAAGATATGCGTTTTTAGTTTAGGGAAATTCTTCAGCTTTAGCAAATGTTACGAGGTGGGGGGGAGAAGGGTAGATTCTGAGTTGAATGTGGGCTTTGCATGTCGTATCGATAATTGTCCTAAGAAAATTGGAAAATAATGAAACTGAAAAATTATTTTGTCAACTCTTGAATAAGTGAGGGGCTCAAGTTTTAAACAAAATAATGGAGGTTTCCCGGAATATTTCAGAGGTTCTTCATAATATAAAATCTTAAATTATTTGGCACGTATATAGATTGCTGAGCTTCCAATGTATATATTGAGCTCTTCAGCGAGTACTCAAATTAAAAGTGCAGAGTGGGTCTCTTGTGTAAAGGTGAACAGAATTCGAAAGGAGATGTAAGGTTGAATCGTCAGCAATCTTTCTGCAGCTGCATACGAGAATAACCCACTTATGTATTTTGTGAAACGTTTACTCTGGCGAAGAAACAGATAGCAATCGACGTTTATAAAAATCCATGCCACACTTCTACTATCCTTTTAATTGAACTGTGTACTATGTAATACTAATTTGATGACTTTTGAAAAATCTTTTAAAAGTAAAAAAGGTAAGACACCGAAAATTGTTTCTATTTTCCGATACAAGAATTATTGGTAAGGCAAATGAGTTAAATAGTCAAGCGAAATGATGTGAATCTATTCCTGAGCTGATAAATCATTAATCGCAATGTAAAACCACTATTGATTTGGGAGAAAGATGTTCAATTGCTTTTAGGAACGCAAATATCAATATTCATTTTTGAGATTCATGTATTTGTCAATATTTTTTTTGTAAGGTTTTCCATTTAGGTATTTGTGTATTTGTTGACAGGATATCGAGAGTATAGTGAGTAATTTGTGGCCGTTGGTAACTCTGAATTCCACTCATGCGTATTATATGGCGTTGGGCCTCTTATTTCCTATCATAGTAAAGTGAACTATGTATTGTCTGTGAAGGATTCAATACCAAGGCTAAATACAAGCCGCCCAAAATTGGGAAAATGTGGACTGTGCTCCTGGATATTTACACTGGGAGCCCTAATGCGAATTAATCTGAGTGCTTGATGTCAATTTTAGGGCGGTTCAGCGGATCCGAAAAGCGTTTGATGGGTCACGCTCGGATAATGAGGGTGCGAGCGGCTACTCAGAATCATATCTTTAAACGTTGTGGCATGAAAAGAAACCCCGAATTTGCCACGGAGATCCAGGCCAGCATTAGCAATGATCCCAGCAAATCAATCAGGTCTATATAATGATAAAGGTGAATGAGCGAGTTTTTCATCAGATAGTTCTTGCATGAGGACATCCGATACTACTCATATCTCATACGAAAAGTTAGCGACAATTGGAGGGAACATGCTGCAAAACTTGTCAACGAACTGAAGCATTTCCCAGGCCTGATATACTTTGGTTCTTAGACAAGATGAAGTTTTACTATGACAAGGTGATGAACTCAGAGACAAAATTAAGTTTTAGTGTTCACAAAGATGTACCGAGTGTTATAAAAACCAAGTTCTCAGGCTACATCATGGTGTTTGGAATTCGACAGTAGCCAGGGCCACGTTATTCACCCGTTATATTTACGACACCTTTAGACTAAATACGGAGGGCTACATCAAGTGCTTAGAAAAGTTTATGTTGCTCTGGATAAAGGGGATGGACGCTGGAAGCTCGTGAGCGTACCACACAATCAGGAGGACCCATTCAGTCTTGGCTGTCAAACAATTTCTTTGATCGTACTCGTATCTGTCTTAAGATCGGATTTTCTAACTCAGCAAACTACTTAATCATGGACTATTATGTGTGGAGCGTGGTTGAGAGATATACCTGCAAGTCCTTGTTCCCCACCAAAGTGGAGCCTAATTTCTGGCTCACCAAAGTTTTAACGTACTTAAAAGGAGGATGATCGAGAAGGCCTGAAGCAGGTTACGATCCTGCCTAGATGCTGTGGTTGCAACTTGAGTGAATATATCTGCATGAATGAACTCTCTATGATATTTTATTTTATTCTTTATTGAAGTTAAACGAAAAATTACCCATCGCCCACAATATAAGGAAGGATAGTTTGTTTCATGGAAAATAAATTAAGGCTCTTACCCCAAGTGTGTTATACTATGAAGGTTGCAAAGCGCACTTCAAAAAAAGAAACAAGTATTCATGCTCTTCAGATAAAAATGATTAACCATAAGTTTCTCATCCTATCTGAGAAAGAAATAGAAAAAGCTTATAATTTATTATTTTGAATAACGTCATATGGGAGATAATATTGTGGCCAGTGTGAGTACAGTCTCAAATACTCCTCAGTCAGAAGGTACAGTGTTTTCAGGTTTAGCGCATTGAAATTTAGCCAAAAACGGTAGTATAAGGTCAAAGTGTCTAGAAGAAAATACTGGTTGTAAAGAGTTAGCATTTTTAAAGCGACATGACTATCTTTCCCGGGCGTATTTTTTAACCCTAGCTCAATCACGTCTAACCTATCGGAGGGCTAAGAGCAGCCAAGTTTCATTTTTATCATCTGGCCAAGGCTCCTTTATCTCCCCGAATCTTGCATCTCTAACAAACCTAATTGGGTTATTTCGCAATAGTGTGTAGAGAATTGAGTTTTCTCAAAATCGGGGCCCATTGGAGCGGTTAGTTATGCAAACACGCTACGATTAATATACATATTAATAATCGTAAAAGTGTTTTCATAATAAACCCTACATTCGTGACCCTGGTGTGACTCAATCACCCAAACCTCTGATTTCAGATCAAAGGTTTGGGTAAGTCACTCAAGGGACACTAGTGAAGTGATTAGTTAGGCAAACACGCCCATTCTCAATAATAAATAATTAATATATTAATCGTAAGCGTGTTTAAATCACCAACCCTTCCATTAAGAGAACATAAACATCCAGTCTTATTTAGTAACATAAAACTTGCTAAAAAGGATCCAATATAGTTGTTACGTTTCTAAATGGTTTTGTAAAAAAGTTGATCAGAGTAAGGAATTCTCTCAAAACTTTTATAGTTATTCAGAAACAAGAAATCTTTAACTACTTTGATATGATACAGAAGGGACTATTAATTCAACTGTTTGCAGAAAACATGAGAAATTCGAATATTTTCACGAACAATTGAAATATCCGGATACATAATTTTGAGTTGAGAATGATGTTACTAATGAGAAGAATATAGTGAAATTTTATCTAGAATATAAAAAGGTAGGGTAATATAATAATTTAAAATCAATCTAGGTGTTCGTATTCATGGTTTTAGATAAGACGCAATAAACATAACTCATATAGTACAATTGGTATGGTCACAGCAATTTAAGGTACACTTGGTTGATACACTATAAAACAGGTATTCCTGTGTTAATAATTTAACCTCTCACAAATTTTCACAGTTAATGGTCTTAGACAGCCATAATGTATGCTCATCTTTACGAATGTTCCTGTAAATGAAACAATTGCCATTATTTTCTACCTAATTTCAACAAAACAGCCCCTTTTCTCAATTTCTCTCGTCAAAATTTCAAGCCTATTTTAGAATTGACTTTAAATGAGAATTACCATTAGAGGGAGTAGGGATGGGACACCAAATAGAACTAATAACAGCTTAAACTTTTATAATTCACCTTGAAAGCAACTTCATGAAACAATGTTCTTTAGATTTTAAACCTGATATTTTACCGTAAATATCTAGATAATTTTGTTTCTATTTTAATAACTTAGAACAAACTAACCAATTTTTTAACAATATAAACTCGTTCTATCTTAAACTTAAATAAAATTTTGAATAAGAGACCTCAATAAACATTTTTTTATAGTTTTTATTATATAAAAATCCCACACATTAACTACCAAGATATTCAGAAATCCTACCTTTAGTGTTCTTAGAATCAATTTTTTAAGCCATTGGTTTCCATATGTCATACAAACTCAGCGCAATAAAATCTCTAATATATAGAGGTTTCTATTTCTGCTCTATTTATTATTTACTGCATAAGGGATTCCAAACTCTGAAGTCTTTATTTAAAAAAATAATTTCTACCCTTTTCTCTTTTTTAATTAATTAATCAATAAGTTCGTCAACAAAAATAACTCTCCACCATTTCTGTCCTATGATGTTCCTAAAATACATTTTTTGTGGTATCAGAAGTCGGAGCTTTCAATAAATTATTCACCAGATATAGGTTAGACAAAACCTCCTTTTATCACACTACCTGAAACGACTAAAATCCTATTTAGAAATGACCAGCTGTATTGTTTATCTATTTACTTGTTCTTGTTTCGTGCATGTAACCTATATTGGGAGTACGATTCGTTTATTCAAGATAGGTTTTGTTCTTATATAGGTGACAGCAACCGGACGGGCAGAAATTTATATAAGAAAGCGTTTTCTGTGATTAAAAAGCATGAAATAGAATGTAAGATAGAATTTTCTT
>OZ018332.1:5225000-5302844 GCA_963969495.1 Ceratothoa steindachneri
ACAAAAAAATAGACATTGAGCGTTACAAAATTCAGACATATACATTAACTATTTCTATTACAAGAGAATCTAATTTTAGTCGTACAAGACGGTATATACATACATGGAGATTCTAATCCTAGGCAAACAATTACTCTACGCTATTCGGTAACGCATTGATACTGAGTGCGTCAGTGACCTGATTATCGGAAACTTTTATATAATTTATTTTAAATTGATACTCTTGCAAGAGTAAACTCCAGCGCATAATTCGGCCGTTGGAGTGTCGTACATTCCAAATGTATGCTGACGGACGGTGGTCCGTTCCTATCTGAAATTCTCTTCCTATCAAGTACATTTTAAATTTGTCTATAACCCAGATAATTGATAGAGCTTCCTTATCTATAGTGGCATATCTCTTTTCACGTGGTAATAATTGGCAACTAGCGTATGCAACTGGAAAACTCGTTCCGTCATCCTCGTATTGAAGGAGTACACCTCCAATGCCCTGGTTGCTCACGTCGGTCTTAATCCCAAAGGATTTTTCCGGGTTGGGCAACTTTAAAATGGGGGCAGAAATGAGCTTACTCTTGAGCTGATTAAAATGGAAAACAGCGACATTATTCCAACGTAGACGATCGGGGGTATTCTTTTTTTAAAGTGAGCTGAGGGGCGCCGAAATTGCAGCGAAATTCAGGAAAATCGCCGATAATAAGAAGCTGATCCTAGGAACGATCTTAATTGCTTCTTTGTAATCGGGAGGGGCATGTCGGCGATTGCCTTAATCTTGTCCTCCTGGGGACCTAACTGGCTTTGTCCTATTTTGAAACCCAATTATTTTATGGTTCCGTGGGCAAAAGGGCATTTGCTGGGGCCAATTGTGAGGCCAATTTCGCGCAGTCGCTCAAAGAGAGCTAATAGGGTGGTTAAATGGTGATTTCATTCGCGAGTAGCGACGTAGACATTATCGAAGTAAAGGATACATTCGGAAGTCCATCTGACAACCTTCTCATGAGACGGTTATAGTTGCTACAAGCAGCGACGAGGCCAAAAGGAAGGCGCTTGAATTGCATAAGGTCTTTTTCCGTTGCAAAGGCGGTATATGCTTTTACCTCGGACGGAAGGGGATTTGATAATACGCTGGTCACAAATCGAGTTCTGAGATGAACTTGGCGTTTTCAAAAAGGTGGAGGTTTTGGTTTACCAACGGGATGGGCTCGGCGTCGAACACAGTTAGCGAATTTAACATCCAGAAGTCTATGCACATCCGATGAGAGCCATCAGGTTTCTTGACCATGACGTTTAGGGAACAATAACTAGAGGTAGAACGTTCAATTATGTCTAAACTAATTAAATTATCAACTTCGGCGTTAAAAGCTTAGCGTAAATAAATAGGCATGCGATAGGGTTTTGAACGGACGGGTTCTAAGGTTGTTAATTTGACATCATGCTCGAAACTAGTAGCGCATCCAGGCTTCTCTGAAATAACGTCGTCGAACTGACATAATAGTTCTTGCAGCTGACTCTTTAGATGTGGTGTCAGCTGCGCGGCGATATCCAGGTCAGAGGGTTCAAAAGACTCGCCTGGCAGGGAAGGAAGAGGGTAATCGGCATTAGGTTCGATGCACACTGTTTGGATTACATTAAGGGACTCCGCGGGGTAATCTTCTTCAAGCGCCGATGTTTCGTCCAGTGCTACGAACGTATCTCCATGGGCACGTCGGTGCTACTTTTTCAATAAGTTGACGGGGTAGAGCTTATCGCCTGCTGAGGTACCAATGAGGTAATTTACCAGTCCTCGTACCTCGCGGACCGAGTACGGACCTTTCCATTGGCTCAGTAATTTATTACTGGCTGTGGGAAGGAGCAGGAGTACTTCATCACTGGGCTTAAATTTACGATCTTCGGACCCGACATCAAAATAGGTTTTGTATTTCTCCAAATTGACATCGGCATTTTCATAGGCGATTTTTGCGCATTTCTCGAGCCTCTGGCGTAGATCCAAGACATACGCGTAAGATGACTGGAGTTCTTGATCCAGTTGGGGGTTGATTAACAACTCTTTTAAAATACTGAGTGCTACATTACGTCCATAAAGGAGCTCGAACGGGGCGAAGCCTAATGTACGGTGGGGAATTTCTCGATAGGCGAATAGGGCGACCGGGAGATATCGGTGCCATTCGCGGGGCTGCTTGGCACAGATCTTCTTAATAATGGATTTTAAATTTCGATTTAATTTCTCGCACATCCCGTTTGTCTGTGGCCGGAAGGGGGTGGTAAAAAGGGGCTTTACCATGAGCAGCTTCCCTACGTACTCTATTAACTCAGAGGTGAATTGTCGGCCTCTATCGGAGAGTATTTCCTTAGGGACGCCTACCCTTGAAAAGATGGAAATGAGGGCCTCGGCGCAAGAAATACTGTCGATTCGGCGAAGGGGGACAGACTCGGGAAAACGGGTAGCAAAGTCTACTAAGGTAAAAATGTAGCTGTGCCCTTCGCTCGAAAGGTGGTGGATAGGGCCAACCAGGTCGATGGCCACTCTAAAAAAGGGTTCAGTAATGACTAGTCCCATTTGTAATGGAGCAGGTTTGACCTGCCCCTAAGCGGACGTCTTCTGACACACATCGCACGATCGACAATGCTTTAAGATGTCAGCTGCAGCACCCAGCCAATAAAAATATTTAAAAATGCGCTGGCCCGTTTAAGTGTGACTAAAATGACCGGAAAATAGGCTGTCATGAGCCTCTCTGAGCACTATATGGACATGGGATCGTGCGAGGTATAGGACAGTAATAACAGCGTTATTACTGTCCTCGGTGGATCGATAGAGTAAGCCACCTTGCTCTAGGTTCCTGATGACTTTGAGTCCACGGACAGTCTCCATCTCCTGGTTTTGGGCCTTATTCCATTAGGGTGTTAGTGCTTCACACTCCTTTTGTGCCGTCCTAAAGTCCTGGTTAAGGATCTCCGAGGATTCGGACGGTATCGGGGTTCTGAGATGGACGGACTCCTGGGCTTCCTTCTTAGCTTGACCTCGAGTAAGGGCGGCCTGGGACACAGGGTCGGAGTTTACTTGAGGGCTCTGTCCTATAAGTAAAGAACAGAATTTTATGGGTGTTGAAATGACTTCAGCCCAGCCATCATAATATTGCCACAGCAGGTAACATCTAACGACAGGGAATCGGTTCGCCCGCCCAAGGTAGTCATGTACCACCCCAAATTTTTCGTGGTTAGGGTCAACTGGGGGGAGGAGCTCGTCGGACACGATGAAACACGTGCATCTTGTGTCCCTGAAGAGAGTCGATACTCGGCAGCTGTTCACGCTGCCCTCCTCAAATTTCAAAGTTCCCGGTGAACTTTTATCAAAAATAAAATTCACCTGGTGGCCTGACGGAGGGGGAAAAGTTGCTGCTTGGGTCTGACCACCAGGGAAGCTGAAGTGGCATTAATCTGGTGAACTTGGTGGGCTGGTTCGCTCTTAAGCTTAGAATTTTGGGGGCAATTCCAGCTCATGTGGTTTTCTACAACACAGATGAAGCATATGATTGGTCGCTTCGAGAAGAGAGATGGAGAAGAAATCTTAACGGGAGTTTTGGAGTCCCGTTGTTGGTTTTGAGGAATGAAGTTTTGGGGTTTTACGGGACCCGGAAACTTCGTCAGCTTTCCTGGGAAGGGGCGCGAATCCTTCCTTCTTTCCTGGTTGGGGCGTTGGTGAGAAGTTCGATTCTCCTTTGGGTATAAATTATGGCTTGCGGCATAGACATCTGCTTCTTCAGTACATTCTTTAATAGTCTGGCACTGACGATCCTTGACAGCGCGCGGATCTCCGTCGGGAGAGACGCCAAAAATTGATCCCGCAACACGAAGTCTGTTAAGGAATCGTAGTTAGGATCAACCTTTGAGGATTCTAACCAAAATTTAGAATTCCTCTGAAGAATGTAGCCGAATTAACGGAACGTCTGTCCGGGTTTAATATGACCTCCTCGAAATTCTTGGCGGTAGAAATTGGGAGTCATATTATGAGCGGCCAATAACTCAGCTTTTAAGGTGCTGTAGTTAATTGTACATTTAGATGGTAAAGATATAAAAATTTCGCGCAATTTACAATTTAACAAGGGAAGTAATCTGACTATGCCTTCAGCCTCCAGATCCATGTTATTGATTTCGAGGATCTTTTCGTAGTGGGCTAAAAATGCTCCGAAATCTTCTCCATCCCTGAAATTGGGGAGCTTTAGTGGGAGATTGGGGGGAGGGGGCTTCTGAACGTGAACAAGCTGACTGTATTTCTGCTTCAACACGAGCTATTTCAATCTGATGGTGAAGCTCAGCTTGTCTTTTCCGTTCCTCTCTTTCTTCTCGTTGGATTTCTCTTTCTCTTTCTTTTTCTTTTTCTTCTCGCTCTTTTCTTTGCTCCTCTTGAACGTACTCAATTAGTTCTTTTTCGGAAAGTCCCAAGAATTCTCCTTGCGCTTTAAAGATTTCGAACTGAGTCATCTTTGCACTTGGGGGCGCAATAGTCAACCAACTAAAATTCCTCGCAACAAGAATTATGGCTTCTAGAGAATTAGCCTACCTAAATATGGGCACTGATCTATTCGTACTTGAATTCTCGATCTAAATAACCCCTGACTAAAATCACACAAACAAATTTTCATAACAGTTTCTCGAGCTACTCCATTTCTCAAGTTTCAAAAGAGGGGATAGCAATCGTTAAAATAAAAGGGAACTACTATACTCTATTATTATAACGAATAACACTATGCTTTACTCGTCTGAGACCAGTGTTTGCAAAGATATAGCGTTAAACCTTACACAATTGATACCAAATTTAAATACTATATATATATATATATTTGTCGTAGAATGGACTCTCGACGATATACCATATATGACTATTCGTTGAGAGAACTTATTTAATTATCTTTAGAGTGCGTGGTTGTCTGGGTTGACTTATATTATTTATCTTAGATATGCTTAAGAAGTGGAACTGAGCTCAAGGATAATAATATGGCTATCATTAATAAAATAGAGTTTTATTAATAAAAACTATCAACGATACACAAAACGGAAAATATTGACATAAACAGAGAATGGAAAGGGTCGTGGGAAATCTAGCTAATCCGAGGATTAAGAGAGATTTAAAAAGGTAAAACAAATAAAAGTTAAAGGGATGGGATGGTTCTCTAAACCATTTAAAGCACAGGATAGGGTTGACAAAAGGTTAAAATACTCAAAGGTACCGTTCAGCTTACGTTAATACACTCGTTGTGCAGAGGAAGGCGACGTGATAGAATCTTCGGTCGACTGGCAAGTTCCAGCCGAAGGGGGAAGGGGGAATTAAATGATCTTGCCTGGCGTCTTGAGAATGAGAACCGTTTCTTGGTGAATGGGCTGGAAGAACAATGGCTGTTCTACGTTGTTCTCTTTTGAACAACAAGAGGGGGGTGAGAACCGTTTCTTGTCAACGGGCTCAAAAGAAGAATTATTGTTCTAACGTTGTTCTCTTTCTGAACAACAGGGGAAGCCTTGTGGACTTGGCGTCACGAAGGCTCGAACCTTGGCACTCAAGGGATATTGTCCTTCTTCTGAACATTAATGGTAGATCTCGAGATCGAGGACCCTTGGCGCACAAGGTGAGAGTGGATCGTAGTGATGTTTCGCGAAGAAAATCTGGATCACGAATCTGAGCTTAGTGGTAAAGTTTCCATATAAATAGTCGGGACATCCCATTAACGTAGAGGACAATGGAGTGGGGGCTTCGAGAGAATGCACAGCCGCGCTTGAGAACAATACCTTATCTGCCCATAAGCCTAAATCAATCTGGCGAGGTCGGTGCATGGGGCGACGGGGGAAGATAAACCTCCTTGTTTAAACATTGACTCAAGGGGCGGCTCTAATGCGCCCGGCTATATGTCTAAGATGCACGTGGGGAGCCTCCTGTTTTTAAACCACATGTGATAACTGTTGAAATTAAGCGGCCTCAAACCGTTCTATCACATATATATATATATATATATATATATATATACAGTATAGCGGTTGGCCACATTAAATTCCCTGTTTTCAATCGCTTATTGCTGAATCATTATTACAGCTTCACATTTTAAATAAAATCATTCTAATGGGAACGTCTTAAAGTTTTATTTCACATAACGAGAAATTAAGGTTTTTATTACACTTTCTAAAACGCTGTATTCAATGAACTATACACTCTTTACTATGACCCTTTAATTCTTTGATAGATGATAGCTCTTGCCTGAACACTTTCTCCTTGACAAATCCTTAACAAGTCCATTGGAGATAGATTGGGCTTTTAGGCCAGAGAACCTGCGTGCGACGAGAATTGAATCTGTATTTTTAAAACGATTTTTAAACATTCCAGTGAATGTATATCTACTTGTTTTTTGAAGTATGAAAAGTGGGCTTCTTGCTTCTACTCAAACCACCAATTACAATAACTTTTGGAGAATGCAGAGGTTTCTCCATCTGGTCACTTGAATTGCTTTGTGCCTAAAACTGGTAATTCTGTCAGTTAATGACCGCATTGAGATAAATTTGGCACTCATTTCTGATTATTATGTAATCAAATCTTATCTGGTTTTGTTAAATGCGTTCAGAAATAATCAAACGATGCTGGTAAGTCTTGTTTGCTAAGTTGTTGCAAGCACATAATTTTCAATAACTTCCTATCAAAACAAGAGTGATTATTTTCCGAATGTTTTCCAGTTTAATTCCAGTTCCAGCTATTATGCGTCTCACAAATTTTTTCTTGTCCGTTTTAAGGTGATTTGCGATTGAATCAATGTTTTCAACAGTGGGCATATCTTTGCTGCACCCATAATGGCATTAATGCATGTTTTGATTGAGCTGTGATGTTCTGTTTCCATTTTGAGAATATCTTGCGAATCTTTTTTGGCTTATGGTCCTTTGCTGATTATTATGCTATACTATTGGTTTAAAACTACCGAGTCATGTTTGATTATCTCTTCTACAATAGTCCATTATTGTAGGAAAAATTTACATTTTTATGGTTAATACAAATTTCTTATCCATAGAATCAGCAAAATTAGATCAAATTAAAAATTTTCTTTTCAAATATTTAAAATTTCATTTGGGAATCTGTAATAAAGACTCACTATTAAGCGATGGAAAAAATAAAATAATTGTGGACACGCACACATACACACACACTATATAAATATATATATATATATATATATATATATATATATATATTGCGTAGACTTTCCAATTATTTATGAGTCAGATTTAACGGTCCCTTCGACGGCAAACTTAAGTTGTGGCTCGGGGAACGATTGCCATTTCCGTCTGTTATCTGCCTTGAACTTTTTTTTAGTTGATTATATTATCAAAAGGTTCTTCCAGCTCCTAAATTTCATAGTTTTCTCTCCAGTTACCAAATGAAATTCGGAGCCTATATTCAACCAAGTTTCTTTATGGGAGTCGTCTGGCATTTTGTATTATATATTTTGCCTTTGTTACCAACCGAAGAAATATGAGATTGGAACAGGAGTGAGGAATCGGTGGGCTTTAAGCCCACTCGAATAAGTCATTAATACTCGTAGCTTAGTGAACGTTAAAATTAATACGTTTTCTTTATTTTTTAACTGATACATAGTCATAGTAGTTAGCTATATACAAAATAATGCACAACTTTTAGGAAATCTAATTAAAATTTGATAAATGCCGCCTACTCTAATTTATGAGGCCTTCAACACAGGAAACGTTCCCTACCTTGGCATTTTACTATTGTATAAATATTGTATTTATTTATTTTTTTTATTATATGTATAAATTTGAATGCCGATTTAAACAGCATATTGTGAATAGGGTAATACCACTTAATATTTAGAGTTAAAACATCTATTTATAACATTATATATCTTTTTTCTTGATGTCTAGATATATATATATATATATATATATATATATATATATATATATATAAATATATATATCTATACAATATTAATATATTTTAAGTTTATAAATTGTATGTCATAGACATTAAACGGCTGCTAAAAAATTACAACTAAACGCCGAAAAGATTTTGCTATGCGCGTGAATACTACGTTAGCCGGAATCAAGGTATCACTAGAGTTGGGGGAAAAAGTATGGACCTCAAATAAGTTCTATTTTTGGAGTCCCTATTGTTGCGGAAAGAAGTTTTAGTCCACAATAAATTCTATTTTTAGGCTCCTTTTGGTACAGAATATAAATTTTAACTCGCAATTAAGCTCTATGTTTGAAACCACTTTTGGGAAAGAAATATGTTTTAGCCCACATTTCAGCTTTATTTTTTAAGCTCCGTTTGGTGTAAAGATAAACTTTAGCTCCCATTTAAGCTCTATTTTTGAAACATATTTAGGGTAAGATAGTTTTTTGACCCTCCTATGTGAAGTTAACTTTTGGATCACTGATATATGGAAGTTGCCGCTATGCGCTTGAAGTTCAGGCATAAATATTGAGAGAACCACAAAATCGCATTACTGATTCTTACTTTTGTCTGGTATTTATGGTTATATTTTTTGAACAGTTAAGAAAGGGGTTGTTTATCGCTTCAGGATCCCAAGCATACCATCGTCAATTCGTCCTCTACCACCCGGTGATTTTCTTCATATATAGTATTTATCATTTAAGGTAGGTTCTTGTGATACTTTTCAATGTGATACACATTAAACTTTATCTATTTTTTACTTAGAGTTATTTTTTGTGCTATCATTTTTTAGATTTTAGGAATTCAATGTAAGTGGAACTCCCTCATGTGTGGATTCCTAGGACGAAGATTTCGACCTATCTATGAGTAAGATCCACACTTTAATAGTCAAATATGATTACATTACTTAATTCGAAATTCAGGATGACTAAATCCAAAAAACATTTAGTAAATTCTAAACAGCGTGAGGGAAAGTTACATGGAACCTTGATTTTTTATTTAGCGAAAAGGGCACGAAGAGTTTGTACCTTTTACAAAATTAATTAGCCACTCTGCTATGTGGAATGATATTAGTGACTTGTTTACACAGATCTGATTGTAAGACGATCCTCTGAGCCTGGTCTATTGGTCCATTTCACTACTTTCTCATTCAGCTTAAATGAAATTAGACAACATTCACTTGCACCGTATAATAAACCTTAACCCTTAACAATACAGAGGAGATGTTTGTGGTGCTTAAATATTCATAGTTTCTCTGCATGGTGGAATATAGAGCGATAGAAGAGCATAATATTAAGATGTATTGGCATACACGACATACTTGAAAACAAGAAGACAAAATTAGATAAATGAGCCACTTGTTCAAATTGAACGAATTCTGCGACTTCTTCCAAACAATTAAATATCTCCCGAGCAATTTGGGAGAACTTAAATCTTTTATTAGTGAAATTTATCAACATAATAGACAGATGTTTTCCCATATTCATCATGGTAAAGTCAAGATAGGTGAACTAGTAAGATTAGAAGTGAGAAAAATGCTAAGCTCTCAGTATCTTGAGGCTCAAAATGACTAAAAGGAGTTTGGGTGTGATTTTCGTAATATAGTTTAGAAACGTCTCTGCAATCGTCAAGAAACGTTCTACAAAGTTGTGTCAAACGTCATAAGCTGTTTTCAAGCCATGGGTCATCGCTTGTCACTTAAGCTAAACTATCTACTCAGCCATACTGATTTTATGCTTAGTAATATAGATGAGGTCAGTGATAAAGCTGTGGATAGAATCTATCAAGATTTTGAGGCAATGTAGAAGAGTTATCAGGATACCGGGCTTCATCGATGATGGAAGATTGTACAAATCATGTTACTAATAAGAAATGATAAAACAATCCCATTTCATCAGTGTAATAAGCAATTTTATGTTATTTTCATTTTATATGTACATAAAGGCTACATTCTTATAATGTAGCAATTATTTTTTAGCAAAAATAGACCCCTCCGAACCAAAAATTTCTAATAAACGAGAAGACTATAAATTTTTCTAATGACATTTTGTCATAAACTTTCTTTAGTGACCAGTAGAAAAAAAAGGCACTAAACATAATATTAAAATCTTAAAACAATTGTTGTATTAAAAAAATTGATCTGAGAATATCCACCTTAAATTAGTTGTTGATTCATCAACTTTATCTAGAATAAAGAAAAAGAATGAAAAAAAAAAAAATATTTGGAATAATAAAAATTTCATCGCTGATCTCTGTTTTTCTTTTTAAAAAATAATTTGAACATTTTGATTTAATGATTTGACGATGTAAAAGTAAGAAGCTCAAGAATATCTGACTGCAGCTTATCTAATTTGACTTATTTTTTAGGTTATTTGGTTTTACAAGTTGAGTCAGTGCCTTTGAAACAGTTTACCTATTTATTGGTAATATTAAGTTAAGAGTTAAGGAAAAGAACTCAGTTATTAGTTCTTAGGTTATGTTTGTTGGATAAACATCTTGAAATTATATATAGTTTAACCCAGGAACATATAATTTATCCACCTTTAGTTGATGATCTTCTAGAGAACTGATTTGACTATAGGTGATATGTATAGCAAGAGTAGGCGGATTTAAAAGATTCAAAACGAACTTTTTGAATTGATATTTTTTTGAATTTATGTGGAGGGAAAGAAATAAGTAAGATAATTTCAAGGCTTTGTGAAAGACGATGGCTGTTCAGTATCTTAACATATGTATATATTAGATAAGTAAACAATAACGTCGTCGATTTCAATGAGATTAGGTAAGGGCAATAGTAAGAATTACCTAACCCGCTATATAATTTTCCTGAAGTTCATAAACTTCATTTGGAGCGCTAACCCTTTTCTAGCGGGTTAAGGAATTCTTAACATTGCCCTTACCTACCCAAATATATATTTATATATATATATATATATATATATATATATATATATATATACATATATATATATTTATATATATATATATGTATATATATATAAATATATATATATATATATATATATATATATATATATATATACACACATATATATATTTATATATATATATGTATATATATATAAATATATATATGTATATATGTATATATATATATATATATATATATATATATATATATATATATATATATATATATATATATATATATATATATATATATATATATATATATATATATATATATATATATATATATATATATATATATATATATATATATTCCGCAGGAAAGAGAAAACGGAATATTGTTTTCTTTTTAAATAGTTATTTCCTTCTTCGAGAAAATCCATATTAGGGTGGGATTCAAACCAAGCACACTGAGGCAGCGAGCAACCGCTTTGATCTTAATTAGAGTGAGCCTTTAACCACTCTGCTCTATATATTCTTTGTCTACGACAAAATGGCTGTCTCGCGAGGTCTCTTTCCTTATCTTTACGAATATCTTTTAAGGTCTCTGCTTCTTTACATGTGTTTAGGTCTCTTGATATAAGAAGTTGATTACGTGGCTAATGATTTATACAAAGCATCAACGAATTTCTTATAAGAGAGACCCAGCCTGGTTGCTAATTTAGGTTAGAAACTTTGAATAGCTCTAAGTTACTTACGCGAAGTCTGCTCCCTCTAGAAGGATCCAAAACATTAGATCTTTTCAATTTAGTTTCAAGGAAAGGTCGTTACTTAAAAGCCTATCTATTGGCATAAATTTAAATCTAATTCATGGTCATTTACGGAAGTTTTCTAAGCATTTGATTCAATTAAGCCATGGACATTTAAGAAAATGATATTAAATTTTAATCAAATTTCCTAAACGTTAACAAGGAAGAACTTAATATCTCTCTTGTTTAGCAATTGTTTAAAATTAAAATGATGACTAAAAAAAAAAACTGGTTGAAAAGACTGGCAAAACGGCTCAAGTTAAAAAAGTTTAGTTCAATTTCGAAACTTTTCTTACACATTCGCCTCTTTTTTATGTATTTGCTTGCCATAATTCTTCTCCCCCTCCACCCTCTCCCATCTAAATACAGTTCAAGCCTGCTAAGGCCCTTAGATCATATTGAAACCGAACCTACCCAGCTCACCAGGGCCTACCATGAAAACATAAATATATTCGAAGTTAAATGATAAAGCCTAATGGTACCTATAATAATAAAAACAAACATCGTAAAAATGGAAGCAAAGACTATAGAGACCAGCCTTAAATGGGAAACCTATTGAAAGTTAAGCGAGCTAAAACAATGAGGCACACAGCGATACAAAGAATGATTTAAGCCACGAGAGACGAGGAAGTTTGATAGCTTACTCTCAACAAAGCCTATTTCTAATGTGTTCCGTAGGCCCGGTCTAATGGAAATCGAAATAATCGGGAAAGGAACTAAATATTAATAATAACATGTTGAAAAAAAAAGCTTCTTTCCATGTTTATGTGCTAAAGAGTTTATGATCGTCTTAGATTCGTGTATGGATTTTGTGAATTATTCGTAGCTATTTGGTGTGTTATGAACAAGTGTTGTTTTTGGAGTTTGGTGAAATATAGGGGCTAGATTTCAGTGAAGCTGAGTGAAATTGTTGTTTTATCTTTCGGTGTGGTGTTTGGCAGAGTCTTTCGAGATTAATATCAACAGGGTGACGCCACTTTCAGCATTATAATTTTTGTGTTGTTTTACTTTCTCTTTCTTCTTAGTCACAGAGGAAAGATGCCATTGATAGTTACATCATCCCTCTCTAATAGTCTTAGAAGACTATAAAAGAAGAAGTCTGTAAAAGCATCATCAGTACTTTAAACGAGGAGTCATCTCCAAAAAACAACTAACTTCCAGGCTTTTTCACATTCTGATTACTCTTTTTTCCTTTATTCAAGTAGTTGGCTACTCTCAAGTAGAAGGTTTAAATTTGATTTAAAGTGACTGTTTCAGCGCTTAAGAAGTAGGACAGCATTTTGTCCTACTTTGGATGATATTCCATCGTGAAATTTTGTATTTATCTCACATTCCACATTCAAGTGCCGCTGCAGTTTCGTAGTTATCTAAAGGTTCCCGTTTCAAGTTCAAGTCACTTTATTATTGCTGTAGTATGACTACGCCAGCCATGAACTTTTTATTCAGCACTGTGTGTTACCTTTGGGTAGCATTTTCAGCAATGCACTAGCATTTTCGCGTCTTCCTTACTATAGAAGTTAGCTAGGTTAGCGTAACTAGTGCTACCATGAACATTATTTTGCAATTTGTTTTGAATAGTTCTTTACATCTTTACAACATACGAGTAGCAATTTATTTTTAGTACTTCAAGTAGCAGTTTAGTACGTTCCATATATTTATCACGTAAATATGTTACTCTCGCTTAGATCCATACTTACTTATACCAACATGATAGGAATTTTTTCGTAGAACACTTTCAAGCGGTACTTTGAGATAACAGTTCCGTTAGTTACTTTAAGGAGGCAACTTAATCCTGGAGCAGTATCATTTGTGACTTTTAAGTAACATTTAGCAAGATCCACAAGAGTGTTGCGGTCATTTATTAGTTTCTTGTAACGGATTTTGTGCGTTAAATCAGTAAGCAGTTTATTGTTATTTGCTAGGAGCTCTTTTGCGGAGTGACATTCCGCAGCACTTTCTTTGCAATATTCATGTGATTGCGACATGTGTGTGAATTTAATAACAGTTTGCTTATCATTTTCATGCAATATCCTTTCCTTCCCCGGAAGATTCATCATCTGCTACAGCATCTTTCCATCAATTCACTTTCCTTTCCATATTTCATCGAGAGCGGGTTTTTTTAGTTTTCAAATAACGATGAACATCAACTTAGCTGATTATTGTTTCTCTGCATTCTCTCGTCTCCTTCACTTCCTTGGGTAGAATATGTCACTTAATTATCTTTCCTGCTGTGTGTGCCTTGAGTGCTCGCAGAAATTGTTTTTTGAATGGTAAATAATTTTTTCTCAAAAAATCGCTTGGGGCCGAGTAAAGAATGAATTGGTAGAAAAATGGCGAGGCTTAGATCGTTGATAACAATAGTGAGAAAAAATTAAAAGCTCTCGAATTTCTGACCAACTTTTTTGCAAGTCCTTTTTAAAACTCAAAAGAAAGAATCGTAGGAAAATACCGAAGATTCGAATGTAAGAACTTGAAGGGCCAACAACAGGGGCACTTAATTTAAGATAAGAAATTAACGCATCAAGGACGACATTTGCAAACACATCTCAATTCTAATAACAATACAATGGCTATGGCAATGCCATCAAATGATAATTCCGAGTCTAATAAATCATGATATTGCTTCATTTGTTTAGGATATAAGACGAATATATATTTACTTATTTATCTACTATACAATATAGTTCTTAATAGTTATTCTCATTTTTGGAACATAATAATATAACTAGTAAGAACCATACAGGATATGTATGTAGGAGCGATAACTCATGTTAGAAGCAGCGATGGAGTAAGTTTACATCACGGATCCTCTTTAAGCCCATATCTCTTTGATCTTATAATGGACGTGTTAATTCGAGCAATTAGAGTTCAGCATCCCTGGTAGATGCTTTTAGCGTATGATATCGATCTTAGAATTACTAGGAGGGAGGAGGTGGATAGAAGCCTAGAACAATGGAGAATAGCTTTGGAAGATGAAGCACTCAGGATCAGCACGAAGATGACTCAAGAATTAGGATGGAAGGAGATGAACTGAAGAGAATGAGCAAGTTTAATTACCTAGTAACGATGGTGTCAGATGATAATGATAAGAGTAGAAGGGCTGCTAAGTGAGCGTGAAATGAGCATAAAGGTTAAAGAGAGGGTTAATAAGCCTGTGGTAAGACCAGCGATCCTACATGCAGCTAATAAATGAGCGATGGCGAAGTCTCAGTAGAAGAAACTGGATGTAGCAGAGATAGATGTGTAGAGTGTGAAAATTGGATAAGATCACGAACGAAAACAAAAGAAGAACAATGCAGGTTCGGGAAATGCGGAAGATATGGTGAATACGTAGGAAAGAAACCATAGAAATGGAGGTGCAGGGCAGAACGGAGACAGGAAGACTGAAGCGAAGGTGGATCGACAAAATCACTCTCAACCTCAAAGAAAATAGATTTTCCGGGAAGTAGGTGCAGAACCGAGACTCAGGGCAAAGACAAATTACGAAATGCGACCCTGAATGATGACCAGGACCAGATGCAAGGAAAAGCTGATATAACTCGTCAGTCTTCCAAGACTTAAGAGGAATAGAAGCAGCTACTAATTCAACAATTAGTGTCACTTACTCCGGTGTTTTAGACTGGCAACCTGCGCTTTTACTCTTTTACAATAGCCCACCTTCATGTGGAATGATTCTTTTCTTCCTAGCACGAGAAAAGTTCTTCCCTGTATCTAATGGAATTCTTTCACTTCTGCTGGATACTCTTGTCATCAGTTTTCCTGCTAGTGTCCATTTTAGCTTAAACTATCGATAGTCAGGCAGTTGGATCTAACTCTTATAGGCCGGCCCTGAATTGTCTGCAAGCACGAAAGCTGATGGGCGAAGTGCATGCCGTTTAGCCAGGGGAAGAGAAAGATTGGCAAGAACGTGGAAAAGCGTTGGTAAAGTGGAGATATCTAGAGGAAAATAAAACAGGTAGTATTATTCTAATTTAAAACTCTAGGGAGTATGGAGGCTTAGAGGGTGTGCTTCTCTTCCACGGGTAAGCCTACAGGCGCGGATCCAGGGGAATTGGGCTGATGGGGCTGAAGCCCCCAAATTTCACACCCGTTTATGTTTATATCTCTTTTTTAAGCCATACTAGGATTGTGCTATTAAGAAAGAAGAATGTAATAATATAGAATATATCAAACAAATAGTTATTTACCCCATCACAATCCAATGTATCTTATATGACACATGTCTAAAATACATCTAAATCTCAGAAATATGTTTTAATACCAGTATTATGCCTTAGCTGACGTCCTAAATCGACAATTCATAATTTTCTGATATGTGGAAAAAATGCGGATCTGAGAGAGTTAGTGGTCACTGCTGTGTCAGATGCGCTTATTTATTATTAATGTTGTGCAAGATAACCATTATTAATCATCAATGCCCTTTTCTCAGACTACTCAGAGGGAAGGATTCATGATAGCCCCCCCAAATCTTTATCCTTGATCCGCCACTGGACTTCAAGGTGCAAAGGTCAACGCCCCCTTTTTCATTGCTAGGGCCAAATAGGAGTAGTGAATATGACAGCAATGAGGGTTGGTGGGGCATACGCTCGCCCTAATACGCAGCACATTATAACTATTGCTTCTACTCGAGTAGCCCATCTAACACTCCTAGTCATCCATGATATCTTATAATCGGCAACCACACTTTCCACTTCATGTCATCCATGAAATGCTTTTACCAAAATTTAACACCCGTTCCTGTACCTTTCTTTCCTCTTCAGCTTACCTTTGTCGTCTTTCATTCAATTATAGCACCTTTTTTCCCCTCCTTGTCACCATTCTTATATTTTTACCCTTTTACTTCACACGTCATCTATTTTAAAAATCTTTGTTATCCAATGTTCTTTTGCTCTACACCTATTCATCCACTCCTTTTTGTATCATTACATTAATCCGAGATAGTTTGATATCACACGTTGTCTTTCGCGATCGTTAGCTATCATCCGAATTACCCTCTATCCTTTGGCTTTACTCCTAGACCGAGTTTTTCTACAAGTTCTTTTCATCTTAGATTCATTGTAACATTCATAGACAACCGGTATTTTTGACGTAGTTGTCCTAGTCTCTGTGCAGCCATAATAGGTTTCCCCTTAATTTTATAGTTTTTTTTATCATCAGGATACTTTTCTATCAATTCTTTTCATCCGGAATCATTTTCTCTCGCTATTTTTTCACTATCAAATATTCTGATATTTTCATACGTCTCATTGTCATTCGAGTAAGGCAGGGCTGGGAGGGTGGTACCTCTGCCTAAACGCCTCTAGATTTTAGTATAGATTGCGTGTGTATGTATTATCATATCAAATTTAATTCTTTTATTGCCTTTTACCATTATTTTTTTCATTTTCTTCCTCCCCTATCCCTGTCATTACATTTTGCCTTTATTTTCTTCGTTGGATTATACAAGATTTCGTTTATTGTGTCGAAGGCTTAGAGCAGATGGATGTGACTTTGTCAATCCCATACACGCCCAAAATCCACATAGAGTTTCTTATCTTCTTCCTCTCGACATCCACTAGAGAGTCATATGAGATCGAAACCTTTTGGAGGACGCGAAAGGAATTAGAATACTAAGGGCGCCCATCCCAGACGATTTTTTTCCATCATTCACGACCACAGAAAATGACCTCATTTTACTTCGAATTGCCCATTTCCCTCTTATGGAAAAGATATTTTCCCTTTTCTCTTTTGTGGGGAAAATTGTACCCCCTTTATCCTCCTTGAATGACCGTTTTCCCGCTAAATTACCAATTTTTCCAACCTTCTGTGTTCTAAAAAAAGAGATTGGAGCAATCTATCTATCTTCTCAGATTTCTGACCTAGCCCCTCTTCCCTCCATCACCCCACACTTCCTTTAACAGAAATATTCCCCCTCTCTCCAATTTTTCAGTAGAGAAGGGCAATTATTTTCGCGCGAAAGAAAATTTGCGACAGTCATGGGGCCAGATTCATTTTCGCGCCTTTTGGGGGAAGGGATAAGATCAGCTTTAATCGTGTTGGTTTATGATAGCGCCGACGTCTATTAAGAGTGCCAATGAGTGCCAAGTTTGGAGCTACTAGAATATTCTGAGACACTTTGAAATGCTGAATTGTATTTTGATAGCATAATTGTTTATATTTTGAGCAGGGTGTCTTTGTTTAGTTCCCGAATCGTAAGCTGAAGATGTGAGTTAAACAAAAGGAGGCACCTCATTAAACCAAAAATAATTTACTCCTTTGAAATTTCTATTTTTGTGCCTATCTCTTTCATTTACCACTTTTTAAGCTTTCTGCATGACTCTTTTCTCTATGTTTCATCTTTATCGTTAACTCTTCTCTATCACATTTTTCGGGTATTATTATAACTAGAATGAATAAATGAGGCCAGTGTGAAGGAACTTCTTAACTTTTATGTAACTTACTCCCAGATCACAAAGAAAGAACTTTCTTCGTAGTGTACATTAATAGGCATGTGAGAGTTACATTCTGTCATGATTAAATATTTACCAACCAAACTGGCTGAGAGAATTCGGACCAACACCAAACATTCTTCCCCAACATCATCGGCTAAAAACAATATTGGTTACTCTGGGTGCAAGAAAGTTATATACTTAATCAATAAGGGAAAATTACAAGACACGTGAAATACAATGGATGTAGTTAATATCCCAAGGAAAGGAAAACAGGTAATACAATCAGGTAAAGTTCTTTAAAATAGATTACGTGAACAAGAAAAAGCTTAAGAATGAAAATTGCATTTATGGAAAGGGAGAAAAGAGCATGACTATTTTACCTGTTATATAAAAGTGAAAAATGGATGAATTCGAGCCTGTGTGGTGGTTCTGATAGTCAAGAGTGCTTGATGACACAGGTTCGAATCCATTTTTTTCCAGTTCATATTGCGGTCAAAATAGTCACTCTACTTCCTCTGTTTCCAAAAGTCCCATTTTCCTTCTTCAGATTTCTATTGTCACGTAATCTATTCTAAAGAGTTTTATCAGGCTGTGATACAAGTTTTTCTTCCTTTGGGATATTAACTACATACTAAGTCAAACTTCGAATTATTAGTAATGATGATCAGTAAAAAATGGTTGCTCTTTGCCTCCCCCCTTGCTCGTTCTCCACTTAAGGCGGGCCGCTGCCGGCTGCTTCACGAAGGGTCCCTGAAACCAGAATCACGACAACTTCCTTTATGTTAGGATGAATACAAAATACAAAATCAAAGCTGATATTGCCCCCGAGGGTATCCCGAAGATGGTCAAGGAGGTCAAGGAGATGCAAGTGAGAGAGCTCCGTTAACCTCACCAGAAGCTCCAATTCAGGGGTGACACTTGAAATTGGAAAATTGCATTGAAATGATTGATTAGATTATTACAAAGGTTTTTCGGGCCGATTACATGGAGTGAAATTATCCCGATTACGTGATATAAGAGTGAGCGGACCAATGAGCTATGTTATGTTACTCGTGATCCTCTCCAAGTGAAAGACTAGTTCACCCTGGGTGTGCCAGAATGTGAGTGAACTATACTATAACACTGAGAGAGAAGTAAAACTTATGGACAGTCCTGGAAAAGTTTTACTTCTGTTGGGATTAGCATGTACCCTTTTTCCTTCTGTTGAATCCAGTGATTTTTTACACAAGTTTGTCCAATGTAGCTGATTTGGAGAGTCACGGGGCTGTGTTTCTGATTGAGTCAAACGAGGTTCTAGCTAAGGAAAGCTCACTGTGAGGTCACAGAACTTGGTGACGTCGAGGCTTCTTTCTCAACTTACAATCGCCTTTCCTGTGCATGATGATTATAATACTTCAAGTCTTTAATGTCTACATATGTAAGTGTATGTACGAGTCATCACTCACCGCCCTTCCTAAAATAAAGGCAAGGGCGAGAATGAATATGACTACAAAATATTAACATAACATTATTAATAACAAATTAAAATATCAAAAAAACGAGCAATCGATTCATACTGTTGTATAAAACAATGAAAAATGAAAATAGATACAGAGAGAGCAATAAGAATATGCCTGTTTAAGTAAAAAATAAGTAAATCGTATATCTTATCTATTCGTTTCACTATTCAACATATCCCAAAACATATAGCTTTATCGATGCATTTGATCATTCTGGATACCCTAACGCATATAATTGTATCTACGCTTTGACTCTTCACCTTACCTGAAGCATTTAGTAAATCCATGCTTTTGACTCTTCATCATACCCTAAAACATATAGCTATACACATACGTTTGATTTTTTAGCATACCCTAAGACTTATAGCAGTAGGGATGGTCATAACTCTTCACCATACACTACAACATATGGCTGTAACTATGGTGCTGGTTATATAGCATCCCCCAAAATATATATATAAATATGGGGAATATCACGAAAGTTGGCGCGTAATAACTATAAATATGAATATGTACCACGGAAGGAAACTGAATAAAAAGCAAATTGGAGTCAGTATTTCTTCTATTCGACATTTTCAAACTCAATGGTAAGAAGAATAAGACACCCAGTATATATACAAAGCACGTTTCTCTATGAGGTCAACATTTTAATGCTATCACATAAGACGGATTTTAGAAAAAGTGCTAAAATTGGATTTAGCGAAAACAGCCCTGGGCTAAAGTTGAGATTACTCTTCTTTGTGTGGGAGATTAAAAATGATTCCAGGATATTTTCAAACGACGTATTTACAAGCATAAAAATGATTTTAAGACATTCCTAAACTTTTAAAGTAATTTTTTATATAAATTCAATACACTTACTGAATAGAAAGTCAAGTTTGGTTTTGACGGTTAATTTTCGTGGGAATTTGTGTGTAGGACCCTTCGAAAATGTTATTACCGGAAGTGAATCTGCCTTATTTTGGCTACATTGTACCTGGCGTATCTTCAATACTAAGGGTAGATGAATGCTTGAATTACGTTGGGGTACTACATTATAAGTGTATTCTTTCACTCCTTTTCGTGTGTTTTTTATTTTCACATTCCTTTGTTTCATTGCCTTTATTACAGTATCAAAAGCTCTATTGTTTCACTTTTAGACGTTGGTAAGTTCAGTCATTTTAATGATACAGTCAATGTAAATTTTACATTTTTTCTCTCTCTCTGACTCTCTATTAATATAAATATATTATCTATTTTCATACGTAAGAATTCATGTCTTTCTAATTCAAATTTTCAATGAACTTCCGTAAACAATCCTCTTTACTTCACCAATCAAAAAAATAGCCCATCAATGAGATTTTGTGTGATATACGAGTATATCATTTGAATCTTCAGAACTTCCCATGTAAGGCAGAGTAGATTCAAAACTAATTTTAGCAACCAAAAATGTTAAACAATAATTTAGCCCAAATTAACAAAACAAAGTAGAAAAACAAATTTTAGCAAGACAAATCTCATTATAATTATTTAGCACAACAAATTACCAAGTCATATTTGCATATCATATAGAAAAACAATTTACCAAAACATATGTAATCACAAAAATTTTTCGCAACAAATTATTAAATCGATATAAGCAAAACAGCCTTTCTCAAAACAAATTAACAAAACAATTCTTGCCACAATAATTTAGCACAAAAAAATTGAAATTAATTTTGCAAAATAAATTCTTAAAACAATTTGTTAAAAAAATGAAAAAAACAAGGTATAAAATATTTTAGCAATTCAGCAATGTTTTTCAATAATTTACATTTTTACATGTACAAAGAAAGGGGAGGTAAGCTTATCTTCCTAGAACTAGAGGAAAAAGGTTGTAATATTTTACGAAACACTCAATCATTCAATCAAGAGTTGGCGCATCCAATGACAGCTGACAAACCATTGATGGTAACACATGGCAACCTTACGCCACTCTGGACAGACTTCTTCTGTAGCACCTTAGACAGGCGTATAAATGTCAGTGACACAACTCTAATGACTTCACGCCAAGTACCAGCCTTATCTTCATCATTAAATTTTTTAGGAACTTCAGAATATAACAAGTCAGAAGCATCTGCAGGATGCAATACATTCTTGGTAATCAGGAAATTTTCATACAAATTCAATCTTTACAGATGATTTTTCGCTTCGTACAGCCAACATAAGAATATTCATATCTACACCAAATTATCTAATCATATATTAACTATTTATTTTATCTTATTTTACTTTAATATTGACTCTCGGGATGAAAATTTCTATTAATGTATCTTTCATTAAGTGAAAAAAGATAAATTAGATTGGTAAAAAATTAGTGACCTTTTTTAAGGGAAGTAAACTAATTTTTATATAAAATCACATTTATCTCGCAAAATCGGTTTCATCATTAGTGATAATTTTCTCTCATTGATAAGAATAAGCAGTTGATTCCTTTTTCTATTAATTCAATCGGATTTTAGGAAATATGAGTTAACATTATTTTCGACTACTTTCCTATCAAAGTAAACATGGACATTTAGGTGAGATTGTAATTGCTTAAATAAATGCTAATCACATGATGCAAGATCTAGTGAATATGGTGGATGAGGAAGAACTTATAAGACTATAGCATTACTATTTTCTTGGGTTGAACGTTTTACGTGTGGGGGTGCATGAAAGAAATGGTAAATGATGTTTTAGTTCAGAAAACTGATTTAAACTTTACATTTTTTAAAAATTTATGCGGTGCAATTGTTGCATTTTTTTATCAGTTAAACGTTGCAATTGTTGAATATTTTAACATTGCATTTGTTCAACAATTTAACATTGCATTTGATCAACAATTTAACATTGCATTTGTTATAAATTTAAACTTTGCAATTGTTGAGAATTTAATCGTTGGAATTAATTAACATTCATTCGTTGGAATTGATGAATATTCAAACGTTGCAATTGCTAAAAATTTAATCGTTGCAATAGTTGAAAGTTTATAATTTGAAAATGTTGAAAATTTAAACGTTGCAATTGTTTAATATTTCATTGTTGGAATTGTTGAATATTTAATAGTTGAAATTGTTGAATATTCAATCGTTGGAATTGTTGAATATTTAAATCGTTGGAATTGTTGAACATTTAATTGTTGCAGTTGGTAAACATTTAATCGTTGCAATTGTTGAACATTCAAACGTTGAAATTATTAAACACTTAATCGTTGCGATTGTAGAATTCAATCCTTGCAAATGTTAAACATTTAAACGTTGCATTTGTTGAATACTCAAACTTTGTAATTGTTCACCACTTATATTTGCAAATGTTGAACATTTTTACGTTGCAATTTTTGAGAATTTAAACGTTGTAATTGTTGTACATGTAATCATTGCAAATGTCGAACATTTAATCGTTGCAATTGTTGGAAAATGAAACCTCGCAATTGTTATGCCTTTAAGCTTTGCAATTTTTTAACATTTAATCGTTGCCATTGTTGAACATTTACTCGTTGCAGTTGTTGATTAAAAAAGTCCGTGGCATTGCTGCAGTTTAAAAGCTTGCAGAAAAGTTGGAATAATTAAAAATACTCTAATGAGCAATAAATTATTATGTCATCTATAGTCGACATTAATCAATTATTACGTTAATAGATCTAACAGTAAGTCCACCATATTTTGTTACCGTTTCATTAAATAATGAAGAAGGTTTATTTATTCGACCCCTGAAAAGAAAATTCTATATTTGTTAAACCTTAAAGAAGAATTGATTTATGTATATAATTTTCTGTAATCTTTCTTTAATATATTCGATATTCGCAATTAAATTTTTAATTTATTCTTATCATATTTTCTCTCACAAATTCTTCTCAATTTTGGATTGTTGAGAGGATGATATAGTTTCCTTGCGACTCGACAAATATTTTTATTATGTTAAGTCAAACTTGAGGTAGACATTTTATAAGACTTTAACGTTAGTGGCCTTCATTATATTCGAAAGCTTTCTTAGCCTCCCGAATAAAATATATCACAGTTTTTTATTTGTGACAGAGGTAATAAATTATATATAATGGTTCCACACTTTAATGTAATAGAATCTCTCATATCGAATTTTACCCAGAAAACATTGAATAATAGAACAATTAACATAAAACATGATGCAATCTAATAGGGTTACAAAATATGCCAGATCGTAGTTGCCTATTAGTCAGAAAGTTTATGTAATTTAGTAATTCACCTCATTTTAAGCATTTCATTGTAAATTCTGTCAAAACTTTTACTTTTAGTAAATGCCAAAAAAATAAATATGGTAAAAAATAAAATGGTTTTGAGATATCTATCACTGTTTAAACGCAAATTTGAGTGTAATACACAAACACCATTTCTGAGATTGCTGCAGGAAATGCCTTTGATATAACTATTAAATTCAGCATTCGCCTGGGGCAAGTTTTACTCATTGAACTGAATTATAATTAAGGCCATAATGAAGTAGGAAAACTAAATTTGCTATGCATGCTCAACCAGCATTGCTGGGGGCATCTAAATTAGGAATGAATTTTGGCATTTATAGCGGATTGTTAAGATCCCAATTTACCTTATTGCCTAGGGTCATTCGCAGATTTGACTGTTTGTTTATTATTGTGTACATAAATTTTAACTCATTGAATACTAAAATGTGTATTTGTTCTCGATTTTCTTCTTGTAAGAGAAATATTAGTACATGATTTCAAATTTGTTTAGCTCTTTTTCTGTACTGATATATAATAATTTGAATTTAATTTTAATCTATACAACTTTTAAGCTTAAAACTTAATACTGATATGCAGTATTAGATTCAATTCAGAGATAATGGCATTGTTTTCTTCATAGTTTATACACTTTTTAATTATGAATTTACACAGGCGGCGTAGGTTGACTTCTCATACTTAAAGGGAATACTTATGAAATTAGTAAAAAAAATGTGGTTAAGGGCAAGTTTATTCATACCATCGATTGAAGGCTAAAATGCCTAAGTGTGACCACAAACAGTTCTCTTTAGACTTGAATATTCTGTATAGCTCGAAAAATAAATTTGGATTAAAGAAAATTCGATTTCGTTCAATTCGATTCAAATTATTTTATATTAGTGCTGAAAAAAGAGTTGAACAAATTTTATAACATGTTTTAATATTTCTTTTGAATAAATCTAAATATTGTCTATTAATTTTTACTGTAAATTTAGCATAGGCAATTTCGATCATGAGACCGCCCTCCGACAGAAAACTAATTGAAAAAAACATTAAGACCATAATCATTATATAATGATAGCAATTCAAACAATTAAAAAAATCAAAAGAGCAGAACTAGAAAAAAACTGAAATAATACAATAAATGAATTCGAAGTCAGAATAAAAGTTTCCAAAAACTAACAATAAATTTGTAAATGAAAGACATCCTGCAAACAATTTTTGCTTTTTTTCCAAAATTTAGGTATTTTCATCTAGATATAAAATATTTCTTGTATTCAGATTATTTTCTTATTATACTATTTACTTTCCACTTCCACAAAATATTTACTTTGCTTATTTTAATTTTAAGATATATTTCCAATTAGCAATTTGCATACATTATTAGTAATATTTATATATTTATTTATGAAGTACTAAAAGTTCCTGAGAGAAGAATAAGATCGTTGAAAGCCAAGATTTTTATGGTATCTGTAGAATTGTCTCTTTTATTTTAAGAACTATTCGAAAATTTACAATTTATATAATGTAGGTATTACCAATTAAGCTTACCCACTCACCTTAGAATATTTCAGTCTTTGAGACTAGAGGAGAGGTGAATACAAACACAAATGCATCCGACAAAAGCATGAGATTGACTGGCTGATTGACCAGTTCATTGTTGCCACTTTAATTATAATATAGAAACCTACCCTTCAGCCATTTATATAGAGTGGAATATGGTGCAAACACCACTTTTTGTTGTGTGTGATCATTTAATGCAAATTAGTTAAAAGAATTCTGAGTGTTCTATCATGTACCTGGAGTTCACTTTAATTCGACATCTTTAAAGAGGTCACTAGGGTGGCTCCACAGGTTGCTGTGAAGAATAGAATGATCATTTGCCTTGTCAAAATCTTTTACTTTTTACACTAAGACGAAACATATTTGCATCAGGTAAAAATTGTTACCCCGGTAGACTTAATAAAATGGAAACCTGAAAAAATAGGTATAACCTTTTAACCAAACAGTATTATGTTATCCAGATTCCAGAGTATTTTATGTCCAGATATTTCAAAGCCTCATTTTTGACAGGGCATGAGGTAAGTGGTGATGTATTTAATATTAGATAGAATTGTAAATAAAACGTTTGAGATATAAGGAGGTGAAAATAAGGACTAAAAGAGGATACTAATCTCTTCAGTAGTGACAATTACCACCAGCATTTTGTACTAGATGATGAGAGGGGGTCATGTATTCGACAGGTTGGATATTTCAGCATGTCTGAAAAGATTAAAAATGCGCTGAGTCAGAGAGGGTGAGAAAAAGATATAAAAGGTGAGAGAGTAGATTTTAAGAAAAGTAAAATGAAAAAGGGGAGGACTAATCTATGAAGGACTAAAAAAAATGAAAAGCGACGTGAATATATGATGAGCGGAAGATGTATAGATTTGAACGAAATGGGACGATGTGAGGTTGAAATAAGAAGTGAAAAGTTGAGATACTGGCTAGAAGAGTAGGTGCGATATAGAATATGTCGATTAGTTGAGGGAATTCGCGTAAAGATTAAATGTTTTTAAGGAATTTGTAGATTTGAAAAGGATGTACTTTTGACGGAATGATGGTAATTCTCGGGGGTATTACTAATAAATAGCGTAATTATACAGATCAACAACTCCAACTTAAAAGAAGGCGTCTTGTTATTAATATTTTTTTTTAAATACGCAAATGCTATATAGTGTCTATTAAAGATATACACTAGATAGCAGTTTCAATAAATAAGGCGCGCAAATTTTTAATCATGATGTTATGAAAAAAATAGATTGGCAGCCATCTTTCATTGATATCTCGTTTTAACCCAACAAAAGAATCAGTTAGGTGTGGGGTTTTGTAGGTTATTTATATTTAGGTTATGTTAATTTGGGAGGAGGAGGCTAGATTTTTATTAAATATTTATTTTCTATATTTTCCGCTGCAAAGGAACAAAATAGAACGCATATTCTTGTGACAGGCCGTGGGATAGCTTTTAGTCTAAAATGTCTGCCCTCTGTGAGGGTTGTGTGGTTGTGTAGTAACTGATCCTGCGTTCTCCCGTGAATATTATGGTCTTTTTTGAAGCTATAATTGAGTTTTGTTAAAAGCACGGCCTAATTTGTAAAGAACATGTTTCTGAACTATCAGAGAGTAAAGATATGGAGAATCCAGTTAAATATGAGGATTCGAAAGCAAATAAGAAAATGTATCTGGTTGGAATAAATTTTTAAATACACTTATAAATTAAACTTGCTTAAAAAAACAAATACCTTAACCTTATATATCGCAGTTGAATTTGCATCAATAGTTTTTAATATCTCTTTCTTGAATCGGTGCATTGTAACATTTTTCAGGAGACTTATGACGTCACAGCAGCGGCCCCCTCAAAAATTTATGTATGGTAAATACTATTTTAAAGTGGTAAGAACTCAAAAATTAATGTTTTGCGCGACGATAATATATCAAAAGACTATTAAAATAGGCCAGTAGAATAGATTAAATGCATTAAATAAAAAAAGTTAAGGTGGTTAATCTGTAGAATTTCCATAAATATGATAATAATAAAAATAATGATTATATAATAATAATTTTCATATGACGCTCATTATGGCCACAAGCCTTCATAGAGTGCAAGTTTATGAACTTATAAAAGTGTATGAAAGAATATGTTGGGCATCATTGCACGCTTTAGGATACCAAGGATGAGGAGCAGGGTATAGAAACTAGCAGACCATTCCATACACTTGGGAATAACTGAAATCCCACTCTTGGTTTTGCAGTACAAAGTACTTTGAGGAAGGAACAATAAAAGAGAAGAAGATCCTGAACGAAAGGATCTCAGGGACGGGGATGCTTACTAAAGGGCAGAGGTGGGCAAAGTGCCCACGAAGGCTTCTCTTGTGGCCGACGTTTAACTTAGGAATTCGACATTAGTAAAAATAAATGATTAAACATTCTGCCAAATCTAATTTCCTTATTTTTAATGTAATTGATCCCTTAACTCAATTATTTTAAAAGATTTTATTCCTAGATAAAATGTACTGAATATATGATACTTTATAAACGACTCTCATTACCCCCCCTTATCTGCACACACGTTTGCTCGTGGAAAATAATATGATTGACTGTGGATATTACTTGGATGGGAGACGCGTGGGCTTTGGGTAATGATCATATGATGTAGAATTTACATCGTAGTTTAGATTCCAGGTTAAGTTGTACATAGGTACCAAACATAATATAGGTCTGGAAACTGTAGATAATGACTGGTATATGTACCTATGTAAAAAATGACCTTAGGTTATTAATGGATAGCTATATCTATGACTATGTAGTATATATTAATAAATGTGCAAAGGTAATTAAAATTAAGTTTTATGTATTAAAATTTAGATCTAAATTACTACCAGTTGAAATTTACATTTAAATTTATTACCTATTTCTGCTATTGGGCGTTGAAGGTAAAAATCAGTAACTGTAAGAGGACGCCCGGAGGAATGTGAAGATAGGGCCATCTTTATCTATTATGATAATTTGAGGAAGCAGAAAGTAGTCTTAAAAGATACTTGCCACATGATATATGATAGTTGACCCAGAAGGATGACGCCACGGATTTTGGCAGAGTGGGAAAAAGGGGAATGGGTGCTACCAAAATTAACACTACAAGTAGAATTACCATCATTCTGTCAAAAGTACATCCTTTTTAAATCTACAAATTTTAAATCAATTTTGTCATGTTTGACTTTCCAAAAGTTGTCCGCGAGTCATTGGGTAATGAGCATATGCGCCGATAGATTTCTTCTAGTTTCATCATAGAGAGCATGAAGAGAAAGTATTCTTGCGTAGCATCATCGTATAAGCTTAATGATAGACCCAAGCGGTATAAAAGAGGGCTAAAGGGAAGTAGAAAGATCCATACAATGGGTGAACTACGAGTATAATCTGATCCTGCCAAACATTAAAATGAACCTCCGACGGCTTATAGAAATCACTAACTATAGATAAGTGATAAATTAGTCAGAAATAGTTTCAGAAGCATCGAGGAACACGTTAATATGATGACGAACAACACAGCTACACAGGCAAAATTGTTGCATTATGTCAGACCAGAAACTGCTGCAATAGACCAGCAAGCATACGTGACTCGTTGAAGGAGCTCATGTATATTTTAGATAGATGATTAATATATGTATCGTTTAACTTTGACTAAAAGATTTTCTTCAAGTTGTAGGAGAACCTGTGGAGAATAATTTGAGTGACAGCAGTCATTCCACAACTTCAGAAATAAACAGGACTGTAAAAATAGGACGGACCTGTGGTCAAGAATTAAAATGACCGAAGCCATTACATGACTTCAGAATGTAACGAAACTTTAGAGGGTGATCTTTATTCTTTTCATAAATTTTTAATTTGAGCTATTTTGTAGAAGGATGTGTGGACAAGATTTAGACTGACAGCAACCATTCCACGACTTCGGAAATTAATTGGACTTTTAGAGGTTGGACGTTGGTTTGTTCAGAATTTTTTTTTATTTCAGCCATATTCTTAGACAGCCTGTGGATAATAAATAAGTAGACTGACAGCAGCCATTAAAATACCTTAAAAAGAAACGGGAATATGGAGGTAGACGTTAATTTGTCGCAGAATTTTTTATTTCAACCAGGTTTTATGAGGATATGTCGAAAAAATGGAACTGACAAGAGTCATACAACGACTTGAGAAAAGAATATGACTGTATAGTTAGGCGTTAGTTGTCAAGGAATGTTTTACTTCAGCCATCTTCTAGGAGTACCTGTGGATTAGAGTTTGACTAACAGCAGCTATCAGTAGATTTCAGAAAGAAACAGGAATTTGGAGATTGTACGTTATTTATCTAATAATATTTGACCAGGTAGGTTTTATTTAGAATTGGGTGAAAATTAGTTAGTAATTATTTAGTACTACACCTGATCCAAACTGTGTCTTAATGATATGAGTAGATAAGGAGAATGAAGAGAAGAATTAACAATGAAGACTTGGAGAGAACGAGTCAAACTAGACGAATCTAGTTCAGACTAGAATGAGGAAGGTCAGTTTGGCAGGAAATACGAGGAAAAAGAGAGAATTTGGGGTATAGATGTAGCCAGACATTTAACAGAAGTAGATTTGAAAAAGAAAATGGGTAAAAGAGCTGTAAATTGGTAATTTTAATCATGTTAACTAATATTCCATTTGCTTGGTATACATACTTACACAAATGTAAACATACATAATAAGACAAAGCTGAATATGAGATTGACTCTAATTGGTAAAAAGATTTTTGGAGGCATATTTTATTATTATTAATTAACTCATTGAGATCCAATTATTTATTAATATTTTATCTACAAATTGGAGGAGATTGTAAAGTATTTAGGTTAAAGGGGTTTGACACAAAATTGACTGTAACAAATGATGTGATTGTTACAAGAAAGAATTTTTTTTTACTATTAACCCCCTAAAATTGCTTATAATAAAAGACCTAACATTACCTCTCTCAAAGTTAATTAAACTCCAAATTACTAATGTCGATAATAGCGAATTAAAACTTCATAATGTCTAGAAAAGTGAGACAAAATTACTCAATTCAAGAATAGCAAAACTCATTTACTTATGTTTACTATATCGAAACCCAAAATTACTCATGTCAAAAATAGTGGAACTCATAGTTCCTAATGTTAAAAAGAGTGAATCCAAAACTACTAATGTCCATAAGAGGGAAACAAAATTAATCATATCGAAAATAGTGAAATTGCAAATTACTCATTAACAGAATATCGACAACAAATTTTTTTTACTGAAAAATACACTTTGGGAATGCATTTAGTCATGTCATCTAATTATGTAGAGAGAAATAAATGTGGATGTTGAGCTGGAATACTGTAGCTCAAGGAATGAAGCAATAACATGCCGAATTCCCGGGTTGTTATGCCTCTCGAATGGAATTTGAGGCAGATTAAGCATAGATCTTAATCCTATATCTTACTGTATTTTTTGCCACACATATATGCCACATGGTATGCGGCAAGTAGCAAGATAGAGTTCCTATTTGAGTGGAATTCAAAACTCTCTACATATTAACTGTAGGGACCCATAGCATTGAATCCTATACTGAACTTTAGGTTGCCACTAGAAGACAGAAGCTACCTTAACAGAATGCATATTGGTGTTAAAAAAAACATACTTATTCATTTTACAAAGATAGCAAAGCATATTTGTTGCTCACTGTATTTACATTAACAAGATCGTAAAAACAACTTTATCCTTTCAAATCTTTTAATTTTAAAGTATTTAGGTTAAAGGGGTTTTAGCCCAAATTAAGAGTGCAATGCATATGTTTACAGAGAGCGACATCTGAAGTAGAAGTCACAACTTTAAATCAATTTTGTCATGTTTGACTTTCCAAAAGTTGTCCGAGAGTCATTCGGTAATGAGCTTTTGCACAAAAGATAAAAGTTAGTAATATTTTTATTTGGCAGCTTCTCGCTCCATCTTTATAGGTATCCTACAATTTCATGTTTGGATTAAGATTTAGAAAATTTCAAGTCCATGAGCCCATATATATGGGGTTATGCTCAAAACAATTACTCACTTTCATCAGCTGACACTTGGTCCACTCTTATACTGGAAAATACGGATCACCATCAACTTCTAATAGATCGTTCGTAGGAGTTGCTCTTAGAGGACATTTTTGTCACCATTCTCTGTTTATAGAGGTAATTTGGTGGCAAAATTTGACCCTTAGAAAATTTGGGGTATGAATTGACCTATAAGAATAAAAAAAGGATTTGGAATGACAACATAACTGGATCTGAATTAATGTGAATTATTTGATTTACCTTCGCTTAGATGACATTTTGTTTTTTCTTCAGAGCTAGAAAAAATTCAGTCATTGAGACAAGAATTATAATGATAATGAACTGATAATGAACTCTATACAAAATTAATAAACCTGAGTTTCAGAGGAAATAGAGCGTAGATAATTTATAATAACATTTTAGTGCAAGGACAAGAAAAGGTATACATAGTAGAGTGTAAGAATTGATCGTACCATGGAAAAAGAAATAAAAAGAAGATAATTAGACTGAAAACATTATCCTAAAAACGTAAAGTATTGAATAGTTCTCCTATAAGCAATAATAACTAGAGGCCCAAACCATAGCCTGTCAAAACGATTAAACAGAGAGTAACTAAAAAAACATGAATTGAGACGTGTTAGAAATAGCAAGTAAGGATCCTAAAAAAAGTACATGGGAAAAACACACTGGTGAAAGATAAACTGAAAATAATAAAAGTAAAGGGGTAAACGTATAAGTAAGACAAATATAAAAAGCATAATTTTGAAGAGATAAATCCTAAAAAATGTATTCTCGAATAGATCCAAATACCGTCCTCATTGGTAGGTGCTGCTCTTTGCCCGCCTCAGATGGAATATGGTAATTGTGCTCCTGATGTTAAATGTTTTTATTTATGCGCGTATACTCAAAAGATTAACGAATTGGGTAGATTACAAACGGTCAGCAGCGCAAGGAGGCTTCAGAAATAATAATAATGCTAAGTATAAACAAAATTATCCATGTGGATTTTGTAGATTATGAAGTAAGAGTTAGTTGCTAAATATAGCATATACATCGGGTAATATCGTCATTTAGAGAATGGTAAATTAAATAACACTCATTTGTTTATAATCATTTTTGTTCTCAATTCGACTCTTGTGAAATTTTCCTTAAATAGTGCTGTTAACATAATTTGATGAGGCTTATTTGTCGAAGTCAATAATTATCATCACTGACTCTATAATTTAAAAAGGGGATTTTTTTAGTATTTTAATAATAATTTCATCTTAGCTTGCTTATTACATCTTTTTATTTAAAGTTATTTCTAATAATTCTTTTATACTATCAAAAAAAAAAATGGTGAAGTTCAGAAATAAATATAAGTATCGAAATTTTTTGAATTTTAGTAACGTGATATTTTATGGACAACTAACCATTTTTATTTATATAATATGCTCTACATGGTTGTCATTGTTTTTAAATACATTTTAATACGTGTTTCGCACTTTTGATTAAAATGCATTAGCACAGTTGAATTTATGCTTGTAATGGCGTTGGTGATACGTTCATTAGATGATTTATGTCTCGTATCTTTCCCTGAAACACCATGGCCTTTAAGTGCCCGCAAAGATAGAAATCAAGGGGCGAGAGATCTGGGGATCTAAGATGCCACTCCACAGGACCACGCCTATCAATCCAAGTATCCGAAAATGCTGATCCAAAAATCGACGCACGTAAAGACCATAATGAGGTGGAGAAGCATCTTGCTGGAATTAAACTGGCTAGGTACCTTTCTCGTTTAGGAGGGATGGGAAAGTTTCTTTTTGCAACAAGTTAAGATATCTTTTGGTATTAAGATTTCCACCGACAAGAATTACTCCAATAATTCTGTTACCCCATATCCCGGCCCACACCATCCCTTTCCCGGCACCTTGCAACTTCGTCAGACTCAGCCAGTTAAAGATAGCATTACTCCAATAACGTATGTTTTGCCGATTAACCTCTGTATTGACATAAAAATCTGCTTCATCAGTAAACAGGATCTTAGTTGTAAGGTTTGCATCCTCTTTCACTTTGGCTAATACCCATTCAAGAATTCCTTCCGTCTATCCGAGTCGTCTTCACTCAAATGCTGTGCCATATGAAATTTTTATGGATGCCAGACGTTTATTTTCAAAATGCGCCTGATACTCGATCGGCTGACACCACTTTCTGCAGATAACCGTCGTGCAATCTTCCTGTGACTCCGTGTAAGCAGTGTAAGTATCGTAGTTGTTGTGTCTTCATCAGTGGCACAACTGAAAATGTTGGTCTACAACATTTCCAGTTTTCTGAAACTTGTTAATAAGTTTTGCCACAGTGTCGTGTGTACTAAATGCTCATTCCATGTTTCCTGTTGAAGTTGATTGCAACCATGCGACTGCTTCACGATCTAGCCATCAGTATAATTTCAATTCTTTAGTCTTTCTTTAAACGTATATTCTAGGCTATCTGAAACATAAAAAATATATAAATTTTCCTATGTATGGAAACTTACGGCCCAACATATATATATATATATATATATACATATATATATATATATATATATATATATATATATATATATATATATATATATATATATATATATATGTGTGTGTGTATTTTGGGCTCAAGACGTATATGTGAGCATCGGTGGATAAAGTAAAAATCCGGAAACACTCTGGAGCTCGTTTCAAATTGTTTCCGGATTTTTACTTTTTCCACTCATCTTCATATATCTGAGAGTATGTTTGTCTGCCGCTTTATTGCTCTTAGAACTAAAACTGTGTGATTGAAACAACGGCTTTTTATAATCTTGGATTAACATTATGAGAGGTATTTAATTTTCACGACTTTATCACAATTTTTTTCTAGCTTGAAAAGATTGTTACATAACTATACAATACAAAATTTCATTTCTTTTTACTAGTCATATTTTCTCTTGCTTACCCGCAAACCTGATATATAATAACTAATAAATGATATTGTGGGGGTAATTTTACTTATATCTCGTTTATCGCGTCATGTAAAGATTTATTTTTCTTTAACCACACCTTTTATAGTCTTAGATGATTCGGGTGATTGGAATTATTTTTAGAATTGATTATTGGTTACTATAGCCATTTTAGTTTAATTTACACTTAAATTTGATTAGTTTGAAAAGAATTTGTGTTATATTTGTGTTGCCACATCTGAAGAATGTGTCACAAGATAATTAAACGAGAAAATTAAATGCGAGGATAATTTTTTTCGCTTTATTCATTTTGTGTTGTTTTTCTTAAATGTATTTTTTAATTTTCTTGTTTTAGGGGACACATTCCCCCTTCAACGTGAGGATTATTGAACTCGTATGGAAGCAATTTGGGATCTCGTTCTCTTTTGTGATGAAATAGAAACTGTTACGTGAGAAACTCTGGTTAGAAGCGATCATAAACTAGAGATATTTTCTTTTAATTTATTTTACTCAATTAAAGATAATACTGTGAAAATATTGAAATCGAAATAGTAAAATTAATTGAAGGTTAGAGAAAGGTTGAATTAAAGTAACTGAGGAGAACTTTTGAGGTTTTTAAAATAAAACTTTTAAAAGGGAAAGAAATTCGGAACTTTAAGGGATACCACATTTTTCATTAGTCAATTTTCAAATTCTTTTGTCAAAAATTCGCATTTTATGGTTTTGTATATCATTTTATTGCAAATTTATGCACTTTTTTATAGTATAATTATTTGTAGCAACATGTCTAGAACTTGGTGGAAATTATGACAATGCAAAATTGTCTAGATTCTTGGGAACTTTTTGTTAGATATTAAGGAGTTAATTTATAATAAGACAAACAAAAACTACATCATTTATTTTTATACCATTTTATTGCAAACTTTATGTGCCTTTTTATAGTATATATTTTGTTTTAGCAACATGAATAAACATAGTGAAAATTATGATAATGCAAAGTTTTATACATTCGTGGAAATTCTCCGTAGATTTTTAAAGTTGATTTGTGAACAAAACGCAAAACTATGCCATGCTATTTTAAATATTTGCTATAAAAGAACGGCTAATAAAAACTGGTTAATACTCTTATTTTAACATCATTCGAATATAGATTGAACTAAATTCCAGAGAATTCAGAACACCATTAATATTCATGTAACATCCCCCTTTCCAACTGAGATCAAAGCCTATAGTTAACCTTGTCTGAAAAATATATGTTTTAGTCAACCATTAACATAAATTTTAATGAAACTAAATAAATCTGATTTCAATGATTAGTGAATCATATGTGCGCTTTTGATCATGAATTGAGTTAGAATGCTTAATTTTACTAATTCTATAACCATTTATATATCAAGTTTCAAGGGGTTGGTTCTGAAAGAATTCCCTGTATCTTAAAAAAGCGCCAGATTATTATGATTTTGGCAGAAATAAAAAGGCTTTTAATGAGCTTCAATTTGATATATGATAATCTAACGTAGTATAAAGGTGAATAAATGAATGTGGTCTCCCTTTAAAGCAAATAAAAACTACTTGGGGGGGAATAGTGAAATCTTGTCCCTCAAAGGGTTAAGGAAAGGTTTTGGAAGGTTTAAAGATAGTAATCGTGAAACTAATTTTAAAACCAATAAAATCATTAGAAATGATCACGAAAGATCAACTCTATAGAGCCAGCAAGTGAAAGTTGAAATCAAATTAGCAACCAATTTTAATAGGAATCTGAAAATTTTGTTCCTTTATAAAAATATAGAGAATAGGATAGAATCGTCCTCTTTGAGAATGATGAAAATACATTTGATAGAAATGACTAAATGGAGCAAGTTCTTATTGATCAATTAATTCAGTTCTTTGTTGGTGATCAATCTTGAACTGTTATTGCGAGCTTGAAGTTTAGAACTGAAGTAATGGGTGACAAGAACTGATATTTGAAGGAAATGAAAATGGTTAACTATGATATGAAACCATTAAAATGACAGAACAAGATATATGCTTCAATAAAAATCGTATTATTTACCTATGCTAATTAGTATAATTTTAGTAAGTCATTTTCCTTATTGCGAAATACCACAAGATTGGAAGTTGGCTAAAGTGGCTACCATTTTTATAAAAAGGTAGCATGTGTGGTATGAAAAATTATCGAAAAATCACATCATCGTTTCCAACACTTAAATTATATTTTAAAATAAGCAGCAATGTACCAAATTATAGAACGCAGCTACTATAACAATGATTATCTTCATTCATACCTGTGTAGCGATAACTGTCGTTAGTTCAGATGTCTTTGCTGTGAAGGGCACGAAGTACCAAATCACCAATTAATTCTCTGTCATCCATAATAATTCTGGTCTCAACTAAGTGAATGATTTCTCAACAATTTGATATCATTCCCTTTCAGTTGGTATCAAAACGAGGTCAACAGACCTAAGTCGCGTGCTCTCGATTATTTCAATAATTAAAAAAAAAGATTTATTCAACAAAGGTATTATCACTTAACAAACATATAATCTCTCTCTTTCTCTTTGTTTCGCCCTCTTCCTTTCCTTTGCTTTCTCTCTCTCACTCTTTTTCTAGCTCTCTTGATTTCCTTTGCTCTCTCTCTCCCTTTGACCATATGACCTTACGACCTTCAAAACTTTCCAAAACTCATTGTAAAGTAGAATGGTTACTATACGACTACCTGATAAAGTATCTTATAAAGTAGAGTGTACGCGACTATAAAGGCCCAACTATTGATAATTAAATTAAAAGTAATCAATCCTAGTCAACAATTGATTAAATTGTGGAATATCAAAATTCTGCCAATGATCTTCCAAAAAAAAGGAATTCTTTGGTCAAAGAGACTCGACTAAGAGATATTTTGATGCCAAGATCAGACTAAAAATATCTTTTATTCAATAATACCCGAGGAAAGGATAAATATCAGGCATTACATATAATGAGTAAATTCACGACCTTCCTTGGGTAGGGTCGGGTATCAAGTTGCTACATCCAATATAAGAATCTAACGACCTTCAAAGGAACTATTTCTATTTGCTCGTTGGACAACCACTCATGACAGGGAATCAGTTTCACCACCCATTTTGGGGGACGCTATAATATGTAACTTTTAAAAAATTAATCTGGTCTATTCGACACAGATACTTATACTTAGCGAGTATGAGGAGCGTTCCCAGACATACTCAATGGAGTTTCGAAGAGATTTTCTATTGTTATATTAACTGCCTCCCTTGAATTCTAATTTTTAAAATTACATAATATATCCTGCGAACACCCACACACGTAAAACCGGTTTCAATTATTTGCTATATATCTCTAAATATGTGACTAGTAACTTGGAAAGGGGTAAGATATTGATGCAACTACTAGTATTTTAGTGAGACTTCGATACGACGATCTGCAGCATAGATCTATCAAAGCCCCATCTCTCCGCTATTTACTGTCTCTCTTCTATATTGTATCACAGAAAAGTGATAAATATATTGAAGGAAGTCAGAATTATAGCTACCAGGATTTTCAAAGGTTCTGTTACAGTCTGGGTTTTTTTATATTTTGATAGGTTAACGTGTTTGAGATAAAAAAAATTCGTCATAAAAATTAAAATTTCTACTTTTCAAACATACGAGTATGTCATTACAACGTCTTTTCCATTGTATGCAGTTGTGGCCAGATGGAACTGAGACTAATTAATATCTGCTCTCCTGCACGCCGACCACAAGTCCAATATCGTTAAGCGGCTCAATATCAGTCAGATGAACCTCCATTGTAAGAGAGAGGCGCAAGTACGTTGAAGACACCCAAAATGGACCTCATTCAAGCAGACAAGAAGTTTTTAACTGCTTGGCTGTGACAAAGGACTTTAATAGTTCTCCGAAGTTCAAAATTACTGTGCTTGTCACGAAAAAGAAAATTTTTAGTAGCCAAGTATCAACAGCCATAACAAGGAAGTTGAAAAGATATTGAGGTGCATAGAAAGGCCTATGGCGACAGATCGTATGCGAAAACAGCTTCGGAAGTGATCTCATGGCCTTATCAAGGACTTGAAGAGTCATGGCAATTTAATTCTTATTTTTCTAATGAAAGAAAACCCTACATGGTCGATATGGTCATCAATAAGCAGAAAGAGCGCGTGGTACGTTTCGACCAGGATATCTTCGAGGTCCGCTACATGTCCAGAAGGAAGCACTCGGTCTCCATGATCATGATCGGCGTTGTAGATTTGAATGTCGAGAAGATGCTGCCGGCGTGTTTCACTTCCGGTCATAGGCTCTCCTGCGCATTGCTGTTTCTCTTTGTGACCTGTACCAAATAAAATCATATATATATATATATATATATGGGTAGAAATCACGAGAGAAAGAGGTGAATAAGTATAAATATTTGGTAGTAACACGTATGGAAAAAGAAAGATTGATTGGAGCTAGTACTTTCGTTATCTATATAACATTTTTAAACTCATAATGGTTTATGAAATAGAGAGACACTATCTTTATATGGTGAAATGTTTTCCATATAAGGTCAGAATATTTTAGGACCTCTGTTAAGTTAGATTTAAGGAAGAAAAATAGGACTGGATCTAAAGAAAACAAACCAGGGCTAATATTTACATTTCTCTCCTTTGTGCTGGAGATTACAAACGATTAAAATATATTTCTGCTAATAAAATCATTTATATGCCTTATGGTATCTGCCTTTGACCCGTCAATCTAGTGACCCATTTTAAGATATCTTTAGAAGTTTGACCTACATAGAATAAATTACAATCCAAACAAGGTATACTATATGGGACATTATTATCGTTCCTTGGCTGTGTTTTATTAACATATTTGTAATGTATAATTGTATTTAAAAGTTACCTTTCTATCAAGTTGTTTTAACATTGTTACTACATACAAGAAATTATCATGTTGAGGTAAGAGTAATATGTTGCGAAAAGGTTTTGTTTTCCCTAACTTTCGGGTATAGAAAGTTCTATTAGCTTTATACATGCAGTTTTCCCCAAAAAATATTTCGGGTAACATAGATTGAAGGCAATCTCTTCAATTTTGTAAATCCTTGGTGTAAATATATAGCCAGGACTACATATTCTGATTGCATAAGATACATGAAAGAAACTACTGAGGTTTCAATATTTTTAGAATGACCTGAATAAAAATGAACAGAAGATAAATTATTTGTCGGTTTCCTGAAAATAGAAAACTTAAACCTTTTTGGTGGTCTAATTATTAGAACATCTAGGCAAGGAAGGCTTCTATTTTCTTCTTTTTCTAAAGTAAATTTAATTGGCCGAACTAATGAATTAATAGATGAATAAAACCATCGTTGTCAAAATCTTCCTTTAGAATTCGCAAAAAGTAAATTTACTAAATATTTTTAGAGTTTATATTTGATTGACTTAGTTGCACTGATGATTGGGCTTATTAGATTGGCTGGTTAATGGGTTTTTATAAGGCCATACAAATATATATATATACATCACGACCAAGTCAAGTCAAAACACCTCTTCGAATTGAAAATAAGTTAAACATCATCATGAATATTTATTGCCCTGATGGATGTGCGTTTACGTGTGACTACACCAAGGCTGACACCATACAATGCAGATATGCATGGTTCGGATCCCGCGCTATCCTTTACATGCTCTTCTTGATTAAACCTCTGCAGAATCGTTCTAGTTTTACAGCAGGGGTTCGAGATGGAGAGTGGGATCACATTTGAGGAATGGAAAAGAGTTTGATATTCATAGATTCAGGGATAATTAATGAAATAGGATTATAAATGGTTTTAATAATACTATTTTTAATAATAATTTAATAATAATTTTAATAATAATTTAATTAGTAAAAACAAAGGGGATAAGCTCTTTATAAAGAATGAATCTTACCTGTCGCGTCTGGACTTCTCATGTGGAAATATATTCTCGCCTTCAGCGAGCGCATTGTACTGCTAACTTGCTTTCCCTGATTATCTTCCTGGAACTTAAATTCATATTATAATTGAGCAAATCGCCTCAAACTGAATTATCTCTCTCCTTTCAGCTTAAACACTTCCAAATTCAGTGTTCACTTCGAAAATTTATATTTAAATCAAACTGTAAAATATATTTTAAAACATTTTTGAACTCCCATTTTGATTAAAAAAATAACCATACATGAAAAATAGCAGCGAAAATCTTTAGAAACGAGTAGGATGTTGATTTCTGGATTTAAATATTTAGAAATTTACCTTTAGTTATTTCAACAAGGGTATTAAGAAACCCGTTAGTTCTAAAAAACTACAGAAAATTTAATGTAATCTGGATTCGGAGAAATAAAGGCAGCATGCAGATGAAAGTATCGCTTTAATGGAACTGATTTTCTTGGGAAAATCAATAAACAGAGCAAGCACGTTGATGCTCTGGGAATTCTGTTGGCAAAATTTAGAATCTGTCGCATGAATGATCAGAATTAAACAATACGTAAGTGTTAACAACAGAGTAGCGATAAAGAATTAGTTTAAAATTAACGAGTTATATATATATATATATATATATATATATATATATATATATATATATATATATATATATATATATATATATATATTATTAGTGCCAGAGGCTGATGATATATAATTATTCATACTACATAGAAACAAAAGATAAACAGATTTTTTTTTCAACCGAAAAATCCGTGCTAGTGGTAAGGATCGAACCAAATACTCTAAAGCAGCAGACATAGCTTTGAAGTGGATTAAAGCAACGCCTTAGAAAATTCGATTGCAGAAGGAAAACAGAAAATGAAAGAAAAAGGTATGAGCTCTTTTAAACATAATTTATATAATTTTTTAAAACTTTTTCACAGATTAAATTTTTTTCTGCCGAGTAGGTTTTTATGTCTGACTTAATTAGTGTTTTGCCAATAAATAATCGATCTTTGCGTTAGGTCAACCAATGAATTTCGTCATTAGAGGTAAACTAGTGGATAAAGGTGAATTGGATGTTTGCCTATTTCTGTCACTGTGTTGCAGTTTATTTTGACTTTCTACGCTTTTGCTAGGTTGTCCGAGGTAAAAATTGCAACATGAATTTATTGAGAAATGAATTCTTATTAAGTAGGTTTTTAAAGTCGTATTATTGGAAAAGACAATATTAAAGTTAAAATCTTTCATTAACTTTAGTACATGGGATAGATACTCGTTATTAGGCCGCGTTAACATATTGCTTCGAATGAACGCTATCTTATTTTTTCTTTAGAAGTGCTTTTTTGGTTGCGCTAAAAGAGTCATTTATGAAATTTGATGCATATTTTAATATTTTTCCTATATTTTATAATGTCTTAAATTCTTTATCAATGATAGAAGCTCATAGATATAAAGATAAGCAAATATAAAGAAGTATAAACGGATTTCTTAGCTTTGTGACGATCCCTTAAATAGAAATTAATATATAATGGGAAATGAGAAAGCTTACGGTATCCATAAAATTTTAAACCTTGGACCCTAAGATACACCAAGGTATCTATAAAAGCTATCTTGCTAGCATCTTCCAATTCATGGGAGCATATAACCATTTCGCTGTTATGTGATTCACATGTGGCTTCCAGTGTTTCCTGTGACACGTTTATGGTCATATATGGTACTTAAAACGCATTTCAAATAAAAGAATGTAACTCAAGTGAACGCAAGAATTACTTACTCAGTTTTCATTATATACACACGGAAAACAAGTGTACAAACTTCAAATTTATCTTTGATTGTGAAATGGTTAATTAAAATTACGAGATTATTCAAAGCAGAAACGAAATTCTGTACATTATATTCTTTAGGCTAAGTACAAAATATACCATGAATAAAATAGTACTAAATAATATTATTAACAAGGATAGGGAAAGGAATTCTCGTTAAAAAAATTCATATGTAAACAACTCAACAAGGAAGATAGGGAACACTCATGGCTAGATCAAAGCGCTTGAGGAAGCTTTTATTATCAAAATTAAAGGAGCAATTTTAGATACAAAGTTTAATTAATAACACTTTCTAACAAAATTTAACTTTTTTTCGACTACAAAGGTTAGAATAACATTTTTTAATGTAGTTTTATGTGTAGATTTAAAAAAAGGAAGTCATTTATAGCGAAATGACTCCAGGTTTTTGTAATTTGCCAATTACTATTTTTGTCAAATTTTGAAGATTTTTAACGAATTTCATGCTTTTTTTCTTATTTTCAGGTTTTTTAACTATATACAATTCAAAATAGAAGCAACAATTTTAATTAAAATGCCAAGAGGACAATCTAAAATTAGCCCAGATAAATTATGCTACATATGTGGTTCAATAACATTTAAAAATAATAAAGAAAAATTTCTTCTCTAGTAAAAAACTATATAATTTGTATTTTGACTGTAAAATTGGCGAACGAGATAAACCATTGGCACCATATATCTGTTGCACGACATGCTCTAATACTTTATTAAAATGGTCTAAAGGAAAAATAAAAAGCCTTCAATTTGATGTTCCAATGGTATAGAGAGTGCCCCAAGATCATGCCAATGACTGCTATTTCTGTTTGTTAGACGTACAAAGTAAGTAATTGTTTATTCTCCACTTTACCTATATTTTGAAGTAGTATACTGTACTATTATTTTTTAAAAATATAAAATTAATTAAGTTTGAACCACTTTACTGTAATCACACATATGTACATAACATAAATTAAATTTTATGCATATAATTTTCATACTTTTAGGTAAAACAACGAAGTGCGCTTCAGCTGTGGTATAGCCAACCTTTGATCGTCCTATACCTCACTCAAAAGACATTCCAGTACCTGAAAGACCTGCAGAAATTGTTTTGTCTAACTCTGATGAATCAGATATGAATCATGCGAACCAGAACCTGATATTTATTTTCCTGAAACTGTTTATACTACTCCAAAACCTTTCTCAAAACTTGATCTAGATGATATTGTAAGAGATTTAAACTTAACAAAGCAACAGAGTGAATTACTGGCCTCGAGACTAAAAGAAAGAAATTTAGTAGAAAACAAAGAAATTAATTAAAAACGCAACGAAATCTTCTGAATATATTAGGTTCAATTCTTTTGTCTGAGGGGAGGGGGGCAGAAACATCAAATTGAGTTTGAAAAAGAATGACGATGGAAAGAGAATGACGTTTGTAAAGAAAATAGTATATGGAACACAATTTGATTGAGGATCACAGGGGAGGCGTGTTTTGGAATCGAAAATAACAATGGTCATTTATAAATCCAGGATGACAGATTCCTCATCATGATCCTAAAAAGACAAGAAACGTTAATATATTAATGGATAATAATAAATTGTGGATGATAGGGACCAACAATGGGTCTTTGATGAGACCGAATGCTAATAAATTGAATATTAGGAATTATAAGGGCGAAGAACGTCAAACTCAGCTCCTAATTTTATATAGATATAATACAATAATTAATGTGGAGCTTCGGGAGAATTTTTCTTTTAAAGCAAATATTCCTAAAGTTGTATTTTTTTAACCCTTAACGCTATATTTTACAATTTTTCTCATCTATACAGGTCATGGAGTGGTAACTGTTGCAAAAGTGATTGGGAATGGAAATTACATAGGCCGAGTTTGCGAAAGATGAGATTACTTTAGAGTTGAATAAGTATTCAGAAATCAGATTTATGAAATGCTCGTAAGGTAAACTCTTTCGTAGGATCAAAGACACGAGTTGTAAGCCTTCAACTGAACTTGAAGTGTCATCTGGAAGCCAGGTGCCTTGGGGGTCAAAAAGATCAAAGCACATCTTTCAGGGTGAGGAGGGAGTGCTACGAGTGAAAAGACGGTGGAATATGTGCTTGGAGTGAAAAAGGGGATGGGTATTATTAGGGAAACACTTTAGGGGACGGTATTAGCAGCTTAGATCCCAGGATAAATTTGAATATTCCAAAACTTTTTAGAAATATTCGTTATCTGTTTTTGTTTTTTTATTTAAAAAATATGACAGGAAAATGATATTCTATTTTTGATACAATTTAATAACTTTGACTGAATAGAATAGAATGGAATCATTGTATAGACAGAGAAAGAGAAGGATTCCTTTTTATATTCAGGAGATCATTTAATCAAAGTGGAGTGGAGTGATTAAAAGGCCTGTGGCTATACAACGGTGCGTGGTGTTATTAAGTGTCTATTGTTATTTAGAGTCACGTGACTGGAGCGATAGGAGGGCAGACCAGGCGGTATGGAGAGGCACACGTACCCTGGAATGCTTATCGTGATTCTGAATGGAATAAAAATGGACGCGTATTATAAAGTATCGTCTGTTAAAAGACGAACGAAAAAATATAATTAGATATTCCATATATATAAATATTATACTGTCATGGATAAAAGTTTTGAAACTAATATATATATATATTTTTCATTAATTTTTTTAAAATTTACATGATAGGATAATTATTATAATAATAACTTATTGCAGGTATAATAAAAAGTCCTCATTTCAAAAATAATCAGGGAAAAATGCATTCCTTCGTTGGATGGAAAATCTCGCTCTAGTCCTGTTCGTAAAGGAGGTGATTTTTATTCTCTGGAGTTTTTCTTTTCTATTAACGGGTAAAATAAAGACAAATGTGAGTTAAATGACTGATATTTTGTCATTCTAATCTATTTTCTCATATTTTATCTAAAATAAATCTTTTAATCGCTTTTAATTGCAAAAATGGTTTTGTCCAAAGAAAAGCCCGCAACTATTGTTGCACTGCAGTGGCTGAAGTGCAAGAAGTTAATTGCGAAACGTATTGTATTAAAGAGTAAAATCTTCAGGTTAATGAATGACTTTCAAAGGACTGGTTATACTCCAGTGAAGAGACTAGTGTACATCACCGACCTTCAAATGAATACCAAGGTCAACTTCCTTTAAGGGCTCAGCTCAAGGATTGGGTTACCTGATCAGCTGAGTTTGAATAAGATTGGAAAGAAGAAGGTGTAAAAGCTTCAGCAACCATAATATGGCATATAACTTTGAACAAAGGTTACCAGTCGAGGAGGGCTTCGAAGAAGCATCATCTCACCACGAAGAACCTTACGGATAGGTTCCATTTTTGTAGGAAATATAATGAAGGGGCTGACAAAGAATGGAGTAAATATTTTTATTAGAATTAAGTAATTTTAGGGCAGTCATGAGGCGCCTGAAAATCTCTGACACACTGTCACTATGGGATAAAGCACCAGCTACAAAACCACTTAAGAACTCAATGTTTAACTGATCACTTTCACAAAATTGATTTAAAGAAAGGGGATGAATGAGGGAAAATGAATCACTATTTTGAGAAGTAAAGGATAGCCCATAGCCGAGGATAATTTCGTAATTACGCGAGAGCTCATAAGAAGAAAGATTAAATATTCTTAGCATTCTTCCACAAAATATTTTGGAATAACCACACCAAATTACTTAATTCTAACAAAAATATCCTAACAATATCGGACAAAACTAAACAAATCGTGGTTAGTTTTTTTCCGATATTGTTAGGATATTTTTGTTAGAATTAAGTAATTTGGTGTGGTTATTACAACACATTGAAAAATAAAACCGAGATCTTCAACAAAACTCACAAAATTGCTCAAACGATCCAACTCAGACCTTCTTGATCGCTTAAACCTACCAATCCATCAATTCCTCGTATGTATGGTCTGCAAAAACCCACAAAAGAGGAATGCCACTCCAACCTATTATATCGTGCATTCACTCTCATGCATACAAACTCTCGAAGTGGTAAGCCTCCTCTCTTACTGACGCTGTTGGATTGACCTCTCCTTCACACCAAATCCATTTCTCTGATTTCATTGAAATATTTAGGAAAATCAACATAAAAGGAAGACGCTTAGTAAGCTTTGATGTAGATACCCTGGTCACTAATGTCTTAGTCAACGAAGCAATTCATGTTTTTTTTAAGGTATTGGATAATAAAAATTAAACCTCACTCTAGGCAAAAGTAAAATTAGAATTCTTGTTAAACTTTGTGTTACTGACAATGTATTTATCCGCGATATTAGTCTTTCCGCGTAAAATATGGTCTTAGCATAGGTAATCCTTTCTCGCCCATATTATGTAACCATTTTATAGAACATTTCAAAGTATCATTGCTGCCTTCTGTGATTCCCCATCATAATATTTTATGGTATAGGTATGTAAATGATGTCATATCGATTTGGCCTATAAATAGTTGAAACTTATTTGAGAATTTCCTTATAAATCTTAATGACCTCCATTACACTATCAATTTTAAAGTAGTGTGGGAAAAAGATAATTGTACATCCTTTCTTGATGTAAAAATTGTTAGAGTCATTGACAAAATTTGCTTCACTGTGTACTAAAAACCAACAAATCCTAACTCGTATATAAATTTATTTTCTCAGCATAATATTAACATTAAGCGAGCCGTTGCATCAAATATTTTTCTGAAAGCACTTAATGTATGTGACTCTTGCTTTCTAGAAAACGAGATTACATATATAACCTGCAGGTACAAAGAAATAACTTATCTCCTCCACGTGATCAATGAAAGTTTATCTAAACAAAATCTACTCATTAACGTCTCAAGGATAAAAACAAATTCGGGTAATACGAAGTATCTATACCTCCCTTTTTCTCCCCTCTTCAAAGGAGTGAACAAAGTTAGTTCTTTAGGCTTAACCACATTTAAATACCCTTTTTCTATCCTTAAATCTTTCTCTTCCACCAAGCCCGTGGATCAACCAAATGAAGCAGGTGTATATTAAATCCCGTGTAGCTCTACAAACTGTCCCTCATTCTACATAGGAGAGACCGGGAGAACCTTAACAAAACGAATTTATGAACATAAAGGATTTTTCAGACGAGGCAGTAGTACCACATCCAGTATTTTTAATCATATTAGCAATTTCATCCATCAAATTGACTATTCAAAGGCACAAATTGCATAGTTGTAAAGATTTCCGTAAAAGAAAAGTAGTGGAATCTATATTAATAAGAAAAATTCCAAATTTTAATTTGTCAGATGGGTTATTGAAATGCAGCCCCTATGTCGTACCCTCATCGTAAACAACTTAGTCAATGATCTTAGACTCACACCCCTTGATTAATGACCTTTTTTTACTCGTTTTGTTTTCATTTATGTTTAATCTTTTTTTCTTCTGATCTATACGCTATTTATAGACTTTTGTAACAATCGCATTCGCAGTATATGACTGAAGAGGGTATGATAAACTACATACCGAAACTAGTCTCGTAAATTAATGCTTTTGGCCCCTATACAGTGGTTTCTCTATCATATATATATATATATATATATATATATATATATATATATATATATATATATATATATATATATATATATATATATTATATATATATATATATATATATATATATATATATATATATATATATATATATATGCATATATATATATATATATATATATATATATATATATATATATATATATATATATATATATATATATATATATATATATATATATATATATATATATATATATATATATATATATATATATATAAAGGAACCGGTTGTCACATAATCCAAGTGAGAGTGTCGACTGGCTCAACATGTCCTTCACACAATTACTCCTCTTATCGCTCCATTAAGTGGCCTCGTGTCGTTTTTGCCTCTCTTCTTATTACCCCTTTGTTTAAACGCTAATTGCTTCCCTTTGAAAATAAAATAAAATGGGAAAATAAATATAATAAACACTTAATCTCTTAGTCATTAAGCCACAACCTAAAATAATCATTCATTGTAAATTTTCCTTTTAACAACTGGAAATTCTTCATCTTTTCATATTATTCTTCTCCTCTCCATCTTCTTCTCTTCTTTTTTTAGATCTTTGCTTCTCCTCCTCATTCTATTCCTCTTTTATTTCTCCTCCTATTCATTCTTCTACCTATTTTACACTTCTCTCTTCTTTTTATCTCCCTCTTTCTTTCTCCTCATCCTCCTATCTTCTTTTCTTTTTTTCTTATCCATTTCCTATTACTTTCCTTCTCAACTTCTAATGTTTTTTATTCTCATTTGTCTTGTTTTTTTCTTTTCCTGCTCTTCGATCTTTTTTTCGTTACTTCTCTACATTTTTGTAATTTCCTTCTCTTCCTACTCTTATTCTTATCCTGATCATTTTCTTAAACTTCTCCTTCTACGCCTGCTTTATTCAGTTCTTTCTTCCGTTATACTTCTCATCACCTTCCTTCTATTCCTATTCTTTTTCATTTATTCATCTTATCCTCATGCATTCTTTTATATTCAACCCATCTCAAAATTCCCGTTCCTAAAATAGATTGTTAGGGACAAAAGGAGCGGCTTCTCTACTCCTCAGTTAACTCTAATGACTTTGAGGTGCCATTTTCTATTTCCTCCTGATAAAGCTTAAAATTGAGAATCTATTTTAGCAATAATTTCGATAAAAATTTACAATATACAAAAAAATTAAATAAAAAAGAGGTGGGCTAGAAGAGGAGAAGAAAGAGGAGGGTAATAGAAGGAAGGAAGAGGGTGAAAAAAAGCTGGTAGGAAGATGAGAGTAGAAGGACAGTAGTAGAAGGAGTGTGTAGAAGAAGAGGGGCTAGAAGGAGTCGGGGTAGAAGGACGGTGGTAGAAGGAGTGTGTAGCAGGAAAGAGGCTAGAAGGAGTCGGGGTAGAAGGAGGTGGGGTGAAATGAGAGTGTGTGGGGTGTTTGGAAAAGAAAGGGAGAGAAGGAAACACGGGGGGAGAAGGAAAAGGAGAAGGTAGTTGAGGAGAGGCAGAGGAGAGGGAGGCAAGGTAGAAGGATGGGGAAGAGGGATAACCTCTAAACTTTTCCTATTCTTAATTCACCTAATCTCCAAACATCACGTTCTTAATGTGTGTGTACATATATATGTATATATATATATATATATATATATATATATATATATATATATATATATATATATATATATATATATATATATAATATATATATATATATATATATATATATATATATATATATATATATATATATATATATATAAATATCAACTTGGATAGAAAGAATGTTGACGTAAAAAGATTCATGTGCATTGTGCATTCAATGTTTCAAGTACCGCGCTGAACATTAGGATACTTTTAAGTGGTAAAGATAAAAGTCGTTAGTCGTATCTCTGGCATATTACTCTTAAAGAAGGTGCTATATGAGATTTGTGGAGGAATGCAAGGCTGAGGGGGAAGCAGATTTATTGCTCTTATGTTTACTAAGATACCACTGTTCCAAAACTATTCGAATGGTTTCGCGTAACAAAGTAAAGGCAGCATTTTACCCGTTTAACTGTTTTCCACAAGTAATAATTGACTTGACTATAGACCTCCGATATTAAAGCGATCCATTTTTTTCATTAATTAAACGTTCAATCAATGTGTGTATTTATCTTCAACAACAACATTCATACTACATTATGATATTAAGCAAGAAATATGTAAGTTTAAGTTTATACGATTAAGGGTCGAAAAAACTGTTCGATCTATTCAAGGCCAGAGCCGAAAATTAGAACTTATCAATATCTGTGAAAATATTTTATATATATATGTATATATATATATATATATATATATATATATATATATATATATATAACACTGGGTAACACTAGGTTTGTTTTGTTAAATATTTTTAATGTTTCTAACGTGGTTTTATCTCCTGTTCCCCAAAATACCATTGGAAATTGCATAGCATCGATATTTTTGGAGATAATTGGAATTTGGAATTTATAGCTAACCATAAATAGCTGCCACAATTCACTTTATTTAGCATATTCACATTTTCAATGAATAAAAGCTGATAATAACTTGTTTTTGTATTCCTTTTCAAACTAATGAGAAAATGAGTTTATAAGAGATAACCTACTAAAGGGCACTGAAGAACGTGCTTTCTTACTGTGAGCTCTTTGATCTTTACTCACCAGTGACCATATATAGTGCCCCTTCATAGCAGTGTCCCATCTTTCTTGGTATCTTTTCTCTATTACAGCAATGTCCTGATGGAACTGCTCGCCATGCTCTTCATTCACTTCTCACAATTTTTCACGAAAAAAATCCAAATGTGAATGAAAAACGTGCACCTTTAGTGACATTCTACATACTAAATTCTTATAACTTTCTAAAAGTCTTGCTAGCAGCTGCATATACTTTGGGACTTTATTTTTACTAAGGAATCCATTAACTATATTTTGAAGTGCTCACCACGCCTCAAGTTTCGACCTCACTCATTGCATTCTCAAGTTGTAGTGACTTCAATATTTTCCTTACTTGCAGTACAGTAAATATACCGAACATAACGGCCTCTGATAGCTTTGGAAAGAAAAGACAAATCTCTTGAAATGCTTCTCCACCATGATGCAATACTTATACAAACTGTTTGACAAAACCAAGCTTTATATGAAGTGGAGGTAGCACAACTTTGGCAGGCTCTACAAGAGGCTGTCTAATAACATTTACTTTTCTTGGCTGCAAGTCATCTCAAGGGGGCCACTCAACCTTCTGGTAATGTTCATGATCAGCCATACAGTACCATGAGAAAAGAAAACATGAATACTTGGTGTACCCACCCTTCAATCTGAGTAATTAGGCAAGCATTTTAAAATCACCACAAACATCCCATTTAAATTTAGTATAGTTTACCTTCTCGAGAAGCTTTTTTTACATTGTCATATTCTTCCTTCATATCTACCAAGTATGCTATAGGCAGGGATGGATACTGAATCCCATTATGTATAAAAACAGCTTTGAGCCTTTTGTATAACTATCTATGAAATTTCGCCATTCTTTAGGGTTGTGATCAATTCCAATAGCTATAAACAAGCCATTAACATCTTCGCAGAAGCAGTGATCCTAACTCATATCAAAGTATAATTCGAATTTCTCATGGCGCTTCCTATATACTTGTCGTAGAATGGACTCCCGACGATATTCCATATATCACTTTTCGTTGAGGGAACTTCCCTAATTATCTTTAGAGTGCGTTAATGTCTGGCGGCCGATATTATGTATCTTCGATATGCTTAAGAAGTGGAACTGAGCTCAAGGATAATAATATTGCTATCATTAATAAAATAGAGTTTTATTAATAATAACTATCAACAAACACAAGACGGAAAATATTGACATAAACAGAGAATGGAAAGGGTCGTGGAGACTCAGGCTAATCCAAGGATTTAAAGGATTTAAAAAAGGTAAAACAAATATAGAGTTAAAGAGATGGGATGATTCGATAAACCATTTAAAGCACAGGATAGAATTTACAAAAGGGTTAAGTACTCAAAGGTGACGTTTGGCTTAGGTAACTTTACGCTAGTGGTGCAGTGGAAGGTGGCTTGAAGGAATTTCGGTCCACTGGCGAGTTCCAGCTGAAGGGGGAGAATAAAAGGATCCTGACGTGGTGTCTTGGGAAGGAGAACCGTTTCTCGACGAACGGCTTGAAGAACAATGGCTGTTCTACGTTGTTCTCTTCTGAACAAAGGGGGGGTGAGAACCGTCTCTTGTCTACGGGCTCAAGAACAATGGCTGTTCTAATGCTGTTCTCCTCTGAACAACAAGGGGGAAGGGTGAGAACCGTCTCTTGTCTACGGGCTCAAGAACAATGGCTGTTCTAATGCTGTTCTTCTCTGAACAACGAGGGGGAGGGTGAGAACCGTTTCTTGGCGAAGGGCTCAAAGAGAACAATGGCTGTTCTACGTTGTTCTCTTCTGAACACGAGGGGGAAGCCTTAGGAACTTGGCGTCACGAAAGGCTCGAACCTTTGGCACTCAAGGAATATTGTCCTCCTTCTGGACAAGTGATGGTGAATCTCAAGGTCGAGGTTCCTTGGCGCACAAAGGGAGAGAGGGTCGTGGTGATGTTTCGCGACGAAAATCTAGATCTCCAATCTGATCTTAGTGGTAAAGTTTCCATATAAATAGCCAGGACATCTCTTTGGAGTGGGGAACAATGGAGTGGAAGCTTCGAGGGAACGCACAGCCGGGCCGGAGAACAATGCCTTATCTGCCCATAGGCCTAACTCAATCTGGCGAGGTCGGCGTATGGGGGCGAACGGGGGAACGATAACCTCCTTGTTTAAACATTGACATCCGGTGGCTGTGATAAGGCACCAAGCTTCAAATCGAAGATGCACGTGGGCAACATCGTGGTTTTAATTAATATGTGATAGAAGTTGAAATTAACGCAGCTTCAACTCGTTCTATTACAATACTGTTGATCTGCAGTCATACCCCAATATATTCTATTCATTACAATTAGATGCCAAAATCTCAGCTCTAGACTTAGTGAGATCCAAGTCCCAGATGAGATGAACGAGTTTACGTTGATTTGGAAAGTGTGAGCGAGTACTCATTCTTGGTTCAAACGTTTCATCCATTTCTTCCTTGTCACAACCTTCCGACTCTCCTGATGAGACCTCCATTATACCTTCTACCTGAAAATAAATATATAAAAAGAGATGCATTTAATAGCTGGAGCATAAATATGGATTGCATGTGTAATCACATTACAAGAAACTTTAGCTAGAGGTTTTTAATATTAAAGCATTAATTCTGTTACAAATAATATAGCTTACAATTTGATAGGATTTAATTACATTTTCTGGCTGGCATAGAACCGGTAAGGTATCATCATGTGGCAAAGGTGCAATAGAGGATGAAATGTTGGGATATGGAAGGGATTTTCTTTCCTTAAAATTCCTGTACTTTCATAGGTCAATCATTCAAAAATACCCATCATCGTGATGAGTTTTTGGCTCTCGCCAAACTCTTGGCATAGCAAATGCCATTGATTTTCTTGCATCTCTCAGCCATGCATCTAAATTTGATCGACAACTTCCACATATCATATGGGGGGGCCCATGGTTTTTCTTGGTACCCCATACTCATTCCAAAGTACAGTCTATAAGCAATATAGTACTTTGCACCTTTCACAATTTTATGTGATACATGCTTAGGGCCAACATAGAAACCACACTCAAAACAGAAAGAATCTAATGAATTCTGCATCCTCCTGTAGCCATAATCAAGAAAGCCAATATTTATCATATAAACATGAAAAATAGAAAAATAAATTAGCGACAAATGTAAGTGTGCTATACCCGTACCCCATACATTTCTTTAAATTCGCATAATTTGTTATATCTTTCAAACGGTCGATGCTCAAGAAAATATAAGGACATACATGGAATCAGCATAAAATCTAGTATTAGGAACACTCAAAGAAATAAGAGAAACAAAAACTTTGTGAACGTTTTTTACCCAGTATTTTTAAAGCTATTTTTAAACATTTTTATAGTAACACTTTACACTATGTTATTTAAGCAGTGATTCCAATAGTTAATTACCTTGTAGATATTTATAGTCTTACGTGTAGCTTGAATCCATTGTTTTTGTCTTGAATGCGTTATTTGCTCAAAGAATTCATCCAATTAAACATTACCAAATTATTATAATATTTCAAATATTTATATCAGTTCAGTTTTCAATATAGGGGTCTACAGTGACTGTAGGAATCCGGTAAGCATATTAGCTGAGTGGTGCTTTACTCTTTCAAAGAAAACAAGAGAGGTGCGAGGTTCTTTCCTACTGACGTTTTGCGCCACAGGAGCGTTCTCATAGTGACAAGAAACAATGAATAGAAAAACGATTCAACGATCTTAAAAGATAGAAGGTGTGGTGATAGAGTGGAGAAAATAGATAGAAAAGGTGTGTCAGGTTATCTGGTTACCTTATTATTTGTTTATATAATTATTTCTGTTGTTATTTTCATTTAATTGTTTAGTATTCAAGCCTTTGCATTACTAAATGGTCCTCTTGGAGATGTTAATAGACTTGACTTTGCACTTTGTAACTTGCTATCTTCCAATCTTCACTTTTGATCTGGTTGTCATTAATTATATGTAAATTTATTTGTTTTTAATAATTACTTCTTAACATCTATTTGTCAACTTCAGATGTTTTTATTTATTTTTATTTTATTGATATTAAGTTTGTCCCCTTCGAATCTTTTATTTTTGTTCTGGTTGATATTTATTATATGTAACTTTATTTGTTTTTAATAATTTCTTCTTAACATTAGTTTTTACACTTCGAATCTTTTATTATTGTTTTGTTAATTCGATTTTCGAAAAGTTTTTAATTATTTCTGGTCTTCTATTTATTTAGAATCGTTATTACGTAGATGGTGTCCATTTTGGATCGTTTAATTCTTTCCCTGTTTTATATGTTGTTTATGATTCTGATACAATTGTCAATAAATTGGGCGAGTTTCCTGTTGGGATACTAGTTAACTGCTTTTAAATGCTTGTCTAAATCTTAAGTTTCATAATTCCTCGTCTGGTAGTCGTATAGGGTGCAACACCTCCTCTGGCATGGTTTGTGCCCATCTACTTAGGGTAACATTTAAGGGTTCAATGTCAGTTAGCTCGTGTAAACCATCTGAGGGAATGAGGTCACACAGCGTAACATTCGTTATGAATCATAATGCTTTGTTTTGAACTACTTGCGCCTTTTTGATAGCAAATTTGCTCAGGGTATGGAGGAGAATGGCGGGGTATAGAAGAAGCAGCCTTACTTAAAACATATAAAGCTTTCTCTTCTTGCTTGCCGAAAGATGTTTGAATCGATAGAGAGCCCGAAGTAATCTCGTAGCAGTAGTTATCTTCTCTCTGTAGTGAGCTTTGTACCCATCTGAGGTTAACTTCAGGCCAAGAACTCGGCCTTCCCTAGAGTATTCATAGAATTCCTCCTGCACCAGTAGGTCCGCTGTTTTCTGACAGTCCATAGGAATTATTTTGAATTTCTGAACATTGGTCTTAATCTTGTTCATCCTTTCGTAGATGTTGATACAATCAATGGCCCTGCTTCTCTTAATTACGAAATCATTTGGATTATTATAGACGCTAGAAATGATCTGTGATAAGTCATCTACCAGCTGGATATACTGGATGAGATTTTATTCGGGGTAGGGCAGGTCGCCAGTATACACAGCATACAGTGTGGGACTGAGACAACCGTCTTGTGGTACTCCAGTTTCCAGATTGAATGCTTCCCCTTTGATGCCATTTATTCTCAAGACTACCTCTCGGTCTTCCAGGTAATCACAGAGAATCTTAGTCAGGTTTTCCTCCAGTTCTTGCTCGTTGATCTTTTTCTTCAGTACTGGTAACCACAGCTTGTAACACGCTGAGGACACGCCTCACAACACAACGTTGAAACTGCCATTTCTGACTTTCCCGAAGGCTATATTTTTCGTGATCAATGCCAGACCCGTTTCTGTACCAAGTTTCTTCCGGAAGCCATGCTGTTGGGTATTGTATAGACCATGAGTTTTTAGAAAGGTTTTTAGTCTGCTATTAAGAAGTTTTTCCAGTAGTTTGCTCAAGAACTCTAGCAGAGAGATTGGCCTATAGCTGCGGACCTCCTTTTTAGGTTTGCCGGTTTTTGGTATGAAGATCATGTGGTCTCTCTTAAAATGGTCCAGAAAGTAGGCACATTGAGGCAGGTCTCAGAAACCCCGAGAATAGCCTCGTGGATGTTAACAGGGCCGTTAAACAAATATACTTTTGTGATTGCCAGTTAACCCTGGAGCTTTTTGCCTAAAACTTTTGAGCGCTGCTTCATACTCTTCGAAGTGATGTGGCATTAGGTCAGGTCCCAAAGTTTAAAAAGAACTTTCTCCTCATACTTTTCGTTAAAGAACTCATTTTCCTCTTCGCTGATGCGGAAACGGTTTCGAAGGTAGCTTCAGGATTCTCGTTCCATGTCTTGGTCTGCCATGTATTCTACGCCATTTACCTTTATAGTTACTCGACTCTTGAATGGAGTGCCCCGCAATCTTCTTATTTGACTCCAGAATTTCCTATTATCCCCTTGCTTGTCAATGTTTGCAATCATTTCATCCCACTGTTCTCTTGATTTATTCATTATGAGATGTTTAATTTCATTCCTCAGATCTCTTAGTTCCTGGTACCCAGTGTGTCGTGAACGCGTGCATGTTCGTAAAGAAGATAGCTGCTTCCAACTAATCAATCTTTTGCCTTATGTTATGTTATGAAGCCAGAAGTGTTTTGTGCAGCGTCCAGGGGACGGATAAGCGGTCAGCCTCTAAGATATTTAAGGTGAGATGATCAAGCTTTTCATCGATATCCTCTAGTAAAGCACCTTTTAACTGTCCAACATGCACATGTTGCAAATGATCAAGGTATCTTTCCTAATTGGTTTACTCCAGGCTTTTCCGTTTAGGAATTTGCAATTTAATCGGGGAGATGGAGAATGGAGGATCATTATAACATGATCCGATGGGATGAAGGTGCCAGCAAAAGTCACATGATTCAGGGAGAAGTTCTGATTCGGTAATACTATCGCAGGTCTAGTCTATGAATTTTTCGTGTACAATTTAGGGAAATAAGTTCCTTCTCTCTGTACTATGCCCCTCTGAATCAAAAATACAACAAGTCGCCAGCTCGTTGAAAGCTGTTGTGTAGCCAGCTTCACTACTGCGAGTATTTAGTTCACCGATTAAAATTGCTGATTTTTCTCTCTTGAAGAGTAGTAGGAAGTTAGGGATCGAAAGATAAGGGCGTCTAGGTGGTTGGTACCCAACCGCAACCACAAATTCATCGTAAGTCATGGACATCTTTATTGCAAGGAACGATTCTTCCAAATCCTGTATCTCCTTGAATCAATAACTCTTCTAATGGCAATCGCTGCTCAGTCATAGCGCTCTTTCGAGTGGATAGCCATCAGTATTTCGTAATTGTAGATTTTTATATATTCACTCTCGTCATTCAATCCATGCTCAGATATTAGATCGATGTCAGGATCAACGAATCTAATAATTTCACCATACATTCTAATTTTGGCGTACCAACCATTTACATTTAGCGTTAAAAATCTTTAAATTCTTGATGTATTTAATACAAGTAGCCATGATTAGTTGTTGTTAGATTGCTTTGTTTTGGCCAAATTGTCCCTGGCCAGTGACCTTACCCTTCCCAATCTCTTTTTTCTAAATTGATCCTGGTTTAAGTTAAGGCAGGATTCGGGGAAGATTTGGATCTCGCCTCGTTTTAAGGCCTGGAGTAAATCTTCTTTGTGATTTCAGCATCAAAATCCTATTTGTACCTACCTTTAATGACTCCTTCAACCAGATCACCACCTTTGGATTTCTTAAGTATCGGTGCTAATGGGGAGCCATAAATCCTCATGCACAGGTCCTGAGTATTTTGGAAAGGTGCCGGGTGAGAAGTTGGGGGCAGTTATTGTTTCCATTAATTTAATTCCAATGTCCGTAGGCGCAGTCGCTTCATCTGGCAGGTCGCTAGTTTGTATTCTGGAGTCTTCTTCTACGGCGTAATATTTCTTGCGTAGGAGGGGATCACGAGAAGCCGAGCAAGACCACGGTTCTGCTTTTTTCATGCTCTTCATTTGGGCGTGAAACAAGTCCCATGACGGTTGATTATCATGAAACCACATCGGTTTGAGACCAATGTGGACTAACATCTTACTAAGCTCAGTCAAATACCTTCCTGGTTTCATTACATTGGTGAGATGGACATGAAGGATGCACATTATAAGATCTGGCAGCATATTTTGGTTGAGTAGCAGCATGGTCTTATCCTGCTCGGTTTTCTTCGTCGCCTTTGCATACGTAGTGGTAGCTTCTCTTTTCCTTTCTTCTATCATTGCTCTCTTTTTGTCCGATATCAGCATCTTTTTAATTGGGCATGCCATCGATAAAGTGCGGTGGGAGTTGCTAGAATCCAGGCACCTCTTATTCGGATTTGTGCACTCCTTTCAGGTGTGGCCAGATTCCACGCACTCAGAGCATACTTTCGTCGCGGCTTTGCAATCCCTAGTGGCATGCTTCCCCATGGAGTAGCATAAGAAACTAATCTGGACCAGGACAAATACTTCTCTCTCGATGCATCTGGCGGAGAGATCGAGTTGAATATAACTATTACATCTTCAGCTGCTTTTGCAGCTATCTCTGTCCTCTGGAAAGTCACCTTGAATACATGTGAGTGTTCTTAACCTTCGCTATTTTTAAATTTGACAGCCTCTTCGATCTTTGCCCAATCCTGCTTATCTTCAATCTCTTTTTATCTCTTCTGCGGAGTGATTACCAACGTAAGGGTTAATACGCGGACATCTATTGATCTCTTTGCTGGGACGTGCGGAGGAACCCTTGGTACGAGACCGATTTTTTCTAACTTTTCACGTGACTTTTCGCTGAGCAAGGCTTCCTAGGTCTTGGTTTGTATCGCAGAATGCCATGCATCCATAGGCTTGACCCTTAACTCTGCAAAGTGCGATTCCGAGTTTCGAGAAGTCAAGTTCAAATACCTTTTCACGCAAAGTCTTCTGTCATCGCTCCTTGATCCGGAGCGGGACGAGTTTCTCTCCGTTGAGGTCGTCCATGACGGTTACAACTACAAGCATTCCTTTTGAACCTAGCAAGCCCTTATCTTGGGAGCGTGTACCTAAATAATCTCTGGCTCACCCTTTCTGCCATACCTAAATAAATTATCTAGGAGGGTCCTCCTTCCTGCCCTGACCATTCCGCCCATGAGTGGGTCCCCCTTCTTCGGGCCCCCTGCGGGGGTTCCTTCTAGGGTTCGGACATTTATGACAAGAAATGAATTGGACAGCCGGCTTATCTATGCATATGACTGAACATTAACGACCAATAAACGACGAGCTCCGATGATGATGAGAGTAATGTTCAGTCACATGCATATATAAGCTGGCGGTCCCATTTATCTCTTCTCGTTATTTCTTCTCACTATGAGAAAGCTCCTGCGGAGCGAAACGTCAGTATAAAGAACCTCGCACCTCTCTTGGTTTTTCTTATTCTCCCTCTCCATAAACTCTTAAAAATTTTTACACTCCACTTTACGCAATCATATCACTGACATGATAAGGTTAATTTCCTTTCTTTGATCAGATATGTAATATTAGCTTCTATTGAGCACTAAATATCATTTAATTGACCATTCCCACAATTTTTAGTGCTCTTTGAAATTGATCAATTTCAGAACCTGTAAAATCACTTTCTTTTAATATGATATCAGATGCAAATTTAGAGATTTTACCATAATCTAAATGGTAATGCCATTTATATACAGTGATAATGAACAAAGAAGTTTCAATAATAGAATCGGACTAAGATGAGGATAATTCGAATTTCATCTTTGAAGTGGCATAAGGTGTAAGCAAGAAGAATTCTGCGGAAGAAAACCAATGCGTCAAGGAAGCTAATCTTATCCGGGAGTCAAAGTTGAGGCTCTGTTCAAATTAATGAACGATTATATCATCAGATCCAAGCAATATATGGTATATATTATGCATGTTTGAACTAGCAATAATATAATTACAAGGTCCGAGCAACTCCGGCAAAAGTACCTTTATATGATGTAAAATCTGAAGGAGAACAGCAAGTCCGTTTAAAGATAATAATAATAATAATAAGTATGTAAATACACCCTTCAGGGCTGTTAGCCCTTTCATTGCGCAGGATGTATAGCGAGTGTAGAGAAAATTTACAAGGGAGGAAAGGCAATTCTGAAGAGATAAGTCTTCAGGAGACGTTTAGAAGTAGCGATGGAGCGAGACGATCAGACTTCGGCAGGACGAGTATTCCATAGTGTAGGAGCACAAACCGAGAAGGAACGGTCACCCTTAGAGCAGAGGACAGAACGAGGAGTGTTTAGGAGGGGAGCGAGGATAAACTGGAGTGCCCGAGGAGTTGTCCCTGGAAGAAGGCAGACAAGATATAAGGTAGAGCCTCGCAGTTTAGGGCCTTGTAGGTGATGAGAAGAAGTTTATTATGGGTACGGAAGCGAATAGGTAACCAGTGTAGCTCCTGTAACAAAGGCTTTGAAAAAAGGAGAACCATGGGCGGCAAAGGAGGAGCCGGGCAAAATAGTTTTGAACTAGTTGTAGGGGGCGAAGTGACGAAGAAGGAAGATTCCCTAGAAGATAATTGCAGTACTCTAATTGTGAGATAAGGCAAGCATGAATTGCAGTCTCAAGGCTTCGTCGGTCAAAATAGGATCGAACACTTGAAAAGTTGCGGAGGAAATCGAAAGAAGACTTATAGATAAGATGGATGTGCAGTTTAAACGACAGTTGCTCGTCCAAAATAACACCAAGATTAGTGACGGTATCAGTGAAGGCGCCATTGGGTTCCCTATGGTTAAGGGAGGGAAAAAGTGCTTTGGATTTCTCTACTATCGAATCGGTACCAACAAGTAAAACTTCAGTTTTATCGTGGTTTAGTAGGAGAAAGTTGACAGACAGCCATTCTTTTATAGAGGTGTAGGCTGAAAGGAGCTTAGTAATTGATTGAGAGAAGGACACAGGGGGTGAGGCAAGGTATTGGAAAGTTTCTATATTAAAGATTCCTATTAATGTCTCTAGATATTATTTGATAATATTAACAAAAGAGCCAAAACTCTCTTTAAACAAATTCGTTTTTGTTTAAAGTTTTTCATGGAGGTAAGATAATAGAGAGCAGCAAAGGGATAAAATATATGGGATCGTAGTGCTATATGAGATTAAAATAAGACAAATGATTGTTATCTTTACTTTTTAGCTTTCGGTCAATTATATAGGGATATTTAAATATATACACAAAAAATATATAATGAGCATAACTTGTTTAAATGCAAGTAATACAATGGAGAAACTTGAATAAAATATAATTTTAAGTACCAAATGATAAAGAAATACTGAGCAAGCGAACCTTCGTTCGAAAAATCTTTAAACAATCTTTTATCTATTAAGGAAGTAAACGTTTTGATGGAATCAGCAAAATAAATTCCATCTTCTTAGATTGCTTTTCCAAGTCCATTTTTGTTCTTAAACCATCTGCTAGATGCGTAAATATGTTTAGTTCAGATGGTACACAAGTTTTCTATTGGAATTATTTCCACTACAAAATAGTTTCGATTTACCCAATCGTTACAGAACTTAGAGAATTACAAAGGGGCATTATTCTGCAGTGAGACACTAGACTTGTTCACCCCCAGTGGATATCTTTGGAACCAAATTAGAAACCTTCCTCTATGAGGCTGTAGTACACCTTCGAATTAATTTTGACGCATTTAGCAACATTGAAGCGTCCTACTAGCTTGTTTCTAACAATTTTAGCACAAAACATTAATCCTTCTCTACCTTGTTGTTGCTTGATGAACTATTTCGCCTGACGTTATTTGACAACTCAGCTTCTTTCCCAACCATTCGGCCCAGACAGTCTAACTCTTGACTTATTGGTAAAGACAATTTTTTAAAGTCGAATTTTATTCATCTTTGGGCCCATAAAATCATTTTCTTGGTGGTTTTGGTTACGAACGACTGTTGGTCTTTTTCATAAGAGAAGAACATTTGTTGATGATTTTACATCTTATTATTCTCGAAACAGAAGGAGCTCAAGCAGCTTGAAAAATTAATTTGCTGCTGGTGTTATTTTTTTTTTAGCCCAAACTTTTCTGATTTGTAAGAGGTTTTGAGAAGTAAAACGTCGAAATTCTGGCAAAACCCTTTACTTTCTTACCTGAAGCCACTTTTCTACAATTTTCTTCACGTTACGATAATCAAGCTTTAGATCTTTAAAGAGTTGCAATGAAGACTCCTTTACCTAAATCCTGCATGATATATTCTTTTCCTCTCCATTTTATCATAAAATGAGTCTAAAATAAAAGGCCTGGACGCTTTTTGTAATTAAATTTCAGAAAATCGAATATTAACTATATCATACCTGAGATAAAAAGGGTTATATCTACTAAATAGTTCTAATGACATTCATAAACTTATCTGGAGCCAAAAAGATTAACTTTTCTTGTAAAATGATGATACACTAAAGAGAAATTGTATATAATCTAGAAACACATTTTATTAATAACTCTCTTAAGTTTTCCTGAAAGCCTTCACTTCATCACTTTATGGGAGTGTTCTATCAGAGCATAGAGCTACTCTGGCGAGAGGAGTTACACCGAATTGGATGGGCGCATTAAGTCAGGAGAGACATTTCAATAATAATAGAATTTATAAAACAAGAAATTCGTCAATGCACATATGTGCGAAGCTTTAGAAACAAAATAAAAATAGTTGAAAGTTTTATTTACATAAGAAGCATTTAATATTATCGCAATAAAAGAGAAATGGCTATAATTTTTAAAAGGGATCTTAATGGGAGAATTTAACGTACCTGGCGAAAAATCTTTAATAGAGATAGATCTATAAGAGAAAGTGAGCCCTTTTTTATACAGAAAAAAAAACAAACTAGACAAGATAAAGAAGAACGTCAATTCAGGATAAATAGTAATAAATTAATTTTTTCTAAGTCTATAAACCAGCAAGGCAAACAAAAGAGTACGATATTGTTCTTTTTGGGATGGTTTTGGCATTAATTAGACAAAGATTATCCTTTATATGCTATGAGTTCCTTTTTCCAAACCTAGATTTTAAAAAAAATGAAACACCTTGCAATGCCCCCCCAAAAAATGGGAATTTTAAAACGAGAAGTTGATGCATCGAAACGTAAAGAAACCGAGTCAGGAAGATAATATTGTAGACTCAATTTGGCTATAGTAAAAACTATACATGATATCAATCACAACAAAATTGGATTCAATCAAAGTACTATTAAGAGTGTTTTCGTGCTGTTTCAATTTCTACCTAACTTCAAGACTTGCGACTCTGATCATTTTCGGGCCTCCTTAAAATAGCTTGCATTGAAAATGTAGAAATAATTACATCGTTTATTTTTTACTAAAATTATTGGAATAGTGCTGTATAAAGAGTGTTATTAAAAAATACCTGCGAAATTAAGTGATTTTAAAAACTTTTGGAATGATCAATATTATCAATATTACCATCGTCTGGTCAATTGTCCATTATGAACAACTAGAAGGAACAACAAAATAGCACTTACATTGTGGTCAAAATATGAGCCTAAACAATTTTATAATTAGATAAAATGATCGTAAGCCAATTAGAGAGTGCATGTATAATCTTCAGAATGCCCAGTGTGTCCGGATAATATCTATCTAATCCACTTTGAAGAATTAGAAAGTGAATTATTAAAACCCCTTTCTAGAATTCTCAAAAAATCTATTAGCTGGGGAATGGTTTCTACGGAGCTCTAAGAGATAAATTAGTAACTTCCGTCCCATTTCTCTTACTTCGCTAGTTGGTAAACTATTGGACGATTACACCAATTAGACGAGAATTCGTTGGAATTATTTGTTTCGCGAGGTAAATAAAACACCTATGTCCATTAGAGCTAATGATCATGCATGGATACGATTGTTTACATTTAACCATTCTGTGGAATGTTAGGCAAATATATGCTTAGTTTTTGTTCACATGAACAAGAATCATTCAACCTCAATTGCTTTTCACTAAAAAAAGCAAGCATAGGTTCAGCTATGGTTCATCCGGCAGTGTTAAAGGCTTTTAGGATATGTACAGTTAGAGGGAGTCGCGCATTTACCCGGTTTAGAGTGCCGAAAGTAGGTTCCTCTTGAGTTATCTTACACACATTCCTTTTATTTTAGCTTTCCTCCTCTGTACACGCCTATACCCCTCACAAACTAGTCTCAGCTGTTTTTTTTACTTCTTATTTAAAGAATAATGAAACAAGACATTACCAGAGGGTCATTTTGACATCTAATTTCTCCACTTGCTGTATCCTATACTCCCTCTTGATATATTAAGGCCCTGTCTGGTTGTTGCTAGTTAGGAAAGAATGAAATTGTGTCTAGTAAAATGCTACAAAAAAGGAAGAAAACTTATTCATACAACCTCTTCTTACTAACCATTCATTGAGTGGTGGAAATGAATTAATAATAAGAATAGCAGCGCTTTCGCTTTACATCTCTGCTTAAAAGGATACTGCATATATTTCTTAGTAAAAGTGCTAAAGACGGAAGTGGTGCCAACTTTATACCTATAAATATAAATACTACTTACTCTAACTGGTTCGTATTCCTGAATTACTTAGTTAAGATGAGAAAAATAATCAAATATGAATTTTTTTTATGATTAATCAAATTGTAATTAGATTAGGTGCTCTGTGGTCTCCCTAATTTAAATTCTAGCATTTTTGATTGGCATTGCAGGTCTATTTCTGCTTAAAATTCATTACAGCAGTTATTGAAAATCTTCCTCAACGTAAGGAATGAAAACTTAGCCTTTGCTATTTTCAATTGTTTATTATATATGATAGTTTGGTTAATGTTGGGTTAATACAAACCCTCGAATTCATATATATACATATATATGGCTATTGCAATCGCATTATATTGTAATATATATCATTTTTAAGGTAATTCGGAAATGGGGAAGCTTCTTCCCCATACTGCCAACTCTCGAAATTTAAAAAAATCGTAATATTATTAATTCGAAAGCCTAACATTAGATTCGATTTCAAAAGGCGATTGCTTAATGTTGTTCTCTCTCTAGGGTTTCTATCGCGTTCCTTAATTTCAGATATATAAGCCCTCCGAATGATATTATAAATCAATCATACTTTCTTTAAGATTGTGTGATATCAAATGTCCATAATCATATTCTATTCAGAAAAAATCACTTCAAAATGATATAAAATACACTATAATGTGATTCAAAATTCACAATGTGTCTCCCAAGATGGTGGCCGATATTTTTCGCCATAGCACCATAATTAGAAATTTGCCCACATTAAGTAGTGAAGGATTTATATTATAGAATATATCGAAGATATAGACTATATATAGAGTATATCTACAATATACACTATATAGCATTTGCGTATTTTTAAAAAATAGAGATATTTATAACAAAGTGCCCACAAAATTCGAGGGTGGGCATAAACCCAATATTAATCGATAGTTTTTATGTGTCATTTCCTATAGTTAGTATTGCATTATCTGACTAATTCTGAGTTTAGAAGTGTTTTGTTCCTTCAGTGCCAAAGTTTCTCTTCTATATATTACAATTAAAACAAATTTTGTAATTATATTCTTTAATAAGTAGTTCAACTTAGTGCTGCCTTGCATCCTAATGTTCATTTTGTACTATTTTTCCTTTATTTTTATACCATGAATAGTTATACAAATAACGAAATAATACTTTCTCCTAGCCACTCTAAACTTCGATCATTAACTCTAATTTTTCATTTGTTCCGAAATTATAACTCATCTCTTCCTCCTTGAAAAAGTTATTTTCTCCCAGGTTTCAATTTCCCATTAAAAAGATTCTTTAAGAATTTAAGAGAAAAATCCGAAGGCAAAATAGAGTTGCTTAAAATATTCCAATTTATGGTAATATCTCATCTATCACTGTTATGGAAAATTTTGTGTTAGACCGTATTTACTTAAGGGTGGAAACTTAAATGATGATGGAGCATGACTTTCATGTAGCAGATACCAGTGCAGGCCCCAGTAATCACTCGTTATTTATCCATCTCATACTGAATCGAAGATAATAATATAATAATAATAATAAGTAATTAAAATGCGCCCAACAGGGCTGTCAGCCTTCACAGAGCGCAGGTTTTGTAGCGAGTATAGAGAAAGTTTACAAGGGAGAGATGGCAATTCTAAAGAGATGAGTCTTCAGGAGACGTTTAAAGGTAGCAAGGGAGGGAGACGATCGGTCTTCGGCAGAAAGAGCATTTCAGATTCTAGGAGTATTAACTGAAAAGCAACGGCCACCCATCGAGCAGAGGACAGAAAGAGGAGTGTTCAGAATGGGAGTAAGGTTAGACCGGAGTGCTTGAGGAGTTTGACTAAGGGAGAGGGAACATAAGAGATAAGGTGGAGCCTCGATGTTTAGGCCCTTGCAGGCGATGAGAAGAATTTTATAGTGGGTACGGAAGCGAACAGGTAACCAGTGTAGCTCCTGTAACAGAGGCATCGAAAGAGAAAACTGGGGACTGTGACGCGAAGGGGCCGGGCAGCATAGTTTTGAACTAGTTGTAGGAAGCGAAGTGACGAAGAAGGGAGATTCACTAGAAGAGAATTGCAGTATTCCAAGCGTGAGGTAACAAGGGCATGAATGGCAGTTTCAAGGCTTCGTTGATCAAAATGGGATCGAACACGTGAAAGGTTGCGAAGGAAACCGAGGAAAGACTTACAGATACGATGGATGTGCGGTTTGAACGAGAGTTGGTCGTTGAAAATAACACTAAGATTACTGACGGTATCAGAAAAGGCGACATTGGTTCCCATAAGATTAAGGGAGGGGAAGAGACATTCAGATTTCACCACCATCGATGCGATACTGACAAAGACAAGCTCAGTTTTATCGTAGTTAAGTTTGAGAAAGTTGGCAGACAGCCATTCGTTCATGGAGGGTTAGGCTGAAAGTAGCTTGGTAATTGATGGAGAGAAGGACACAGAGGATGAGTAAAGGTATATTCGAGTTTCATCAGCATAGAGGTGGAAGAACTGGCCCAAATCGCGAAGAAGGAAGCCAAAAGGAAGTAAGTAACTGCGAAATAGGAGGAGAATAAGGACTGAGCCTTGAGGCACCCCAAAAGGAATGGGCACGGGCTCGGAGGAGAGGTTATCGAGCGCGACTGACTAAATGCGGGATGCGAGATATTTCTTTGTACATAGAAGAGAGATGAAGAAGCATATCCTATTTATTACTTAGCTGCCATAATTGATAAACATCATATAGATAGTAGTATATTATCTTTTAGCAAAGTTACCTGGTGAGGCAAGGGTGAAAATTTAGATTTAAAATGTACAGAAATGATTCTTTCACTCACTTATCTGTTCGGTCCCGCTGAATATGTAAGAAGCGAATATGTGTTAACACATAATCTTTTTGTATATACAGAGTATAGGTTCTGTTTAAATATTTTTTACAACATTCAAACTTTCATCTGATGTCTCGTAGCGGGAAATAATTTGTGTGGATTTGAAAATTATGTAAATTGTATTACAATATAAATTTTAACTTAAAATACTCATCTAAATAAAATGGATAACCCAATTTCATGCCTCGTATTGAACTCTAGTTTGCTATGTTTTTTTAAGTTAAAGCCATGCAATAGTTTGGTTTCATAAAGCAAACAAATAGCCAAGCTTTCTCTTCTATAGGTATGGATTTATTTTACAGTCCACTTAATTCTCTCCTGCGAGTAGCAGTGTCGATGAAGCATACACGTCGACAGAACTAGTCTTCAGGTCTTTACTTCGGAGATGTTCAGCGTGTTCCTGCGTGTCTTAGATCGAGGCACTAGAGGAGGTATCTGTGGTTATCAAGGTGTTGGTTGCTTTAGGTGCATGTTGGATTTGTGATGAGGTTTACTCCTTGTTTGTAATGTTAGATTAGTTAAGGTAAACTGAACTAATGTTCGTTGGGGTAGGATTACAGTGTCTAGTGTAATGTTTTGTCTTATTTTTGTGCTGTTTCATTTGCGTAAGTTGGTGTTTGGTGGTTGAGTCTTATAGTGTCTCTAACTGAGGGAGGTGTGGATGTTTTATTAAGTGCTAGTTTGGTGGTTGAGGATGTTGTTGAACAGGTACTGGGCCTTCTTTATTGCGTCTTGCTGGTATGGGTTTGTTGTTAGATAGTGGTTTGGAAGAATGAGTTCAATACTCTGCTGAAAGGTTGGGTTTCGATCAAGTATAACTGAACGTTGTATAGGAGTATTTTGGTTTCAATGTGTAGGTGTCGGATTCTGTGGTTCGTATACATCCCGTGATGAATCTAAGTAAATTGATCTTAGTGATTTGCAGATTGTCTAGGTGGTATTTTGCAAGAGTTTTCGGCTATAATATAAATGCATAGTTGAGGGTAGTGCCATTGGATGGCTTGAATAGCGTAGTGAGTGTTTCCTTCTGTTGTCCATATGTGAGGTTTGATATGTATTTTGAGTGGAGTTGGTTTTATTTATGGCTTTATTTGTGATGGTGCTAAAGTGAATGATGAATTTAATGAGTTTGTCTAATGTATATCGCAAGAGAGTGGAGATATTATTTAGGGGAGGTGTTTTGCGTTTAATCTGAGTTCTCGGTGTTTGGTTCGAATCGTTGCAGTCGGATGTTAAGTGTTTGATGGCTAATTTAGGGGCTGAGGTTGTTATTAGGTTTTGTGTGAGCCAGTGTTTAAGTGTGTTTATCTACTTTTTCAGTGGTATGCTTAAATTATGGGCTGAGGAGTGTTTTGCAGCAAGAGATATATCATCCAGCTAGGTGTTCGCTTTAAAGAATAAGGCTTAATGTAGTGGAATTTCGTGTGTGAATAACATGTAAAAGAAGGGCGAATTTATTTTTATATTAAACTACATTAATGGTTGCACCTCTAAAAAAAGTAGAATGTCTGCACATATTTACTATTTATACTATTGAATTCTATATATTTATGATTATAGCCCAAGAAGATGACCAAAAAGGTCGAAAGGCAAACAACTAGGGCCAATGATAAATAAATTCTGAATATAGAAGCCCTTATTTATAAGCTTTCCCAAGACAATAAAAGTCTATTAAGAAAGTTAGAAAAGCAGAGAAAAAATTTAATTAGAGCTCAGCTGGACCTGGTCTTCAATAAAACATATATCTATATTATATACCTATATTTTATATATATATATATATATATATATATATATATATATATATATATATATTCAAATGCTTCTAAATAAATTGACTTCGCTAAACACGGAAATGATAATTTTTTCAACCTGTCAGGTCAACTTTTCATTTTATGGAAGATATGGAGGGTAATACCTACTTTTATGTTCTTCTCCGCAGTCATTTTGGCGTACATCATGTTTTAAGACCTAGATACAACGAGCTACAACTTTTTCAGAAGCTTAACTTCTTTATGAAAACTTAAGTATTACACATTATAGTCCAAGAAACCATTTTAATTAAAAAAAACACTATATTGGACTAATAATTACAAAGCAAATATGCTCACGTAGTTTTCTCATCTTTTTGTCGCTACAAGTTCCTTACTTCGGAAACACCAACAATAATTTGCTATCATGTTGATATTCCAGCGACTCTGAGGCCTTTCTTTAATTTCCCAAATATCCTCATGGAAACTTTGCTCTTTTTCTTCACTGTAAGTCGCACAATTTTCCGGAAAATAATCAGAGCGAGAGCTCAAGAAATACAAATTTATGGGCATACAATGTCCTACTTTCTTAAAATTTTCAAAAAGACTAATAACGATGGCTTCATAAAAAAGAACTTAATTCTTTTCCGAGAAGATACCTACAGTTAATATAAAAACAAGCGAAGCTTTCTTTTCTATTTTATTTATCATCTTCTCAAAGTCGGAATCCTGCATTAAGCTTCTAATTTGGGAGCTAAAATATACCTGTAATCAATTTTGCATCCTTTATATATGGAAACCTTTTGGGGAGGTAAAAAAAGACGGACTCTCTTTATTCGTTATGAGCATTGGTATGAGCAAAAGTATCTTAGTATCAATCATTATGTTTTCAACAATATTTGGAAATCCAGGTGTCAAAAACATTCAAGCTGGCTATTCATGCTGTTTAAAATGTTTGGCGTCTACCCGGCTATCCCACAAGCATAAACCGCTGGTACTTTTGATGTATGCTCTTTGTCGTCTCATATCAGAGCGATACGTTAAGTTTAAAACAGACTCCCCATTAATGATCGTTATATTTGATAATATAAAATATAATTTTCATATTGTCATAACCTTCAATCCATTGGTCATAATGACTAACTGAAATAGTGACAGGATTATTACCATTATTTAAGACCACATCTTTAAAAGATCTACTTGAGGAGATTATTAATAGTCTCCATTCGATGGCTAATACACAATTCATAAAGATTCCATCAAATATTTAATCTCCGAGCAGTAAACCAAAGCGTAATTAACTCCAAAGAAGAAAAAGAACTTTCTTAATTCTTCATCCCTGATTCACTACTATCATTGGGTTATTTCAAGTGCCATTTGATTTCTCTTTCTAAGATGATAGCAATAGAGCTAGTCTGACATTTTTAATAGTTTTAAATCTCTTATGAGATCAGTGAACACTGCTTGTTTTATTGGTTGCTTGTGCATTGAAACTAGATCATGGTAGATGAAAAATTTTAGTCGTCTGTCTTCATTGTTTATCTCATCATCACTTATTTTATCCTGTTCAAAGATTTAAGGTAATTCTAGAAAGCTAATCTCTGCACCATGGGGGCTTATATTTAAGGCAGAGGGAATATATAGGTATTTAACAGCGTTTTTGTTTTCTCCTAAAGTAAAAAGATACATTTAAGGACATTTTACCATGTATATGTAAAAATAGGAGGACACACGCCCTTGGTAGCTATCGCCAATTGGGACTATGAAGTAAAAAACTTCCTTTATGGGATTTTGATTACGAGTTTAATGGAAAATTTTCTCAACAAGATTTTAGATCACGACCGGGAATATTTTCTTTCTATCTTTACCGCCATTAATATAGAGTTTCTTTTAAACTCTTCTCCTTCATCCCTCCATCTATCAATATTTATTTAATATATGTACTTTAGGTACTTCGATGTAGTCCTCTGTCTTTGGCCTAATAAAGGTAATAATAATTCATTTTAACGCAGAAATAGATATTTTGGTTTCCTCAACTGAAATTCCATTATAGAAATATGTAGATAGCAAAGTATCAAAGTATTAACGAAATTTCCTTTTTAAATGTTCCTGCCCAAAATATTTTGACAGAGAAATTGATTTTATTTATAATATGATCGTGGTTATCAAGTTAGGTTAGCTTCTATAAGTTTTTTATACTAACAGATATTCACTTGAAAAAAGATTTAGGATTGGAATATTAATATAAAAATCTTATTCCAAACAATTATAATATTACTCTTTTATCATTGCTTTTACCCGCTCATTATAAAACTAAACCCCCTGGAATTAGCGCTCTTTTAAAAATTCAATGTAAGAATCGCCTTACCAGTTACACTGAAAAGAATGGAATTGAGCGATATGCTTTGCTTATACACAGTCTCTCTTTAAGTAGGTGGTAATTGGAAGAATCCCTAATTACTCCTGACTTCCATAAATTATGTATCCCGAAACAATCTTGAATATGTTTGTATATCACACCTCCACTCTGAAATTTCAATATAAATCTAGGGTAATTTGCCTTTTTTCCTTTATTATTAACCTTATCAAAGTCTGATTTAGTCAAAACTTGGATAAATAGAGTCTCCACCCCCCTTTTTTAACGATAGAGGTTAGCGCTATTTTCCCTTTTGTAATTCGCTTCTGTATCATAAATTCAATTTTTACGCATTATTTATATCATATTGATTTTAATATTTGTCCTCTTCACCTCCGTATTTGAGCTTATTAAATCTTGATGTTTATTTTTCATTTATGTTAATTTATTTACCTATTACTATTTTTTATCGGGAATTTATTTATAGTTCCTTTACGTGTTTTACCCAAGATAATTATATTCTTATTGCATAATGATTTTACATAGATATTCTCTATTTTTCATTATAGCCACTGATGATGGTCTCAATTTGAGGGTTGAAAAATTTAGATTAAATAGTGATTTTTTATTTTTTTTTGTTGCTTAAGAATTCATCTTCCTGCTTCGGATAAGATTCTCACAAAACTTCTATTATTAATATACTCGTAGGTATATATATATATATATATATATGGGTTATCCCACGTAGGGAAAAAGAAACATTGATTGTAACTAGTACTTTCGTTATCTTAACATTTTCAAACTCACAATTGTTTATAAAATAGAGAGACACCGTATTTATACAAAGCACTGTTTTCCTATGAGGTCAGATCTTTTATGACCTCTGATAAGTTTGATTTAAGAAAGAAAGATAGGACTGGATCTAAAGAAAAGAAACCGGGGCCTATTTTTTACATCTCTTGCCTTTGTGCTGGAGATTAGGAACGATTAAAAGATATTTCTGCTAATAAAATCATTTATATGCATTATGGTATTTGCTTTTGACCAGTTAATCTGGTGACCCATCTTAAGCCTGTGAATGGCCAAAGCACTATTTGTATATCCCTTAGACCTTAGATACTGCATTTTGATGTGGCTTAATTATTACAGGGATATTTTTAGATGTTTGACCTACATAAAATAAATTACTATCCAAACATGGTATACTATATATGACATTATTATCGTTCCTTGAGATGTGTTTGATTAAGATTTTTTAATGTATAGTTGTATTTATAAGTTACATTAATATTAAGTTATTTTTTAAATTTGTATTGCACACAAGAAATTAAGCTCACGGACAAAACAATTAGTCACCTTGCGCGTAAAACCATAACTTAACATCGGAAGCGTGTAGGATCCTTAGCCCCCCGGGAGGCGTAGCTTAGTTTACGTCAAAACGTTAGTTAGGCTTTATTTGTGTTGCAAACGGCGTGGAGATCTGTAGATAGCAAATCAACTCTATTTAAAATGGGCAGAAATAGCGACGTCACCTAATGGCAAAAAGATATGATTGCATTTGGCCACGACAAAGGTCATCCTCTGAAAGAGCTGGCAGAATTTGCCAGTGTTTCTACGTGTACAGTCATATAGATTTACCAACAAGGGCAGAACTCCCAAAATGCGAATAACTTTCGCCAGAATTGCGGTCGGAAGGTGTTGACAGACAGGGACCGACGTAAAATCTCCAGGCTTGTAATTGAAAACCGATTCGCTTCTAGGCAGGAATTGCTACAAAACGTCAATTCTGGTCCTTCACTACCCATTTCAGACAGAACATTATGCGGGGAACTCCATGACATGAACATATGTAGCAGAGTGGCGCACAAGAGGCCCTTACTAACAGCTGCACACAAAATTGCCAGGTTCCAGTGGGCGAAGGCACACAAACAGAGGACTGTAGAGCAGTGAACAACTGTTATATGGTGTGACGAATCAAGATTTTATCTGTTTATGAACGATGATCGCTGACGTGTACACCGAAACTCTCATGAAGCTTTTAAAGAAGACTGCATGCCGGGTGCGGTCTAAGCTGGAAGAGTCGCTCTGTGATGTATTGGGGCTGTTTTAATTATAGTGAGATGGGCACTTTGGTTAAAGTGACTGAAAATTTGAACCAGCATTCTTATATTGAACTCTTGGAAAATCAGGTTCTGCCATTTGCTTTATATTTTAGCGAAAAATGGAACATATGTTCTACCTCTGTTCCAAGAAGACATTTGCCGCGTTCACCAGGCCAAAACTGTAGCTGAATGGCATGACGAACATTGAAGGTCATTACTACATCTGGATTTGGCGGCCAGGTCCTTAGGTTTCAACCCCATAGAAAATTTGTGTGACCGCCTTGAACAATGGGCCAAAAGTCTTGAATAGCATCCACGCCATTGGTTCGAGCGTGAATGGATGGATATTGATGCTTCTTACATTCATAACTTTGTAGAGTCCATGCCACGTCGAATCGGTGCCGTTATTCAAGCACGAGGTGAAATTACATGCTATTAACTGCACTATGGTTACAAGTGACTAATATTTGTCCGGTGAGCTTATCATGGTAAGGTAAAAGTAATATGTTGTGAAAAGGTTCTGTTTTCCCTAACTTGCGGTTATAGAATTTTTGGGAGCTTTATACATGCAGTTTCTCCCAAATATTTTGGGTAACATAGATCGAAGGCAATCTCTTTAATTTTTGTAAATTCTAATCTATATAGTCAGGACTACATATTCAGAGCGCCCTAAGATACATGGAAGAAAATATTGAGGTTAAAATATTTTTAGAATGACCTAAATAAAAATGGACAGAGGATAAATTATTTGTCGGTGTCTTGAAAATAGAAAACTTAAACCTGTCTGGTTGTCTAATTATTAGAACATCTAAGAAAGGAGGGATATTATTTTATTCTTTTTCTAAAGTGAATTTAATTAACAAAACCAATAAATTAATAAATAAAAGAAAACCTTCGAGGTCAAAATCTTCCTTTAGATTTCCCAAGACATCATCTACATAGCAGTACCAAACAATTTGAGTGTACTAAACCGGTGGAATCAGCCTCGTTTCAAATTATTGCAGATGTATATTTGACAATAAGTGAGATTAGGGATTACCCATAGCCATGCTAAACACCTGTTCGTAGAACTTCCTATTGAAACTATATTTACACTTTTAATTCATCAAGAAATATGGTGAATGACCAAGTAAGACGATAAAGGCAAATCATAAGAGTTTAGAACAACAGCTAGGAAATCCAATAAGCCATCAACGGATAATTTAGTGAATAATAAGGTAACGTCAAAACTAACTAATCTCAGTTCTGTTGTTACATTCATATTGTCTAACTTATTACAAAGATCAACTGTTTTTTTCATATGAGAGGCTGATATGGACCCTAAGATAGGAGAAACCAAATTTACTAAATAATTTGAGACTTTATATTGAATTGAGTCAGTTGCAGTGATGATTGGTCTTATTGGATTGCCTGTTTATGGGTTTTTAATAGACTAATGCAAGAGAATGAGTCAATAATTGATTTGTGTTTTTTTTAATATTTTTATTTAAAAAAAACACAAATCAACATATTGCTTTTACATACCTTACCATGATAATTTCTTGTATGCAGTACTAATGTCAAAATAAACCACCCCCTAGGGGGCAGTTTAATTTCAGATCAAGGTTTTTGCTCGCTGCTTGAGTCCGCTTAGTAAGAATCCCACCCCTGTACGGAATTTTTGGACTTAGGTAATAACTTTTTCCTAAGAAAAATTATCCTGGTTTTCTGTTTCTTTCGGTATGCTCGATTCATTTCATCACCTTCGCGCTCATGAAAGATATATATATATATATATATATATATATATATATATATATATATATATATATATATATATATATATATATATATATATATATATATATATATATATATATATATATATATGCATTTACTATTGAAGTCCATAGCTGTGGCAGCGTTATTAATTTTAATCTGTATTTTCTTCAAATTTCTTACAAGTTTTTAAACGGGGTCTTCAATGCGAGAAAAAACATCCACGAAAGATATTCTTTATTCCTAGACGTCTTTTGACTGTGTTAGGTCATCTTCAGGGAATGAACAGAAATGGAATTATTCAGAAATTGCTACATTGTATCTAGTCTAGAATTGCGAAGGGATTTTGTAAATAATTCCATTTCTGTTTATTCCCTGAAGATGACTTAACACGGACGTAAGTCGTCTAGGAATAAAGAATCTCATTCGCGTATGTTTTTTCTCGCCTTGAAGACCCCCGTTAATAAACGTATAAGAAATATTAAGAAAATACAAGTTAAAATTTATAACGCTGCCACAACTGCGGACTTGAACAGTACATGCATACAACATGGCCTTTTACCTAATTATATATATATATATATATATATATATATATATATATATATATATATATATATATATATATATATATATATATATCATGAGTTTCACGGTTACTGAAATAGATCATAAATAGAATCCTATCTAGGTATGAATAAATAATTACAATTATGTTGAATCTCTCTTGCTAGATGTCAAATAAGCTATTGTAAAATTTAATTCAATACACGTTGATTAAATTCTATGAGGTTTACCTATAAACCCATGGTATTCTGCTATTCCGTCTTGCCATGTGATACCAAGGATTTTTTGTAGATATCTTATATAGAATCTAGAGTCTTTACCTTACTCCTTTATGTCTTCCATGTTTCACAGCCAAACAGGAGAGATAATAGAAACACCGCTTTGTCGACGGTAAAAATAGTGCTTAATTTCTAGTTTTTATTTTGATACTCGTTTATCGAGTTGATCGAAGAATGCTGCTGCTTGTCTCATTAGGGCCTTTATTTTATCATCTAAATGCCTGTCACTGTTTATGTAGCTACCAAGGTTCTTAAAATATAGAACGTTTGCAAGATTCTTAGAGCAATTTGAAACACTTGAAAATTAATAGGCGCTTCACCAAACCACTTTTTTAGTATTTTTTTTTATTTATACTTGCACATATATACAACAACGTCTAATCTGGTGTGAAGATCAATATCATTTGTTAAGATATTGCAGTGCCTCTAGTGAGTTTGGTACCAGAGCACACTCGTCTGCATACTGTAGGTCCAAAATGTGGTCTATTGAGAGCTTGGTTCTTGCCTGAAATTTCTCAATGCTTAAAAGATAGCCATCCAGTCTGAAATTGATCGTTATTTCACTTCTTTTATAGACAGTATAGTGAAGTAGTTTACTAACGCATACACGGTATATGTTGAACAATACTAGGGCCATCACACACACTTGTCTAACTCCAGAGGAGACACGAAAAGGGGTTGACTCCAAACTACTCATTGTCACTTTGGCATATACACCGTTGTAGGGCTGTCTTACAACCTTTACGAATTTGTGTGGGCATCAAAAAATGCGCATAACCTCCCAGTGAATTTCCCTGTTACATTGTCAATGACCTTCGTGAGACCAATAAAAGCCCTAACCAGATGTTTATTTTGCTCTCAGACGTTTTTGCAGTTGCCTGGCTAAGAAAATCATGTCGACTGTACTTCGATACTTGCAAAAGCCACATTGCGATTTCGGGAGTAGAACTTCCGGGATCAATGATGGTAGACTCCGCAACATAATTTATGAGAGAACTTTCTCGACAGCAGAAAGTAGTGATATACTTCTACTTTTCCCACAAACTTAGTTGCTGCCATTATTTTTATATATTGGGGCAGTTGCTCCTTGTCCCAGGCCTCCGGAATGAATTTTTAGAGGTTATGAAAAGTTAAAGCGCAACAGGGTTTACATTATAGAGCATTTAACTTTGCTGTTGTGTTGATTCCAACCTCGCAAGGGGATGTATGGTATAGCAAATATGAAACTTGGAGCAGCACACTTTACTGAAACAGTGGTGAAAGAGAAAAAGGTCCTTTCTCTTGGGTCATACATAATTCAGAATCTCTTTGAATTCTTCCACAATTTTATTTGCGCCTCTATAGACAAATTCAAAGTTGAAAGAAGGCGTTAAAGTTTCTAAAAAAAATTTTTTTTTGATTCCGAGCGTTTAAGAAATGAAGCTTTACTTTTTTAATTTAACCATTAAATCACTGTACGTTTAGGCTATTTTACTGCATTCTATGTTTACAGGGTACTGCTCAATACCTCATCAATTCATCAAGGAAGGCATCAAATTAAAAAAATCCAAGCCTCTTTGTTGCAAAACTGTTCACTAAAATAAAATGAAAATTCGTTCATGAAAATGTGAAGCAACTCCAAATATACGGTTATTTTATGAAGAAAAATAAAAAGGTTTTAATAATTTAAATATTTCACTAATCCTTGAAAGACACAATATATATATATATATATATATATATATATATATATATATATATATATATATATATATATATATATATATATATTCCTAACACTATATTTTAGAAAGAAAAACTCTTTGGATAGTTTGGGATTTCATTAAAAA